>JANAVB010018998.1:12884173-13261673 GCA_029216955.1 Iris pallida
ATAGACTATCAAGGTTTACTAGCCATCACTCTTGATAGATGCGAATACAAAGAGAAACATGTCCAAATGGCTTGTGGTGCCAGCGACCGATACATATAGATTAAGTTGGCTTGATTGCGGCAAATCTGCGTGCGAGACCTTGCATTAAAACAATTAAATCTAACTAGCTGAACATGCTATGTTAATGAATAAAACATATCTAAATAACAGTTGAGTACAATACATCCTGACAACTTGAGTAAGCTGAACAACTGTGTAACTGAACAAAGCGCCTTTTGAACAAGCTTGAGTATAACACAACAAATGAACTAGAGTACTTCGTACAAATGAGTTAGAAAAACGCCTACGACGTGCTACTACCTGAGGCAGGAACACGCCCTTGACACTTTTGAATACTTATGCAAACCTGATAATTCATAATGTATAATATGTTGGTTAACTTGGTTTACCTTGGATAGGGACGATCATACGGTAAGTATGGTAAGTTGCACATGTTTTACTTATGCGACACTTGAAAATGATAACACGGGATAGGCTTTGAATGTTATGTCATGAAACTGATCCTAAGGCAAAAATAGTAAGACAATAAATGATAGATAGTGCACAAAAGTAAATTGAACGTGTTTGGTAATGATAGCAGGTGGGCGAGCTAGCCTTTCCACCAGTGCATAACAATGTACTGATAACCACATAGATTGTATGCAGAATGCGGGAGAACTACGTCGGGTATGGAGACTTTCCTCGAACGTGCTAAAGCACGGAGCTAACTCTGGAGTCTTGGAGCGTTGCAAAGGAACTGAAGTACCATATACGGGACATAATGTATTGGAACATCACCATGAATCATTCCATCTTATAAGCCACTTGGCACTACTTTTATATTTCGAGAGAGAGAGCTCGAGTGAATGGTAATCTTGGCATAACGCCGCTTGTACTACTTCTTGAATATCAATAAAGACTATTGAGTTTGTTTCAAATTGTGTTCATTTACTTTCCGATGCAAATGGGGACACTCTGTGCGACTCTGTGGCTTAGCTTCAAACGACCGTTTCTAGACTTAGCCTTGTACGAGCACAACCTAGGTTTATGCGGCATTACACCTTAGCGAGGACGATCGGTCCTACGGGACCGGAGCGTGACAGATTGGTATCAGAGCACGGCTTTACGTCCTTGGACTTCTAAATCGATTCTCTCAGTTTTGAAAGCTCAATCGTGGACAAAAGAAGTGTACGTTCTCTCTCATTGACCCTTTGGATGTTCCATACAATAAGTCTAATATTTGCAAAAAGCTAGTATAAGTATTCGATTGGACGGGATTGATGTGCGAAGGCATTTGTGCCAAACTGTGATGGACTTGAGTTGAAAGGAACCAATGCTAAAAGTTAGCAAATGTTACGCATACCTAAATGACTTTACACTGACAATAGCAATCGAGTGTACGAGACCAAAGTATAGTCCAAACGGGTCGACTATGCACACAGCCTTTGCCTAAGTTGTGTTGTGTATCGTGCACCTAGACCTGCTGGTGCAAACGAGTTACGAGCAAGATTGACTATCGCTCGTACGAGAACAGGTGACTTAGAACGCATGTCGATAGGGACGCTAACAGACCACCGCTTAAGGAAAATACAAGAATGACTCTTAGATTTGAGGAACGGACGAACGTATACTTGAACGTTTCGATTATAAATTGAATGATCACTTCGACGACTTGTAGAATGACTTGACCCTGAGTGGTGTATACAATAGATAGGAAGTGGAATAAGAATGATTTCCGACGACTAGTCAAGTGGCTCGAATCCTGAGTGGTGTATGGACCATCTAGTGAACTGTTCGACCAAAATTTATGGACTTACAGGTAGCAATGAGTATATCCGCAAGCGACGCTAAGATATTATGCAAAGCCTTAGAACAAGTAATGCTTAGTTGGTCGTGACCTTGAGAGTCTCAAACGAGATATCGTTCGGACGATTTATGAATGTGTAGTGCGATACAAAATAATTGAATAGAGATTCGGAACGATAAAACGAATGGATGCCTTGGTCAAGAAAACTTGGTGGATCATACGTGCGATTTCTGAATAGTCGAATGTAGTAAAACTCGAGTTAAGGTGAAATGCTCATGGATGAGATCGAAGACAGCACGATTGGAAGATAGCGTCCATGAACATTGGTTTGAACATACAAGAATGACTAAGGATTTAGAATAGATGTTGCTCAACGACTTGAGCTAGCATGAAATATTGCGAATTGAGGAATTAAGTTACATGACTCGGATTTCATTACAAAAGAAAGATCGTCAGGTTATGTACATCATCGATGGTATTGAGGTGTATCAAAAATCGATGCACGATAACTCGGGGGTACTCTGATTTGATGAAAAATGATCGTGTAAAATGATAATATTTCGATGGATGTTGTGCTTGGAATTTTAATAGAAATGAATGTTTAGATGAAAGGGAGGTGACTTGATTGTTCGGTGATAACCACAACGACAACGATCTTGTCTTGCGCGAGCGCAACTCCAGCCTCGCACATGCATCACGTCGGGTTTTGGATGATCATTCCGCGTGAGCATTAGCATGATCATTCATGTCTAGCGGGAATGATCGAACTCAAAATATCATGACATGGCAATTTTGATTGCTTCGACTTTTGGTTTGAAGCGAAGGTGAATCAGAGGATTGTTTAGACTTGTGATTGACGATTTAGAAAACTTGAGAATTGAGTAGAATCATTCTACGTATCAAGAATGAATTAGTCGAGACTCAATGCCAGAGTTATGTCACAATGAGGTCGATTATTCTGCAGAAACATTGGCATAGTGATTCATGTCCGCCGTAGATAATTAGACTTGCGTGAGATTGGGGTATAACAAATTGCTTGGCTAAACGACCTTGTGATCGACAACGTGCATTGGATAGGATGGATAGGTGAATTGTGTCAAACAATATTGAAGAGGTAGACTATGGCAATTGCTAGTTTGGATGTACGATATTGACATACCGAGGATTTGGTTGAGGATAATCTATCGTAGCATGACTTTGTTGAATGAACGCGGACCTTATACGTAGAGTGTCTTGATATGAATAGGACGAATACTGCTCGATATTTAGATAATTTGAGTGAAACGAGCTTGGGTAGAAGTATCCCGTACTAACGAACAAACCGTTTGACCATAGGATTGGAACAAGCGTCGTGCAACGACTTTGTATGATGAACCAAGAACTTGACTTGTAACTATGACCTTGTGAGCTGACCTAGCGGATAGGTGGACAAACCTATGCCGAGTGATTGAACCTGTGTAACCGACCTTAGAAGATCGTTCGGACGAACGATAAACCTGGGGCAACAAGACTTAGAGTTAGGACGTGGAACTGGGAGTATACGTTTGTGACAACATTAACAGCCCCAAACAAAGTGAATGATAGAAATCAGTGATGTGCAAGAAAAGTTAGGATAACAAATTTGAATCATTGAGGAAAGACGTGCTTGGTGATAGTACAATGTTTGGCCGTAAATGGGACTAGAGTTACGTGGATGTTGGTCGACTTTGCTAGAAGAAATTGTATTGATTTCGTAGCTTGAGAAACGAATTAGGTCATCTCGAAGATCGAGATAGACGATAGTGAAACGAACTGGAGTTCGATTTTAATTGAATTAGTAAAAGGACCGATAATTCGAAACTATCACGACTAGCTTGTTCGACTTCGCTATCGCTAAGCTTGGTTGAAATGTATATATTCGGGGGATGCCTTGAATATGTGCACGATCTAGACTCAGCGATATGATGAACTCGAATGCAACTGCAAGTGAATATGATTAGATGCGCATGGATGAATGGACAATAGTGAGTTAGTCTCAGCCTACGACTCTCACTTTTGACGAATTATAACACACCTCGTGCGACCATTATAGTCCCGCTACAGGGCACAATAGTGACCAAGTCATAGAAATTAGAAAGGTACCCGAGTGTAAAATTTACCAAATGTAACGACCATTATAGTCCCGCTACAGGGCACAATAGTGACCAAGTCATAGAAAATAGAAAGTAGAAAGTGACCATTACAGTCCCGCTACAAGGCACAATAGTGACCATTATAGTCCCGCTTAAATAAGTAGTAAAGTCATTCGATAAAATTTACCAAATGCATGCGACACGAAAATTAGAAAGGTACCCGAGTGTAGTTCGATGCCATCGAATAATAAAGCCATTCGATAGAAATTGTCTAAGATATGCACACGACATGAGTTAAGGAACGGTAGGATGATGTGCACTCAGGAAGTCTCGAGAACGAGACTTATTTTGAGTGGTGTATTATGTAACGACCCGCTCCGCCCTAGCAGAACTCTGACTCAATCGGCGCAAGTGCAACGACTTGAACCTCGTCTTGCTCGGCAAAATGACTCGCTTAAGGCAAAGGCAATGGACTTGGCCCTTCAGGAGGATCCAGACCTAGACTTTCAAAGGTGCACTCGGAGTCTCGCTCGGCCGATGCGATCATCGCTAAGGTGGGTGGCTCCGATGAACCTGTCTTTGCTTAGCCTATAAACATAATAATACGGACACTATTGCTAGAATCGCTAGGCGATAACACCGCGTATGCTAACAAAATGACTCAACGCACCTAGCTAAGGGAATAATCTCATCTTGTATGCTTGTGTAGAACATGGAAAAGAACTTGGAAAATTATACGAACTCTCGCACCGCACTCCACGCCCGTACAAACGCACAACTTACACATAATAATACGGACACTATTCCTTAACCGTCGACTTGTCAAGGAGGCAATCATCGCAAACCCTAATGATTGCATCCCACTCCTATAAATATCAAGGTGCCATTCCCTTGCGAAAGAGGACTTTTTTCGAAGAGCACCAGAGCACCTGGAGAGACTTAAAGAGAGAGAGCAGAGAGACAAAGGCATGCACAGAGAGCATCCTGAGAGCATTTCTTCCCCGGAGCCAAGGCAGCATCCGATCGTCCAAGGAGTAAGGTAGAGCTGCCGTCGCTTTCCCGAGCCTCTACCGTCACCCCCCAGAATCTAAAATAAATAATTGTACTTAGATTGCTGTACATAGGTTTTCGTCCCTAGGCTTTCTTTGTACAAGCGAGTTTGTATTGTGAAGTAAAAGTCCAGTCCTCCGATAATTGTTCTGTTCTTTTATATTTCATGGCAAACACGATGGCGACTCTGCTGGGGACAAACTTCTCCACGGCTGAGGAGTTGGTGACGCAATCGGATGCAGCCAAACTTGGCTCCACACAACAGAAGATGGTCGTCCACTTCGACCAACAGGCGTTTGAAGAAATGCTCTCCGACGGAAGCGCTGGCCCGGTCCAGAAGCGAACCCGCACAAAGAAGGCTCGCAGGGAGTGGAGGCCAAAGTCATTTGCTCCTCCCCAAGCTCTGGACGGAGTATTCTTTGCTGCCCAAGATGGCGAAGGCAAGTCTCATGCGGCCCCACTACAAGCCATAGAGGACTCTACTGTCCCCAAGTCCGGGAGAGGAAAGCACTACGATGCTGGACTTGCAGGAGCAAAGAGTGATTCTATGTGCTCCAGAAAGAAGCCGAACAAAGGCACTAGCCGTAAAACGAAAACTCATGCGGCCATGATTGCCAGCCGCATGAATGATGTCCATGCGGCTGAAACTGCCAGCCAAACGTATAACACTCATGCGGCCAGGATTTCCAGCTGCATGGAGAAGACCTATGCGGCTGAGACTTCCAGCCGCATGAAGAAAGCCCATGCGGCTACGACTGCCTGCCGCATGAAGATTATTGATTCCAGCCGCATGCCGCCTGCTCCACGCGGCTCAGTCTTCGACCGCCTCTCCTATGGTCCTGATCTCTCATACTCCCGAGAAGACATGTTTGACTCTCTCCAGCACCACTTAGACTCTTCCTACTATGTGCCCTCACGTACTAGAGTGAAGAAGTCTAGTGCAGCGCGAGCTTGGCAAGCTCAGTTCGCTGACCCGACCTCTGACCATCCGAGCGTTCCACATACTGTTATGCGGGCCTCTGATGGGAAGTTGTACAGAACCACTCGAGTCCAGCCCCCGGCGACAAACGGACAGGATGGTTCCCAAAAGTCTCCCAAAATCTAGGGAACAAACATGGTCGTTCCCGACTCATCTGATTTGCGTGAGGCTATCCTCCACAAGCGTAAGGAAAGAGAAAAGGCCTCGGGGTGCAAAGAGTCCTCCCACGGACGTCACTGCACCCAAGTCATCATCAACTGCTGTTGCAATAATGCAACGGTACGAGAAGACCGGCAGTCCGTCTTCCAAAGACTGCAACAACCATGTTCAGAGGATGAGGCATCTCCCGTCGTCTCCTGCAACTCTGCTCAGAAAATCCTCGCCGATGGGAGAGGGAAGAAGACAAATATTTCCAGCCCGAAGATTTTAACCGCTATGACTAAGAGACTGTCGTCTAAGCGGTTGCCCACCACCGAAATTTTTTAAGGTACCCGTTCAAAGACAAAATCTGCTACAGTGGGAGATTCATCGTCCACATCACTGGGGGTTGCTGGGACTGGGGGTACCACTCCTCCGAACCTCCACGACAATTCGATGTTCCAAGAAGACGAGTTGGGGGAAACAACTCTCCTATTAGATACAGCAAATCCCGACGTCTCCGAGGATGTCCATAATTCCCAAGACGAGGCAAATTCGGAAGCTGGGGGTACTGTTCCTTTTGAGTCCGAACTAGAGGAAGACATTTCCACATACCTCGATGACTTCTCGTTACAGGGGTATGATTCGGAGTGTACGTCATCCACCGTCCCTTCCACTTCTACTCATGTCAGGACGGCATTCATAACAAACGACGAACAGGATGGTCCCAATGATCGCCAACGCATCGACACTCTGGAGGCCATACTGCGCACTTTGGTCAAATCTATGGACGAGATCAAAGCAGCCCTCCCTACTCTGCAAGGAGGGACGCCTGGCCAAACAAACTTCGGTCCCGCGGTCAATGCAGACTCAAACTCAGCAGCACCAAACCCAGGAAATATTCCTCCTGAAATGTCGGCTCCTACCGCTGTAGACGAAGCCAGGGAGGCAAAAAGAGAGGTCCAGGAGCTCCTAGCCATGTTCTATGCCCGAGAAAACTGCCAAGACCTCAGGATACGACAACCGTATTCCGCTGCGTGGAGAGATGTTCCCTTTCCACCAAAGTATAAACCATTCCACATCAATCCATATGATGGGAAGACCTCCGCAAGTCGGTACATCACTTACTTCGAGGTGACCACCGACCATCTACCCCATGATGATGCCATCCTTACACGATTATTCATCGGGGCATTGGAAGGGGTCGCCTTCGACTGGTACCACAACCTGCCAGACAATTACATCTACTTCTTCGCCAGCTTCAAGCGCATGTTCTTGGAGAGATTCTACGAAGTAGGACAGGACATCACAATGTCCACCCTCATAGACATCATTCAAGGGAAGAAAGAGCTGACAAGGAACTATATTGAGCGGTTCTGCCAAACCGCCATGAAGTTGCCGTCCGGTAATCCGGATTCCTCCTTAATTGAAATTTGCCAAAAGAGACTGCTCCCAACAATCAGCCTCTGGATGGGCGAAAGTCAATTTAAGGACTGGAAGACGTTCATCATCAGTGCCACTAGCGCCGAAGACAGGCTGAAGAAGGCTCGCCAACTGGGACTGCACATCTCGGAGGGAGAGGACAAGGGCAAGCGCCCTAATACCAATAACAACAATGGGGGTAGCTCCTCCAACAATTGGGACAACAAGGGCAAGCAGGCTATGGTGGCCGACACAGCCCAGAAACCTGAGTCAAAACTGGCAGACAAGCAATGGCCGCAAATAACCTACTACTTCGAAGACGGCCATGTCAAGCCCATCTTGGATATGCTCATACAAGGAGATAGGATTCAGCTCCCTCCACCAAGACGGGAACCTCGGCCGACGGAAATGGAGAGCCCAAAGTACTGCCATTACCACCGTTACGTCCACCATGCTACACACGACTGCTACCAACTGAAGCGATACATCCAACATCTCATCGATTCAAAGGCTCTGGCCATTGACTTCGAGGAGGTAACCGTGGCAGCCAACATGGTGTCTGTACAGTTTGGCAGTTTCCCTCCAACAGAGACTCAAGACGGCGTGGTACCCATTTCTAGGGCGACAATGGAGATTGCTAATCTTCCACCTCCTCGAGATCAGGCTACTGGTCTGGTACCTCTCACCACGTCACGAGGGGAGGTCATGTGGGTCCATCCAGATTTGGTACCAGAAGTAACTTAGTCCGTACCACTCCCCATTGGTAGAAAGAAGGATAGAAAGGTCAGATCCTGTCGCACAATTTCGGTAGATGTCGAAGAAGCCACAACTGTCGTCCCTCAGTCCGGTGCTCAATCCCAACCTACGCCAGATAACTCGGCTGAAGAACATCAGCCGGCCACTGCTGACACTCCGGGACCTTTCCAACCTCCAACGACCGACAAGCCTAGGCCGAAGGAGACTCGCTTTGACAAATCCCTCCGAAAAGAGGCACCTCATGGGCTGGAAAGGCCCTACAACTTTGACATCTTGGCACAATTGGCCAGCACACCGGCCAAATTGTCATTATACGAGCTTTTGAGACTCTCCAAGGATGTTCGCGTGGCTTTGAGCGACGCACTCTAGAACGCCGACGCATATCTAGCTCAGGTCAACCTCACGGGAGAGAGCCTGCCTGCGGATCTCCAAGACAGCGCTTGCACAGGAGCGATGCCCAACATTGTCTTCACTCCACAGGATATGCTCATCAAAACCAACCTGCCCGATCGTCCGTTATTTTACACTGGATACATCGGCGACGTGAAGGTGGATCGGATGCACATTGATCCTGGTTCTTCCGTAGGCATCATCCCGAAGGGTCTGTTACATCATCTCCGCATTCCTATGCATCGCCTGACACCAACAAGCACCGTCATCAGCGGTTTCAATTCGGGCAGGAGCTACCAGATTGGGAAGATTCGCCTGAAATGCCAAATCGGTGATCTTCAGTCAGAAGTAACCTGTTATGTCATAGATGCGGACACTTCCTATAATATCCTCTTGGGGCGTCCCTGGATACACGATTACATGATCGTGCCTTTTATGCTGCACCAGTGCTTCAAGTATGTCGACAAACACGGCTTCGTGAGGACAGAATTTGTCGACATCGATCCCTTCAAAGGGGTCGAATCCTACTACTCAGACTCCTGCCTATAAGAAAAGTTGAAGAGGCACCTTGGTGAAGGAGATGTGCAAGCTCGCACTGAGACGGCCACAGGATCAGAAGAACCCCTGACGATCCACCTCCAAGCTCGCAAACCTGGCAAGTCCGCACCCCTTACGGTCGCTCTGCGTAAGGACGCAATCAACCTCTCGGCACAAGAAGAGCAAATGATAATCCGGCTGCCAAGATTCGGCCAAGCGCCAAGACCCACAACGGAGCCACTGACAATCAGACTGCCTAGAGTCGGCCAACAACAAACGGAGAAGCTCAATCCCTCCGACAAACCAATAAAGATACGTCTTCCCAAGAAGAATTGTCACCCCGATGCAAAGTCGGGGGCGTCCAGCGAGCCAACCACTCTCCGTCCAGCGTCGAGTACCAAACTGGGGGTTGCTAGTTTGCCAACAACTCCACGTTATGCTCCACCAGCAGAACTTCTTATGATCAAGTTGCCCAAGTCATCCTCTCTGTCTGCATTTATACAGGGGATGGCCGAGGAGGAACCAGAACTGGCCAAGTATGTGGCCGCTCACACTGATATTCCATCCGCAGATGATGTAATCCCGCTAGAAAAGATACCTTACTTCATCAATAAACAGCTATCTTTGAACTACATCGAGATTAACAAGCTTTGTACAATGTATGCTATGGAACACGGTATAGGCACTCACCTACATACGCAGGTGACAAATGCTTACACCGCAAATCAACTCACTCCCGTGGAAGGCACTTACTGTATAATCGAGGGAGGAGACCATCCAATCATCTTCGGTCAGAAGAATGATCCACAGTCCTTCACCATAGAAGAAGTCAATCTCGAATCGGACGCCGGGAGACTGCCTCGCTATCTATATAGCCCCCAATCCAAATATCTCATGCAAAACACAAGGGTATGATCTGGAAACTATGCCAGGTTTGAAGTATGGCACTGGTCGACGATTACCTTTAAAGTCGCCAGTTTCGGCTGGCAAACCACAGGACTACTATAACAAGACCCGATGCGGACTGGGATATGTTACGCCTACAACGACCCCTGAGAGCTCAGATGAAAAATGCGACTGGCAGTCACACTCAACCGGATCACCAACTTCTGATTCGGATATCAACATCGGGGATGTATTCAGGCAGGTCTTGTCTGTCAACATGGCGTTCGCTGATGCTTACGAAGAGGGTGAAGACTTTCCTGAACTCCTTGAATTAGAGCCGTGGGCCCAACAGCTGGATGCGCAATGGGAGAAACGGTTTGAACAAAGAGAGCCTCCTACTGAAGATGAGGTCATGCAAGTGGATCTAGGCAGCGACTCTTCTCCAAAACCAATCTTCGTTAGTAAAAGCCTGACAGACGAAGAGCGAGAATCGCTACTGGAACTCGTCAAAGAATATATTGATGTGTTCGCCTGGAACTATGAAGACATGCCAGGGTTAAATCCCGATATTGCTCTTCACAAACTCAACATTCGGCTAGATGCAAAGCCAGTCAAACAATAACAACGATGTTTCCGCCTAGGCATCATGGATGCAATCGAAGCCAAAGTCAACAAACTGATAGCCAGCGGCTTCATTCATGAGGAGCAATATCCAGACTGGGTCGCCAATATAGTACCGGTCCTCAAGAAGAATGGGAAGATTCGAATCTGCATCGACTTTCGCAATCTGAATGAGGCGTGCCCCAAAGATGAGTTCCCTCTCCCTATCACAGACATCATGATTGACAACACCTGCGGCTTCGAACGTATGTCGTTCATGGATGGTTTCTCGGGGTACAACCAAATTAAGATGTCTCCCGACGACGAAAAGCATACATCATTCCGAACACCAATAGGCACGTTCTGCTACACGGTCATGCCTTTCGGTTTAAACAACGCTGGCGCCACCTGTCAGAGAGCTATGAGCATCATCTTCAGGGATCACTTGTGCAAGACCGTGGAGTGCTATGTTGACGACATCGCCGTCAAAAGCCGCTCTAAGGAAGATCATCTGCATGATCTAAGGACAGTGTTCGACCTATTGCGAGCGCATAATTTGAAAATGAACCCTACGAAGTCCTTTCTGGGTATATCCAACAGGAAGTTCTTGGGTTTCATCATCACCTCCCAGGGTATCCACGTAGACCCTGAGAAGACAAAGGCAATCATGGAGATGGGTCCCCCGAGAAATCTCCGAGAACTTCGAGGCCTCCAAGGAAGGTTAGCTTACATCAGGAGGTTCATTTCCAACCTCTCCGGGCGTTGTCAGCCATTCACCCATCTCATGAAAAAGGGCGTCTCATTCGTATGGGACGATGAATGTCAGCGTGCCTTCGACAGCATCAAAGAATATTTGTCGAACCCTCCAGTCCTGGTGGCCCCGGTTGCTGGAAAACCATTCCTGCTCTATGTACGAGCAATGGAGCATTCCCTCGACGCTCTGCTAGCACAAAACAACGATACAGGCCATGAGCAAGCTATATATTACCTCAGCCGAATGATGATCGGGCCAGAGTACCGATATACCGTCGTGGAGAAGGAATGCCACGCCCTGGTGTTCGCCATTCAAAAGATGCGACACTATGTCACGGGACAAACCATACATGTGATATTATGAGTCAACCCCCTCAGGGTCTTCATGACTAAACCAGGGGCACTCAGCTCTCGCCTCGCTACGTCGACAATATTAATGTCCCCCTACCATATGATCTTCGTCCCACAAAAGGCTGTTAAAGGTCAAGCTCTGAAAGACTTTTTAGCAGCCCACCCAGGCCCAGAGTCGGCCAGAATATACGAAGACATTCCAGATCAGGTCGCCGACTCGCATGCAACCTCTCACGATGATATATGGCAAATGTTTTTCGACGGTGCCTCAAGGACCGGACCTAAGGGCAACATCGTTGTCAGAGTCGGGGTGGTGCTGGTTTCTCCTTCCGGATTGGTGATCAATCGCGCTTACTCCCTCACAGAACCGTGCTCTAACAATGTGGCCGAGTACAATGCTTTAGTCATTGGCCTCCAACTTGTAAGGGAGTTGGGGGTGGAATATCTTAAAGCATACGGCGATTCATAGTTAATCGTCAATCAGATCCAGGGTTCATACGAGGTTCGCCATGAAGACATGATCCCCTATCACCAAATAGCGATCAACATCATCTCGTCATTTGAAGGGTTCTTCATCAAACACGTCTCCAGACTCCAAAATATCGAAGCCGATGCCTTAGCTGGCCTTGTCGCTTTCCTAGCAGTTCCAAACTATGCTCATCAATCGGTAGATGTGATAGGCCATAAACTGGTCTGTCCTAAGAACAATGTTCAATTTGTGGCGAGTTATTCCGCTCAGACGATCGACAAAGCATAAGACTGGAGACAACCATTCATTGACTTCGTAGTCTACGACATTCTGCCGGAGGACCCAAAGGAAGCCACCTCTATCAGAAGGCGTTCTCTCAGATTCTTCTACGATACAGAGACAAAAATGATGTATCGCTGATCCTACGATGGATTATTGCTTCGATGTCTGTCAAACGCAGAAGCCAAAGAAGCCGTATGCGAAGCTCATGACGGTGTCTGCAGGGCCCATCAGCCTGGCCCAAAATTGCAAGACCGTCTTCGCCGAATGGGCTACTACTGGCCCAGGATGGTAGCAGATACGATAGACTACGCAAGAAAATGCAAAGCCTGCCTAGTCCATGCGGACTTCATCCACTAACCATCCGAATTTCTACATCCGACAGTGGCGTCCTGGCCATTCGAAGCATGGAGAATGGATATCATCGGTCCGATCGCTCCACCTTCTTCCCGAGGACATCGCTTCATACTTGCCATCACAGATTACTTCTCCAAATGGACGGAAGCTATTCCGCTTGCAGAAGTAAAGACTTCAAACGTGATCAGCTTCCTCAAGCATCACGTCATCTATCACTTTGGACTGCCCCGAAGGATCATCCATGATAATGGTCCGCAGTTCGCAAGCCACGCCTTCTATCAGTTCTGCGACAAGCACCGCATCCAAAATATTGTTTCAATGCCATACAACCCAGCAGCGAATGGGTTGGCAGAAGCATTCAACAAAACAATCATCAAACTTCTCAAGAAGTTCGTATCGTCCAACAAATGTGACTGGAACGAGAAGCTTGGTAAATGCTTATGGGCGTACCGTACCACAGTCCGAACAGCCACAGAGAACACACCATTCTTCCTAGTGTACGAGAGTGAGGCAGTTCTCCCATTGGAGACTCAAATACCCTCGCTCCGCGTCGCTCTCACATACCAATTGACGACAGACGATAACTATCATTGCCGGTTACAAGAGTTGGAGGCCTTAGATAAAAAGTGCCTCTTGGCTCAGCAACGAATCGAGCTTTACCAATCATGCATCTCCGGAGCCTTCAACAAGAAGGTTAAAATCAGAACATTCCAAGTGGGCGATCTCGTTCTGGCAGTTCGGAGGCCGATGGTCATGACTCACAAAATTGTCGGCAAATTCCAGCCAAAATGGGAAGGTCTAATTATCATTGAGGCCGTATTCTCCAACGGTGATTACCGCCTCGCAAAACAAAATGGAGACTTGCTCATGTTGCCCGTCAACGGCAAGTTCCTGAAGAAATATTATGTCTGAACGACATTTTCCCAATTCCAGATTATTGAGTTATGTACCCGCTGGTGTCGCTGAACTCACATCCACAACACTCCAGATTATTGAGTTATGTACCCGCTGGTGCCGGTGAACTCACATTTCCAAATTCCAGATCATTGAGTTACGCACCCGCCGGTACCGCTGAACTC
Source organism: Iris pallida (assembly GCA_029216955.1). Classification (NCBI taxonomy): domain Eukaryota; kingdom Viridiplantae; phylum Streptophyta; class Magnoliopsida; order Asparagales; family Iridaceae; genus Iris; species Iris pallida. The sequence goes on from JANAVB010018998.1 coordinate 12,898,176, forward strand.
ACATTCACAAAATCCCAGATTATTGAGTCATGTACCCGCTGGTACCGCTGAACTCACATTCTCTAAATTCTAGATTGCCGAGTTATGTACCCTCCGGTACCGCTGAACTCACATTCACAATCTCCCAGATTATCGAGTTATGTACCCGCAGGTGCCTCTGAACTTACATTCCGGTCAATCTTTCAGATAGTAAGTCATGTATGACCATACCTCTGAACTTATTTCTCTGAAAGAGCTCCTCCCTCATGATCCACTACCCGCACTCTCAGTGCACAAAAATGGTAACAGATCCACAAAATTTTCAAAACGAGACGTCGATGTTACCTCTGAGTCGTTTCACTTTCGCCAAAAATAAATCAACCCTCTACATAGAACTTCCATGTCCTCATTACCTCTGAGTCGTCCTATATACCCCTTCATGGGGCCCACTCCTGCCATGTCCTCATTACCTCTGAGTGGGAAGGCTCCATCGAAGAAACCCTCATATTTGCCATGTCTTCATTACCTCTGAGTAAATATGTTGGTCCTCCCTCGACTTATTATCTGTACCCAAAAAAAAACCAAGGTACGCCAAGGATAATAGGTCTATAAATGTCCTCTGTTGACCACAAATATCCTCCGTTGAGTCCACTCCTGCCATGTCCTCATTACCTCTGAGTAGGAAGACTCCGCGGTAAAACCCCCATACTTGACATGTCCTCATTACCTCTGAATAAGTATGTTGGTTCTCTCTCGTCTTATTATCCGTATCCTGAACCAGGGTATGCCAAGGATAATAGGCCCATAAATGTCCTCTGCTCACTACAAAATGCTGTACTAAGTTTCCTAGTACATGCACATCATTCCTCATCATGCCCCGGGGGCCCAGCTGCTCCATGGCATTCTTTCTCCCGATACCCGGAACGTCCATGACCACCTTGCCGTGGAATTGTTCTAGGTATCCCCATCAAACTTGTTATTCATACCTAAACCCCAGGTATGCCAAGGATAACAGGTCCACAAATAAGCTCCCCAAGCAGGGCAAACACCGCCATAACACCACAAGCACAACAAGCAGTACAAATAAAGGGTAGAATAAAGCATACTCTTTTATTTGGAAGGCGAAAGTACTACATATTCTAGGGATAATGGCCCATTTAAAGAAAGGAAAAGAACGAAAATAAAAAGAAGAAAAAGGTCGACTATGGTTCGGCATTGCATAATTCCATGAGGCGGTTCTTCACCAAGGCGGTCCCCCGTTCAAGCCGCAGCTTAGCTCGGCGCTCCGCTTCCTAGGATAACCGGTCCCCATCATCAAAATACATGTGTGCCCGCCAGCCATCCTCCATCTTTTTTAGTGCAAGCTCCAGATTCGCAGAAGCTCGACTAAGTCTGTCAGCCTCCTGGATAACAAGTCCCTTTTTCGGTACGGGCGGCTTCAAGCTCAGACTCCAGAAAGGCCAGCTTTCTCTGGAGCTCGAGGATCTGCTCCCTGGTGTCGATTACCCCGTGGGAGGCGTTCGCTTCCTGAGCCGTGCAATCTTTATTTCTACGACTCAATTGATCGTATAACTGAGACAGATCGCGGCGATCCTTCAGTATGGTCGGCTTGATCGAATCCCGAGCAAGCCTTACCTTCTCCACCGCGGTTATGAGGAAAGTGCGCTCTTGATCTATTGTCGCAGACAGATCAGCTTATCGCAGCACGTGAAACTGGGTCCCAAGTCGATCAGCCTCTAGTAGTTTGGGCTCCAAAAGTGCAGCTAGCCCCGCCCCACCGGGAAGTGTTCTAAGGATGTCGATTTGGCCACTGGCGCACTGATGGGCCATAGAAAAGGGAGTCCCCCTCTCCACAGCTGCTTCGACCCTTCTCTTCAGGTGGCGGTAAAAGCTGTCAACCATATCCTGTGACATTTTAACCAAAACTTTTGTAGAGGACGGCGTCAAAGGAAATGTGGCTGGCAGTATCGAAGGAGTAGCATCGGAACTTGCCATCCCTGTCACCAGGGAAACAAATTCTGAGCGAAAAGGCGCATGGATTGCGGCTAGCTCCTCTTCCGCCGCCCGAAGAGCTTGGATACTCGGTAAGGCGGAAAGGTCAACCCCCGAAACCATATTAGCAAAGGAGGACGCAGGAAGCATTGTCCCCTGCCCCGGCTGTGCGGCCACTTGAGCCCCCGAACTCGATCCAACTGGAGGCCCTTCAATATAGGTCGGAAGAGAAGGAGGCACATGTGCTTCAATTAGATCCCCTCCGGTAGAGTTCGCCCCGACAATGTCCGTCACCGACAATGAAGGGGCGGGACCTGTACGTCCAAAGCAACCATCAATCTGCTTAACCCGAAGGATGTGCTGATAGAGTAAATAAGCCTCCGAACTAGTCAAGACTTGGCTTATCTTACCAGCGGAGGATTGTGGAGGCTGAGATTCGCTCACAACCACCATGGTCTTCTCACCAGCAACCTCTGAATAGAAGGCAGTCGGTCCCTCCGACCCAGCCACCCTAGAAGGAGATACAACTGGGTCGATATCGCCTGGCCAAAAGTCGGCAATCTCAGGGACAGGATCAGAAGGACCCACATCGCCTTGGGTCGAACCCCCAGCAACATGAGCGGCCTCCGCTGCCACCGGAAGGACCTCAACAGAAATGGTATCGGCGCACACATCGTTAATCAAATTATGTAAAGCCGGATAGATCGCAGAGGCAGCCGCCGGCTCTGAAGACTCATCTTCTCCTGACGCCTACAAAGAGCAAAAGAAGACGATTAGGCCATAGTTCAGAAAAAGAAGGAGAAGGTATTTGAAATTCAAATCACCTCAGAAACAGTGTCAACATTCTTAATAAACAGCCTGCGACGTCTTACCGCAGCACGCTTCGTGGAGAAGGTTCTGCCATCATCAGTTAACATGCGCCTGCTTCACTTGCGCGAAGGACCAGACACAGTAGGTGGTTGATCCTCCACCACCTCGTCAGGCACAGCAGGCGGCTGCCCCGCCACCACTTCATCCGGCACAATAGGTGGCTGATCCTCCACCTCCTCGTCCGATGGATGGAACGAATTATCGGCATTCTGCTCATCATTCTCTTCGCCCGCCGTAGTGGACTCCGAGTCCGGCACAGGAACCATATTCGCCTTTTTCTTTCTCTTTTTGGACCCCTCGAGTTTTTCTGCCAAGCCAGTACCGACAATAAAGCTGGTACTCATGTCAAAATTAACGGGAGGCTTGCTCGCCGTAACATGATAAAGGGCCGCCATGTATAAAATCTCCCCTGACGTATTAGCATCGGGGACCGAGAGGCTAGCTCGGGTATGAACCGCACTGTAATAATGCCAGGCCCTGATACCATCAAGGACGCTGCCCTCAAAGCCCAGACAAGTACTAGGACAATCAAGGAACAGCTCGCTATACCCGAACTGGCGGGAGAACCTGCTGGGCAAGTGGGGTTCCAAGTACATGTTATTGCGGTAACGATATACCAGGTACGCTGGACGAATATTGTACAGCCAAAGGAGCATTTTTTCAGATAAGAGGAGGGGAGGTTCAGTGCCATCAACATATACACCCCTCACTTCTCTAGCGGTAAATTAAGGAACAGACACAAAGAAGTCGTGTCCGTCTACTCTCGCCAGCGCCCTCCGATAGGCTGGCATGGTGTCATAGTCCCAGGGCTAACGATGGTATCGGAAGAGAAAAGCGTCATCAGCGATAATACCATCTTCTGCTCCGGGCCTCATTAACGACCAATAATGCATCAATAGCCATCCCATTAGATAATGGTAGGGTAGCTCTATTCGCTCAAAATCCAGTGTCGTCTTGCGGGCAATAATCTTGGACAAAAAGGCACGGAGGCCGTGGTGTATGCTACACACCATGGCCGGATGAAGGGCCAGCTAGAATCTGAGGACCAGTTTTACGGTAGGGAGGATGAAGTAGCGGCTGATCCTTTCAATGGAACCTGCCCCTCCCAAAACTACGCAGTTCTGTAGCCACACCATCAAGAATCTGGCTAAGAGCGCTTTCTCAGACATCTGCCGGGTACCGTGGTAGAAATAGCTGAAGGAGTCAGTTCGACTCCCAAATTTGTCACTGGTGGACCTCGACCTCTTGGAATTCGACATCAAGTTTTTTATCTCCTCCTGGGTTTGAGGACCTCGGGAAGAAACCCGACCAGAGGGACTTAATTTGAAAAGATATGAGACCCAGGGCGTGGTATGGGGAGCGTTTTCTTCTGAGCTATCGTTCTTCTTGATAGCCGTTTTGTGATAGATACTGTGGTGGCATAGCAGTTCCCGGTACACGGCAACGAAACCCGAGAATCGTCGATCTAGATCCTCGAATTCCTTGTTTGTCGGGGTGTACACTTCAAAGGCCTCGTCCCCCCATGGCATCTTAGAAACAACATACATTTCATGGAGAGCAAGTCCCAACTCCCCTCCGGGCGCGAAGAAAGTTCCCGTCTGCCGGTTATACATTTCCAAAAGAGCCATGAACAACGGCTTGTTGATGGGTAACCCGTAGCAGGTGCCCCGGATGGCATAATAAAGGTCAATCTCCCGAAGGAATGTCTCATATTTCCTCAGGATCCATGAGGTCAGGTTGGCCCACGTAGGGATAGGGTTTATCCAGTTCAGTAACGACAACCTGCCAACAGGATAAGACCCCTTGCGAGCGAGCTAATTCAGAAAGGTATCGGCTAGAGTAAACGTGAAGTTGGGACCAGATACGTTTATGAAGGTACCCGGAGTCAGTCCCATCACGCTCCGACTGACCGAATCCCTGCTCGCATATATTGACCCAATATTCTTATTGTAATGGATGTTGCCCACAAACATCCCCGATTGGGTTGGAGTTAGGGAGCCTACCATCTTCCTGCTCAATGGTACCATATTGAACCACGAGAGGGGAAAATGACGTTCCATTTCGGGAATATGGATCTCCATCCCGTCCAGAGTAAAGTCCCAGCTCTCAGAAATGTCCAGTACTCAGGGGTTCTTTATGGATAGAGCATCCCCGAAGAGAAAGGCTGGTTTCAGATACTCTTCTTCCAGCCTTTTTGAGTTCATCATAGTACAAAGAAAGTGAAGAGGCTGGTTCTTGATGGCGCTCACCCTCTCCACAGGCTCATCGGTGGGAAGCTGATCTGACACATGTTGAACTAGGTCGTCGAGCTGCACACCCATGGCATATTGGGCTGAACCCACCAAAAGCTCTCCTGCTGGATTGATTGGCAGATCCACTGAAGAAAGACAAAAGAAGCGAGATTAAAAGATAGTTAAAACGAAAATACTTGGAGTTTCTTAAAAAACTCCCATGAGCCTATGCGGCTCGTTGCAACGTAGCCGTATGCGGCCCAATTCAGTTGGGTTTCATACGGTACTGCTTCGATAGAGCTTATGCAGTTCGGTTGAGCTTATGCGGTTCCATTTAGCAGATGAGCTTACGCGGCATGACTTAGCGAAGCTTTATGCGGTCCAGATTCATCAGGAGCTCATGCGGTCCTGTTCAATGGGACTTCATGCGGTTCAAATCTAGAAGTGCTCCTGCGGCTCAAGTCCTTCTCATGCGGCTCAAACACAGGGCATGCCCCATGCGGCTCAGATATGAGAGGGTCATGCAGCCCATGCAACATATGCGGCTTCATTATGTTGAACTTAGGCAGTTCAATAAAGATGAAGAACGAAGGCTTGTGCATAAAATATGCCATAGAGCCATGGTCTTTTACGGTTCAAAGCATTCAATGTTCCACCCAATCTTTACCCTTAAAAGCAGGGTGGACGTCAGGGTGCACTTTAGGCGTCGTGGCTGACAAAGAAGCCGCTTTCTTGCCCTTCGCCGTGGCAGAGGCAGCCTTAGAAGACTTGGGGGCCATGGTCGTTCGACGGTCGGAGAAGGAAGACAGAGAGCAGCAAGGGTCGAAGACGAGAGAGAGTAAAGAAGTCTCTCCAATTGAATATGTTCCTATTTATAGGCAAAAGGAGGGCACTTCGATCCACGTGCAGTAAGAAAACTGACTCTTCGATTATCGAGACGAACCGACTAAATAAAGATTAAACTCTTAGGATTCTGTCCCGAAAAGCGACTTCAAAATCCGACGGCAAATCAAAGGCAATTAATGTAAAAGATTTGCATACGTGGCAGGATGACGTGGCAAGGAGCTCATGCGACCAGACAGCCTATACGGCCAGACAATCCATGCGGCTGGTTGGTCAATGCGGCTCAGATGGACAAGCGACTGAGGAAGCCATGCGGCTGGGACGTCCATGCGGCCAAAACACCCTATACGACCAGAGGAGTTTATACATAGCCATGCTTCTTATTCAAAGTATTTCAATTTTGTAAATTAAAAACTTTGAAGGGGGTCTTGTAGAAGCATGGAAAAGAATAAAGAAAGGTCTATGCGGCCAAGAATCTCCATGCGGCTAAGAGAGCCCATGTGGCTCAGGGGTCCATGCGGCTCAAGCGTCTATGCGGCTCGGATAGGTCCAGAGCCATGTGGCCTTCAACAGCTTTTTTCCCTTCATCTTTGGCTGTATTTAATGCTCTGACGGCTGACAGCTCTGACAAATGACAGCTCTGACATAAAGGCGCAATAATGACTGACATAAAGGCGTGTTCCTAGGGAAGAGGAGAAAATTTTTTCACAACTGGCAGAATCCACCAAGTCTCGAGGCATGCGGCTGCTGTATTTATGCGGTCGCCCACTTCATGCGGCCACCCATCTTCATCTGGCTGCATCCTTTATGCGGCCGCCCGTTAGCTTGCGGCTGCCCATCTTCATGCGACTGTTCATCCCCATACGGCTGCCCATCTTCATGCGGCCGTTCATCCTCATGCGGCCCACTCATATACGGCTCTGCCAAGATGACCCAGTGAAGACACGTGGCACTTCTTACGACGATTGAGATACGTGGCAGTCTCATCTTCCTGGAATTATAGGTGCTAACAAATCCTAACAAAATCAGATTTGTTACAATCACCATAATTGCCCAGATCAAGTCAAATCGAGCAAATTAAACACGTGGCAAGCCATCACAAGTCACGAATATTCATGGCAATCATCATTAATTGCCCACAAAGATTTGATACAATCTACATTAATTACCTAGATTTACTACAATCAGAATGAAGGGCCCAGATTAATTGATCCTTAACCGCCGACTTGTCAAGGAGGCAATCATTGCAAACCCTAATAATTGCATCCCACTCCTATAAATAGCAAGGTGCCATTCCCTTGTGAAAGAAGTCTTTTTTCGAAGAGCACCAGAGCGCCTGGAGAGACTTAAAGAGAGAGAGCAGAGAGACAAAGGCACGCACAGAGAGCAACCTGAGAGCATTTCTTCCCCGGAGCCAAGGCAGCATCCGATCGTCCAATGAGTAAGACAGAGCTGCCGTCGCTTTCTCGAGCCTCTACCGTCATCCCCCAGAATCTAAAATAAACAATTATACTTAGATTGCTGTACCTAGGTTTTCGTCCCTAGGCTTTCTTCGTACAAGCGAGTTTGTATTGTGAAGTAAAAGTCCAGTCCTCCGATAATTGTTCTGTTCCTTTATATTTTATGGCAAATACGTGGTAGTACGGCGACTTAGTTGTACTGCTGCGAGCCTGCAATAGGATTGAGCGATAGGCTTCAACGGAGAGGTACTCAATCACAGTTAAGAAAAATTCTACTTTAATTTATGCCATCTATACATCTTACTGATTTATCTTCCTTGAAATTAATTGTCCTTCCTTGATTTATCGCTTTTATCTCAGTATTGATTCTTTGTTTGATCTGTCTCCAGGATGGTCGAGACCAGATCTCATCACCCAGGACAGGGGGACACTGCTGAGAGGTCTGCCACCTCTCGTCCTGTGCAGTCATCCCCTGGTACCGCAGCCCCAGTTATGCCAGCTGGGGTGGGTGCTTCAGCTACCTTCGGAGGAGCCCCTCCACCAGTGCACAAGCAGAGCCCAGTTATTCCATAGATGCTTTAGCAGCAGCAGCCGCCTTCAGGATTCGTCGATATAGTACAGTTATTTGCCTTCTTCCAGCAGTTTATGGAGGCTCAGCAGGCTCAGCAGCAGCGTCAGACGACAGAGTTCAGCAGGGGCATAGATCTGGCCCTGACGACAGTGGAGAGAGTTACAGCTCAGCATCCGGCAGGTCGGCAGCAGCATCAGCCGAAGGAGAAGGGCATACAGGATTTCTAGAAGATGCACTCACGAGACTTCAGGAGTACAGAGGGCATCCTATATGTAGATGAGTGGATCGAGCACATGGAGGAGATCTTTAGGCTAGTAGAGATTCCAGCGAGACTGCAGATTGAGGCGATGGCTAGTATGATACAGGACTTGGCTCGTATGTAGTACCAGACAGACCCGAGGGTTGGTACAGCTGGATAGACTTGGGCAGCTTTCAAGAAGCTGTTCAAGAAGAAGTTTTTCCCCGATGCAGTGCTTGGTGCCCTTGAGACGCAGTTCGAGGCTTTGGTGTAGGGCAGTCAGACTGTCGAGGAGTACATCGGGGAGTTCTGCCATCTGGACAGATTTGTTGAGGGGCTTTCTGAGGCGACGAAGGCCTGAAGGTTCAGGAAAGGGCTAGTTAAGGAGGTGAAGTCCTACACCAAGAGTGCCCGTAGTGCCACTTTTGAAGGGATCCTGGTAGGAGCCCTAGCAGCGGAGGATGACCTTGAGCTGAGGCTCAAGAGGGGACGGGACACTCACGGTGCCAGCAGCAGTGGAGGCCAGGCCAAAAGGCCTCACGTACAGATTCAGCAGACACAGGCACCAGTGATGGTTCAGCAGGTGCAGCATCAGTATCGGGGTCAGGACCCGAAGACGATCAGTTGTTCCTACTGCAGGAAGTTAGGACACACCAGGGAGCAGTGTAGGAAGAGGCTGAAGGTTTGCTATTCCTGTGGGTCTGAAGCCCACCAGAAGATAGATTGTCCTGTTGTACCTCCTTTTGGGGGAGCAAGGCCACCTGTAGCTCAGCACCAGAGGGGTGAAGCTTTTGCGATGGCAGTCGAGGAGACCGACGCTGCAGGTGATGGGTTAGCAGGTTTGTCCTTCTTGTTCTTCCTTCCCACCTTCATGTGTGATTCCATTAGTACATGTCAGGATATGCTTGTGATATGTTAGATAGCGTAGTTACCCTGATCGATACTGTGGAATCATGACCAGTAGGATTTTGTTGCATGTTATCTATCGACCTTGATTTAATTGGGGGTTTGACCTAGTAGGGGTACGATCATCTTAATTTCGAGGACAAAATTTTTCTAAGGGGGGTAGACTTGTAACACCCAGTTTTTCAAATGAGGATAATTTTGAACTTTTTTAATTATAATATTTATTTATTGATATTTATATCACATTATGATTTTTGGTGATTTTTAATCATTTTAAAACTATTTAAAAACCATGACTTGTGCTTTTGATGTGCTGCTAGTGAAACCCTAGAGACTGTCTGACCTAGAGCCTAACCATGTGATTGGGATATTTATTTATCATTTTTGGCCTAGGGGTATTTTGGTCATTTTAACTTATTGGAATTATTTGATTAGTTATTGGATTGATGGTTGTTAATTTTGACTTTTACTAGTTGTGACTTAAGAGACTAACCTAGATGTTGACTCTAGCTATGGTGACTTGAATAGCATGGTGGGACCCAAGTCTAACTTAAGTCAACCCAAGTTAAGTCATTTAGAATCAAGTTTCATATATGAGAATAAATGATTAGGTTCATGGACTTTTGACTTAAGGAGTGATTTCCTTTATCTTTGAAACTTGGCCCAAGCCCATTAGTCATAACCCTAACCCTAGCTCTTCATTTGGGCAGCCACATTGAGCCAATAGAGACCTAATTTCTGCCTATAAAGTATCTCTACACGACCCCTTGCCTCTTTTAAAATACCCCCTTGTAGGAAACCCTAATTTCTTACCCAAATTGTCTAACTTCACCATTCCTCCACCAAATTGATCCTAATCTCTTGCATTTGGATCTAAATCTGGAGTAGTGGTTGAAGGAGGCTTGCTTGCAAGGAGTGGAGCTCTTTTGGACATCATTTGAGGAAGAGGCTTCTCTATTTTGGGGCTTTTTATTGAGACTTCAACTTCAATAGGTAAAACCTATAAAACTCATTCAAATTTCTAATTTCTTTGCATGGGTGTGTAGATCTAGGTGTCCCCTAGTTGGTTGGAAACTGTATCCATTTGGTGTCCGTATCGGACACGTGTCAATGAGTGTGTGCATGTGTTTGTTAAAATGCCAATGTGAGTTCTAATTTGTTATTTTCAAAATGTTTTTAAATAGATTTGTAGCCATATATGTAGGGTTTGGATTTGTAATTGACTGGGTTGGTTTTTGTGTGCTGTTCGTGTCCAAATCGGACACGAACCCACTGCTTGGATACCGTACGGGGCTCGTGCAGCTCCCCTGCTGCTCGGGGTCGACACATGACACGACACGGCACGAGACACCACAAAAATTAATGGAGACGTGGGGGCAATGTCTGAGAACATGCCCCCAAAGTTTTATTGGGTTTCGTCAAGTGGTTCGAGAGAAAATCAACCCGCACTAATTTTGTGCAGTGCTGTATAGCCCAATTTTGAGCCACTGATACGGCTTCCGTGTGAGGACACGACACGACCACGACTCGATACAGACACTTTAACATGTAGCCCTATCATTGGCGAACATGTGTGCACAAGCTCGACACACTTCAAGCTCTATGTCGTGTCCAATCGGACACGACATGGCCGTACGAGGCAATGCTGAGCACTGTCCTCTGATACCAATTCGACTTTTGATTGGACACTGTTGGACACCACTTTGGACACGAACTAGGACACGTTTAGACACTATTGTATGGATACATGTTTGACACTTACTGATGACACTCTTGGACACATGTTTGACACTATAGTGACAGATTTTGACACTCACATCTACATTTCTTTGCATTCACTGCTCACTGCTTACTTCGACACTCTGCTCTGGACACAGTGGATACGTGTTTGACACTCCATGGATACATAGACACATGTACACATGATTGACACATCCTATTACACTTGACACATGTTGGTATGCCTCGACACATTCATCTGGACACTTTACACATTGCTACTTGTTGACACTAACTGGCCACTCTTCTCATTCTCTATTTTGGCACTTCAGGACACACATGGATACGTGATTGACACCATGACACTCTAACACTTCACACACTCACTCACTGCACATTAACACATTCCCACATTACTCACTTCACTGCTTGCAATGACACTCGAACACCATATCTCGATACACTTCACATCCCACATTGACACTTATTCACTGGTTCTGATAATTGACACATGTTTGACACATGGTTGACACACCACTTGATGTACACTGACACTCACTTGATACACTCTTGACACACATTGTTCACATGTTCTGATACCATGTTGACCTATTGCATTGGGGATATGAGAATATCTAATACATATATATATATATATATATATATATATATATATATATAAGTGAGGCTTTAGTGTTTAGTGTTCAGTTAGTGTCCAAATTATTTATCATTCAGTCCATTAGTTCTTAATGTCCAGTCTTAGGACATTATAAGTTCTGTCCCCATCTCCATAGTGTTTCTGACCTACACTAATGGTACAGTCCATCTCTTTGTAAGGGTAGGATGCTCATGTCCTTATACAGGGATATTAGTTCAGTCCTACGTTTAACTAAGTACCAGTAAATGTATGCGCCTAGGATGAGGGAACTCTCTCGGTTCCTGTTGTATTGGGGGATGTTGAGTGAGCTCGAGTGTCATAGTGAATGTATTAGAGTTGTATCAGCCCTTATGCACTTCATTTCAACCCATTATTTGTTAATTCAGTAACCCTTGTCTTGATATGATGTTTGTAAATGTATATATATTGTAGGCATGGTATCAATAAATGGAGGGGGTACCCTATTGTTGGGCCCTTGGCCAGGTTGCCTGCATTCAGCAGTTAGCCTTAACCAGTAGTAGTGTTAGTGTCAGTTGGTAAATGTTCTTGTGTTGTGCTAATGTGAATGAATAGTAGGGGTTATTAAAGGGGTATTAGTGGTATGTTAGTTCAGAATAGATGAGGGTAGCAGTATGTAGGAGTGATAGTACTTATGTGAGTTTCTAGGTAGGATGAGGGCTTGTGAATGAGTGAGGAATGTTTGTTTTAGTTGTGTGAGTGAATATTTAGTTAGAGCATCAATTGGTTTAGAGTGTATCTTAGAGTATCTTAAGGTTGGTATAAGTATATAGTTAATATCCTAAATTAGACTTGAAGGTTTGAGTGATATAGTGTGGGGGTGTGCCAAAGGGTTAGATTTGGGGTGAGTGTATTAGAGTTGGGTTGAATATTTAGCCACTAGATATCAACCTCCTTTTAGTATAGCTTGGGTGGGTCAACCTAGATATATGTATGTATGCATTTGTTGAGTTTACCCCCCTTCAAGTGTATACCTATTTATATGAGTTATATATATATGATATAATGATTTGATTTAGGGTTAACCTAATCTAGCAAGACTTGATCTTGACTAGAGTTGACCCAATAGTCTAGAGTTTGACCAAAACCCTAGATGTTGACTTGGTTTGACTGAAGGTTGACCAAGTTGGCCAAGATTTTGACTTTGACCTAGATTGGCTTAGAAATCATGTAGATTACATCGTAAACTTTATTTACCATATTTTTAAACACATTATAACCTGTACTGCTCTATATAGGACATTGTGACTCCGGTGCCGGTATCTATTTTTATCAGTTGTACAGGATATTAGGCGAGTACATTCTCTGATAGTTCTCTTATTTATTTGTCAATTACTGTACTTCAGTTCTAGTTAGTTTTATGTGATTCTCTGTTACAACACGTATGGATATTTCTGGATTCATGTATGCGACACATATACCATATTGTCTGGCCTCTATTACTGGAATTATTTTGGAATCATTACTGATATCATTATGTTTGGCTGGACTTATCTTGATTCTCGTGTCAAATTCTGGATTCACTTGTATTGCGGGACGGAGGAAATATTGAGTAAGACATGTAGACATACCCCAAATCTGTAATCTCCCAACTGGAATCTACTGGAAGCATAGCCATCCCTCGTCTGATCAGTGAGTGATGTGCTTGATACCTACAGCCATTTACATGTCGGTCTCGGTATTTTAAAACACACTGTTAGAATATAGCTGGACTCACCTGGATTCTTGATCACAGACTAGAATCATCTTGTACTGGATTCATCTTGTATTAGATTCGTCTCGTACTGGATTTACATAGGATTTACACTTGTCTTACATTTACTGTCTGGACTTATCATGTTACTCTATTCAGTTAGAATCTTATTTTACAGTCTTCATTGCCATGATTCTTCTTTTGTTTTAGTTACCTTACTTTCATTGTATCTTAACTGTTTTTCTATACCATCACCTGAATATAAACTACCATGTTCATCAATAAAACAGTTTATAACTGCTTTATAGTTCTCTGTCATTTACTTGGGTTTTCTATATGAGTTGTACTCGTTCCTGTCCTGACTGGACCTGTTGAAAATATTACAGATGATTGCCCTGAGGATATTTGCCCTACTTGCTTTGGAGCAGGAGATGGTTTAGCTACCTTTGGCCCCGACACTCAGGAGTGATCGGGAGACTAGCTAGTTGACTTGGTTTAGTTTTCATGTTTTAGAACTTGAATTATAATAAGTTAAGATATTGTTTGTTTTGAGATATTGTTTGTAGTTGGTTTTGTTGTTGTTATTTAGTCTTAGTTATAAACTTCTGTGTTATCATATCGTGCTTAGACTTTGATTGAGATTCATTATATCCATACTTGTCCTCCATTCGGAGTTGAGATTTTGACAAGTACATTATATAATTGCGTGAGTTGCTGTTTAGATAGTGACCTAGAACAGCGTTCTACCGCCGATACTGCGGCGTAGGCTGGGCACTTTTACGTATTCGTACCCTCACAGTGGGTGCGGGTCGTGACAATTATGGCTCACATACAGCCTATGGCTCAAAGACAGTCGTTAAGTTAAAAATGACAAGATAATACGAAATGGTCGTGGACAACACACTCGTATACTGGGGAAAGAATCAAATAGGGGTTCTAATGCAACGATCAACGACATCGTGGCCGGCCTAGGTGAGATCATAGCTAACAGGCTGCTTGGGTGCGGGCTCGGTCACCCAAGAGACATAAGGCCGGGTATTACGTAGACTATTAAGGTGTACCAGCCATCACGCTTGATAGATACGGATATAAAGAGGAACATATTCAAATGGCTTGTGGTGCCCACTACTAAAATCTGCTCAATTAGCGACGTAAATTTAGCGACGTTCGTAAAACGTCGCTAAATTGTCGACATTAGCAACGTATAATTGAAACGTCGTTAACAGTCGCTACTAGCGACGAAAATAGCGACGTGACAATGACGTATATTAGTTACATGAGCTAGTCGTCGCGAAACGTCGCTATGACGTCGCTATTAGCGACTAATTTAGCCACGTTAGTATGAATGTCGCTAAATTCTAAATAAATTAAATTCCTACCCCCCGATTCATTGCCCCCTACATTTTACTCTCTCACTCTCTCCCTCCGGTGCTCTCACTCTCACTCTCTCTGGCGCTCTCACTCTCTTCGGCGCCTCTCCTCCCTCTCCGGTACGTAACTCCTTTTCTCTCTCTCTCTCTCTCTCTTTCTATTTTGGTTGTTGGTGGTTGGAAGGGTGCTGGTGGCTCGGGGGGAGGAGCAGGTGGGGGTGCGGGTGGTTAGGGGTGAGGAATGGTTGGGGGTGGCTGGGGGGTAGGGCAGGAGGGGTGAGGGCGACTGGGGGTGAGGAGGGGGGCTGGGGGGAGGGGAGGGTTAGGGTTCGGGTCAGGGGTAGGTGTGTGGCGGGGGAGGGGTGGGGGGGTGAGGGCGGTTGGGGGTGAGGGCGGGGGGGTTCGGGGGAGGGAAGGGTTATGGTAAGGGTTCGGGTTAGGGTTAGGGGTGGTTGGTAGGGGAGGGGAGCAGGGGGGTGAGGGGGGCTGGGGAGGGGGGGCTGGTGGGGGAGGGGTTAGGGATAGGGTTCGGGTTAGGGTTAGGGGCGGTATAGGGGGGAAGGGGTGCGGGGGGGCTGGGTCAGGGGCACCAATAGTGCCGAAAAATCTGATAATTTAGTAATAATTATTTGTTTTCCGACACCAAAAAATCGGATACTCCGATTCGAAACCACCGATAGTGCCGATATTTGTAACACGTAGTTTTGTTGGTTGGTTAATGTCGTCGTCTGTTTTCCTTGATCCCGATACTCATAGGAATGGTCCCGAGTCATGGCCATACGTCGGGTTAGGACCTTCTTGCTGCTCGTGGGGTTGGGGGTCTGCTGCTCGCGGTGGGGCCCCTAGGGGGCTCACAGTATATATATATGTATGTAGTATGCAGTATATTCGAGTTTTTCATATTTGTAGATATCTAAAAATGGATATATCCATGTATCTGCTAGACCGTTCGTGGATGTACAACCGCATTCGAGATGACAGGTACGGTGTGCGAGATGAATACATCGCCGGAGTTGAATAATTCCTCCAATTCGCGAAGGCGTTTCCTCAATCCATGGACGACATGGACATTAAGTGCTCGTGTGCAAAATGTCGAAACATGAAGTTTCAACCAGAATTGGATGTGACGTATTACTTATACTCAAAGGGTTTCCTTCCGAATTACTACCAATGGACCGTACACGGAGAGCTTGTACCTTTAGCATTCCAAGCGGAGCCTTATGTGGAGCCTTATGTTGAGCCTTATGTGGAGCCTTATATGAATGTCCACAATCGAACTGGTGTCGACAACGAGTACGTGAACATGGTCTTCGACGCTGCGGGGCCTAGTTTCGATCCATACAATCGTGACGCAGCTGAGGAAGCACCGAATGCCGATGCCGCGAAGTTCATGGAGTTGCTGGAGAATGCAAGGACTCTTTTGTACCCTGGCTGCGAGGACCATTCACCTTTAGAGGTGATCACTCGGCTCTTGAGCATAACGTCTGACTTTAACATGTCGTAAGAATGCTACAATAGAGTGCTCGAGTTGATTTCCGATATCTTGTCGGAGGGTGCCAAGTTACCGAAAGACTTCTACCACTCTAAGAGGATGGTGAGATCCCTCTGGATGGGATACGACAAGATCGATTGCTGTCAGAACGAATGTATGCTTTACGACAAAGATCACAAGGATGCAGAAGTATACGAATTCTGTGGTGCTGACCGCTACAAGCCAACTGCTGCAGGCAAGTCTAGAAGATCGACTGCTTCAATGCACTACTTGCTATTGACGTCGCGGTTGTAGAGGTTGTTCCTGGTGAAAGAGACTCCCGAAAATATGAGTTGGCACAAGCAACAACAAACCGAAGGAGTGTTGGATCACCCATCTGATGGAGAAGCATGGAAGCACATCGATCGAACATATCCTAATTTCGCTTCTGATGTACGTAATGTAAGGTTGGCACTCTGCTTTGATGGTTTCACCCCATTTGGTCTTTCAGGCTCCCAATATTCATACTAGCTGATAATCCTCACTCCGTACAACCTACCACCTTGGATGTGCATGAAAACACTTTACATGTTCTTAACTATTATTATCCCCGGTCCGAACAACCCGAAGAGGAACATCGATGTGTACTTACAGCCGTTGATAGATGAGCTGAAGCAGCTATGGGAAACAGGGGCGTACACATATGATGCTTCGAAAAAACAAAATTTTCAGATGCAGGTAGCACTAATGTGGACAATCAACGACTTTTTGGCTTATAGAATGTTATCTGGATGGAGCACTCATGGTCGGCTTTCATGTCCGTATTGCATGGACCGTACTAAGGCTTTTCGTTTGAGACACGGAGGAAAGCCATGCTTCTTTGATTGTCACCGACAGTTCTTGGCGAAAGACCATCCGTACCGTAGGAACAGAACTGCTTTCCGTGTCGGAGCTATGGAGAAGGGCGATCCACTGCCAATGTGGTCCAGAGAGGACACATGGGAGCAAGTAAAAGAAATCCTAAGTGCTATTGAAGATCCTACAACGAGCAGCCGTTGTGAGAAAATTTTACGAAGGTCATAACTGGACCAAAAGGAGTATATTCTAGGATCTGCCATATTGGAGCACAAATCTGATTAGACATAACCTTGACGTCATGTATATCGAAAAGAACGTGTTTGATAACATAATTAATACTGTAATGGACGTCAAGGGAAAGACAAAAGACAATCAGAAGGCTAGATTGGACTTAGCCAAAATATGCAGACGCCCTACATTGCACATGATAGACAACGGAAAGGAAAAGCTTTTACAGCCTAAGGCAATCTACTCGCTGGACAAGGAGGACAAAATGAGACTTTATAGATGGATCCAGGACTTGAAATTTTCGGACGGATACGTCTCCAATCTCAGAAGATGTGTTTGTAGAAGCATGGAAAAGAATAAAGAAAGATCCATGCGGCCAAAGATCCCCATGCGGCTCAGGGACCCATGCGGCTCAAACATCCATGCGGCTCAGAGAGATTATGCGACTCAGGGACCCATGCAGCACAAGCGACTATGCGGCTCGAATAGTTCCATACGGCCCAGAGAGGAGCCACGTGGCCCTCAACAGCTCTTCCCTTTATCTTCTACTACATTTAATGCCTTGACAGCTGACAACTCTGACCAGTGACAGAAAGATGCAATAATGACTCTGTCATAATGGCAGACTCCTAGGAAAACGAAAGAAATCTCTGACACAATCTGTCAAACCCCAAAAGACCTTTATGCGGCCTTGACACGTGGATAGTCGCATACGGCTCAGACAGAGGCCACCCATGCGGCTTAGGCAGAGGCTACCCATGCGGCTCAGGTAGAGGCAACCCATGCGGCTCACATGGACTATCTTCATACGGCTTACTGAGAAGCCATCATCATGCGGTCGCCTACGCTCATGCGGCTCAGAGCATCTCCATGCAGTTCAAATGTTCAGAGGCCACTCCCAAGCAGCCTTGACACGTGGCCAGCCTTATGCGGCTCAGTGGGGAGGGAAATCCTTAGGCGGCTCAGATTTCCTAAGTGGCTCGCGGTTTTGCTAGCATCCCTACAGCTATCAGCCTAATAATAGTGGGACACGTGGCAAGATTCATTAACAAATCCTAACAATCAGGTTTAGTGCCATCCTCATAATGGCTGGGATCAAATCAGATCATTTGCAATCAATCAAATTGAACATGTGACAGAAGATCCGAGCTTGGTATAACAAATCGTGAGGATTTATGGCAATCATCATTAATTGCCCATAGAGATTTGATGCAATCACATTAATTGCTCAAATCTATTATGAACGGCCCAGATTCATTGATCCTTAACCGCCGACTTTTGAGAATGGGCAATCATTATAAACCCTAATGATGCCCCCCCACTCTTATAAATAGAAAGGTGCCATTCCCTTGTAACACATACGGAGACGACGGAGAGAGACATAGACGAGCAGAGAGGAGAGAGCAGAGAGAGAGAGAGCACTTTCCCCCTCGGATCCAGAGAGTCAGAGAGAAATTAAAAGGAGTGCATTTCTTCATCAACGCCAAGCAGTTCTTCAACAGAGCCAGGGCTGCATCCGATCGTCCAAGGAGTAAGGCAGAGCTGCCGTCGCTTTCCCGAGCCTCTATCGTCACCCCCCAGAATCTAAAATAAATAATTGTACTTAGATTGCTGTACCTAGGTTTTCGTCCCTAGGCTTTCTTTGTATAAGCGAGTTTGTATTGTGAGTCTAAAGTTCAGTCCTCCGATAATTGTTCTGTTCTTTTACAATCAATGGAAAACACGATGGCGACTCTGCTGGGGACAAACTTCTCCACGGCTGAGGAGTTGGTGACGCAATCGGATGCAGCCAAACTTGGCTCTACGTAACAGAAGATGGTCGTCCGTTTCGACCAACAGGCGTTTGAAGAAATGCTCTCTGAGGGAAGCGCTGGCCCGGTCCAGAAGCAAACACGTACAAAGAAAGCTCGCAGCGAGTGGAGGCCAAAGTCATTTGCTCCTCCCCAAGCTCTAGACGGAGTACTCTCTGCTGCCTAAGACGGCGAAGACGACTCTCGTGCGGCCCCACTTCAAGCCATAGAGGACTCTGTTGTCCCCAAGTCCGGCAGAGGAAAGTACTACGATGCTGGACTTGCAGGGGCAAAGAGCGATTCTATGTGCTCCAGGAAGAAACCGAACAAGGGCACTAGCCGCAAAACGAAGACTCATGCGGCCAAGATTGCCAGCCGCATGAATGATGACCATGCGGCTGAGACTGCTAGCGAAAGGCATAATACTCATGCGGCCAGGATTTCTAGCCGCATGGAGAACACTCATGCGGCCAGGATTTCCAGTCGTATGGAGAAAACCTATGCGGCTACGACTGCCAGCCACATGAAGATTATTGATTCCAGCCGCATGACGCCTACTCCACGCGGCTCTGTCTTCGACTGCCTCTCCTATGGTCCTGATCTCTTGTGCTCCTAAGAAGACATATCTGACTCTCGCCAGCACTATTTAGACTCTTCCTACTATGTGCCCTCACGCACTAGAGTGAAGAAGTCTAGGGCAGCACGAGCTTGGCAAGCTCGGTCCGCTGATCCGACCTCTGACCATCCGAGCGTCCCACATACTGTTATGCGGGCCTCTGATAGGAAGTTGTACATAACCACTTGAGTCCAGCCCCCGGTGGCAAACGGACAGAGAGGTTCCCAAAAGTCTCCCAAAATCCAGGGAGCAAAAATGGTCGATCCGGACCTATCTGACTTGTCTGAGGCCATCCTCCATAAATGTAAGAAAAGAGAAGGTGCCTCGGGGTACAAAGAGTCCTCCCACGAACGTCACTGCACCCAAGTCATCGTCAACTGTTGTTGCAATAACGCGACGGTACGAGAAGACCGGCAGTCCGTCTTTCAAAGACTGCAACAACCATGTTCAGAGGATGAGGCACCTCCCGTCGTCTCCTGCAACTCTACTCAAAAAATCCCTGCCGATGGGAGAGGGAAGAAGACCAATGTTCCCAGCCCAAAGATTTCATCCACTATGACTAAAAGACTATCGTCTAAATGGGTGCCCGCCACTGGAGTTTTCCAAGGTACCCGTTCAAAGACGAAATCTTCTACAGTGGGAGATTCATCATCCACACCACTGGGGGTTACTAGGACTGGGGGTAGCACTCCTCAGAACATCCATGATAATCCGATATTCCAAGGAGATGAGCTCGAGAAAACAAATCTCCCATCAGATACGGCAAGGGCCGACGTTCCCGAGGACGTCCACGACTCCCAAGATGAAGCAAACTCTAAAGGTGGGGGTACTATCCCTTCTGAGTCCGAACCAGAGGAGAACATTCCCACATACCCCGATGACTTCTCACTACAGGGGTGTGATTCGGAGGGCTCGTCCTCCACCGTTCCTTTCATCTCTTCTCATGTAAAGACAGTGTTCATGACGGACAGCAACCAAGGTGGTTCCAGTGATCGCCAACACATTGACACTCTAGAGGCCATACTGCATGCCTTGGTCAAGTCTGTAGACGAGATCAAAGCGGCCCTTCCAACTCTCTAAGGAGTAATGCCTGGCCAAACAAGCACGGGTCCCGCGGTCAATGCGGACTCGAACTCAGCGACACCGAACCCGGGCAACAATCCTCCTGAAATGATGGCCCCCACCGCTGTAGATGAGGCCAAGGAAGCAAGAAGAGAGGTCCAGGAGCTTCGAGCCATGTTTCACGCTCGAGAAACCTCTCAAGACTTCAGAATACGGTAACCATACCCTGCTGCATGGAGGGATGTCCCCTTCCCACCAAGATATAAGCCGTTCAATATCAATCCTTATGATGGCAAGACCTCCGCAAGTCGGTACATCACTTACTTCGAGGTCACCACCGACCATCTGCCCCATGACGATGCCATCCTTACACGATTATTCATCGGGGTATTGGAAGGAGTCGCCTTCGACTGGTATCGCAACCTGCCGGACAACTGCATCCACTCCTTCGCCAGCTTCAAGCGAATATTCTTGGAGAGATTTTATGAAGTTGGACAGGACATCACGATGTCCACCCTCATGGACGTCGTCCAAGGGGAGAAAGAGCTGACAAGGAACTATATTGAGCGGTTTTGCCAAACCGCAATGAAGCTGCCATATGGTAACCCGGATTCCTCCTTAATTGAAATTTGCCTAAAGAGACTGCTTCCAACTATCAGCCTCTGGATGGGCGAAAGTCAATTCAAGGACTGGAAGACGTTTATCATCAGTGCCACAAGCGCCGAAGAACGATTGAAGAAGGCTCGCCAACTGGGATTGCACATCTCAGAGGAAGAAGACAAGGGCAGGCATTCCAACGCCAACACCAACAATGGGGGTAGCTCCACCAACAATCGGGACAACAAGGGCAAGCAGGCTATGGTGGCCGACACAGCGCAGAAACCTGAGCTAAAACCGGCAGACAAGCAATGGCCACAAATGACCTACTCCTTCGAAGACGGCCACGTCAAGCCCATCTTGGACATGCTCATACAAGGAGACAGAATTCAGCTCCCTCCACCAAGACGGGAACCTCGGCCGACAAAAATGGAGAACCCAAAGTACTGCCATTACCATCGCTACGTCCACCATGCTACACACAACTGCTACCAACTGAAATGGTACATCCAAAATCTCATCGATTCGAACGCTCTGGCCATCGATTTCGAAGAGGTAACTGTGGCAGCCAATATGGTGTCAGTACAATTTGGCAGCTTCTCTCCAACAGAAACTCAAGACGATGTGGTACCCATCCCTCTGGCGACAATGGAAATCGCCAATCTTCTGCCTCCACGGGATCAGGCTGCTGGTCTAGTGCCCCTCACCACATCACGGGGGGAGGTCATGTGGGTCCATCCGGACATGGTACTCGAGGTGACTCAATCCACGCCCCCTTCCATTCGCAAGAAGAAGAGTGGAATAGTCAGATCCTGCCGCACAATCTCGGTAGATATCGAAGAAGCCACAGCTGTCGTTACCCGGTCTGGGGCACAATCCCAACCTGTGGCTGATAACTCAGCTGAAGATCATCAGCCAGCTACTACTGACGCTTCGGGACCTTCTCAACCTCCGACGACCGACAAGCCTATGACGAAGGAGACTCGCTTTGACAAATCCCTCCGGAAAGAGGCACCACAGGGGCTGGAGAGGCCCTACAACTTCGACATCTTGGCATAATTGGCCAACACACCGACCAAATTGTCATTATATGAGCTCCTGAGACTCTCAAAGGATGTTCGTACGGCTTTGAGCGATGCACTCCAGAATGCCGACGCCTATCTGGCTCAGGTCAACCTTACGGGAGAGAGCCCGCCAGCAGATCTCTAAGACAGCGCTTGTACGGGGGGGATGCCCAACATTGTCTTCACTCCACAGGATATGCTCATCAAAACCAACCTGCACGATCGCCCGTTATATTACACTGGATACATCGGCGACGTAAAGGTGGATCGGATGCACATTGATCCTGGTTCTTCTATAAGCATCATCTCGAAGGGTCTGTTATATCCTTTCCGTATTCTTATGCATCGTCTGACGCCAACAAGCACCGCCATCAGCAGTTTCAATTCGGGCAGGAGCTACCCAATTGGAAAGATCCGCTTAAAGTGCCAAATTGGCGATCTTCACTCAGAAGTAACCTGTTACGTCATAGATGCAGATACTTCCTACAATATCCTCTTGGGGTACCCTTGGATACATGATTACATGATCGTGCCCTCCACGTTGCACCACTGCTTCAAGTATGTCGATAAACACGGCTTCGTGAGGACAGAATTCGCCGACATCGATCCCTTCAAAGGGGTCGAATCCTACTACTCAGATTCCTGCCTATACAAAAAGTCGAAGAGGCATCTTGGTGAAGGAGATGTGCAAGCTCGTACCGAGACAGCCACAGGATCAGAAGAACCCCTAACGATCCACCTCCAAGCTCGCAAACCTGGCAAGTCTGCACCCCTTACAGCCACTCTGCGTAAGGACACAATCAGCCTCTCGGCACAAAAAAAGCAAATGATAATCCGGCTGCCAAGGTCTGGCCAAGTGCCAAGACCGACAACGGAGCCACTGACAATCAGGTTGCCGAGAGTCGGCCAGCCATAAATGGAGAAGCTCAATCCCTCCGATCATCCAATGATGATACGCCTTCCCAGGAAGAATCATCACCCCGATACAAAGTCTGGAGCTTCTAGCGAGCCAACAACTTCCCGCCCAGCATCGAGTACCAAACTGGGGGTCGCTAGCTTGCCAACGACTCCACGTTCTGCTCCACCGACAGAACTGTCACGCCCCAGAACCAGAATACTGGAGAGCGGGGGCAGACATAGCCAGCTACGTATATTGAAATGGATTCCATCTCGCTATATGGTCACGGCTGTCTAGGATATATGAGGGTTTATCTACAAGCCAACAGTCTTTTAAGGTCATGAACAAGCCTAGTGTCTCAATCATAAGCAAGTAAGTAAGAGTCACAAGATGTATGATCATTAAATATACAATAATAAGGCGTCCCAAATATTACATATTCAGCTGATCATGAAGCTAGTCGTTACAAAATGTTAGGACTAGCAAGAGTTTAGTCTTACATGATCAACCCTAGGATCTGTTAATCATGTTACAGCCCGTAGGCAGACAGTAAGTAAAGTACAATCGAGCTAAACAGGTGCTCGTCGGCTAAACGCCTCAAAAGAATATTTTAACAATAGAGTGGGAGAGCCAAAAATAACCCACTCGTTGCCAGGGTTCCGTCTAGTGGCCACCATCTGGCTGGGGAGTCGGTAGATCCTCTGGAGTTGCTCCAAAATCTGGCCACACAAAACCAGCTGGGTCAGACCCCAGAAAGAGCAAGTGCCACAAAGGAGGCTTCACTTAAGAACTAAAACCAGCAATCAGCACAGGAATATAAATATAAATAAAATAAGGACTGGAATAAAAGGAAACATATCAGGATGATATACGACGAGATAACCATGGAACTATTCAGATAGCCAGGTTACAACCCGTAAACCAAACAAGGACCGGGGTTGTAACCCTTCGTCTGAACGGAGCTTGGTTTCTCACCATTTATCGATAAAATAAATACAAGCATTCTGGTCATTCAATAATCTGGAACAGGATCAGGACAAGACTAGACTGGTTAGACTCCATCCAATCAATTCACGGCCAAGCAAGAACTACGGCTTGATACTTTAACTAACTAGGGTTGTCACAAGCCTAATTACTAACAAGATACAGTGAGATTATTCCACAGCCACAAGCCCTGCAGACCATCCAGGTTACCCAGGTCGAGAGATTAGGGTTGAATTCAGGTGGGTACATCGTCCAGGAAACGCATGTACCCTTAAGCAGTTTAAAGGGTGCAACACATGACAGTGTGCTGAAAATGTGCCCTACTCGACGGCAGGCTACAGATCCCAAGCGCGCCCAGGTAACGGGATTGCCTGTAGCTGGGAAATCTCTTCATGACTAATGTATTAATCTAGTTGTTAACCTTAGTTCATTTTAGTAGGTACTCCTGACCGTGGTACTCAGGAGTCCCCTCCTAGACATGATGCAAGACAGGACGGAAATATTTGTACAAGCACAATCGCCCACGGTGTCCAGGATTAATTATACAGGTCATGTTATGTCAGGTAGCCGTCGCAACAGCTATTTGAGATAATCATGTTAGGTTATCATGCCGAGTGTACTTGTCAGGAGTGCGCCACGACGGGCCACTATCAGGTCATGTCAGGTCATTATGTCAGGAGTGCACCACTACGGGTCACTATCGTGTCATGCTCAGGTATCATTTCCAAACATATTAAACAAATCCATGATTATCAAGTTCATGACAAAAGGCGTAAGGATATAAAATGGACGTTAAATATCTAATAAAATATCAATATACAGGGCTATAGAAGATCAAGGGTAATCAGGCTACGCTCAAGCCAGGCTACGCTCAGGCTAGCGTACGCTCAGGTCTGCGTACCAAAGGATCCATACACTTCCAATGGGAAGCGTATGCAAGGGTCAGCGTACACAAGGGCACGCTCAAGCTACAGGTCAGCGTACGCTCAAGCTAGCGTACGAAAGGAGCCAGCGTACGCCTTGCTCGCTTAAGCTAGCGTACCAAGGCACGCGTACACTCAAGCTAGCGTACGCACAAGACACGCTGCTAACAGGCAGCGTATCAAGGTGAGCGTACGCTCACTAAAGAGCAGCGTACGATGGCTAGCGTACGCTCGCTAAAGAGCAGCGTACGAAGGCTAGCGTACGCTCGCTAAAGAGCAGCGTACGAAGGCTAGCGTACGCTCGCTAAAGAGCAGCGTACACAAGGTAGCGTACGCTCGCTAAAGAGCAGCGTACACAAGGTAGCGTACGCTCGCTAAACAGCAGCGTACACAAGGTAGCGTACGCTCGCTAAACAGCAGCGTACACCTCAGTGGCGTAAGCTAAAAAGCTAGCTCACTGTTCACTGTCTTCTCCAAATGCCAAGAACAGCAAGAACTCTAAAGTTGAATCTAAGCTTCAATTGTCCAAATCTTGGTCAAAACAATTCCGAATCCAACTTTCCAAACATTAAAATTGGGTAGAATGAAATTCTCTAAAACATGGAACCATTCAAACTTGAAAACAAGGAAGTTTAATAGATCAAAACCACCAAAAATTTGAAAATAGCAAAACTCTAGATCTACAAGAATTAAAGCCTCAAAATGGAGAATGACAAGTTCTAATGTGGTTTAGAATCATGAGGAGAAGCTAATGAAACCATCAAAAGGAGTTCTCTTGTGGAAGCAAGTTGCACTTGCCTATGGTGTTCTTGGTTGGTGGAGAAGAGTAATGGTGGGGGAAGGAGAAGTAAATGAGAATTATGGAGGAGAGAGAAGGTTGGTGGGGATAATAAAGAGGGGGGTTGTGGTGGAAATAAAGGAGAAGCATAGGCTAAGGTGTTCCACCCTTGGCCCATGATGAACAAAGCAGTGGGCCGGCCGAACCAAGCCAACCCAAACCGAGAGTAAACAAGCCAAGCCAAACCAAGGAGATATGCAAATACAAGATAAAATATGTATACGTATTCCAAATACGCAATACGAACAACAGGCATTACAACTCTACCCATCTTAAAAGAATTCCGTCCTCGGAATTTAATTAAGAGGCTAGAGGGACAAGAACAAGCTACACTATTCACAGGCAATTATACTAGGCAATCAATCAATCATGCAAGCTAGGAATTGATGGCATGAGGCATAAGAAAGACATTATACCTCACGAGTCAAACAAGTCGGGATATCGTGATCGGATATCATCCTCACGCTCCCACGTTGACTCCCCCAAAGAGTGATGACCCCAAGCAACTCGGACTAACTTGATAGTCTTGTTCTTGAGGATCTTCTCTCTCCGGTCCAATATAGACACGGGCCTCTCCTCATACGAAAGGTTGGTACCAACAACCAATTCCGAATGATCCAGGATGTGGCTCGGGTCCGGGATATACCGTCGTAATTGGGATACATGGAACACGTCATGCACCTCGCTTAGCGACGGCGGAAGAGCGAGACGATAGGATACATCTCCTACTCGCTCCAGAATGTCAAACGGTCCTATATACCTAGGACTAAGCTTGCCCCATACGCCGAAACGAATGACGCCACGGTTAGGCAAAATCCTCAGGAATACATGATCGCCGACCGAAAACTCGAGAGGACGCCGATGAGAATCGGCCCAATGATGCTGGCGATCTTGGGCAACTCGAAGATGATCTCGGACTCGCCTGACCACTTCAACTGTCTGGGCAATCATTTCTGGACAGAGCATCTGTTTCTCTCCAACATCATCCCAGGCTAGCGGGGATCTGCACTTCCTACCATACAGTACCTCGAACGGTGCCATCTGGATACTGGCCTGGAAACTGTTATTGTATGAGAATTCCACCAGGTGCAAATGATCTTCCCATGAACCACCAAAGTCAAGTGTGCAAGATCGCAACATATCTTCAAGAGTCTGGTTTGTGCGCTCCGACTGGCCATCTGTCTG
Organism: Iris pallida; assembly: GCA_029216955.1. Lineage (NCBI taxonomy): Eukaryota > Viridiplantae > Streptophyta > Magnoliopsida > Asparagales > Iridaceae > Iris > Iris pallida. The sequence goes on from JANAVB010018998.1 coordinate 12,925,238, forward strand.
CGGGTGATATGCTGAACTGAACTGGAGATGAGTTCCTAAACTCTCTTGTAAGCTACGCCAAAAGTGCGACATAAATCTTGAATCTCGGTCCGAGGTGATACTAACTGGTACTCCATGCAATCTGACAATCTACCTGAGGTACATCTCTGCTAACTGAGCCGTCGACTAACCAACTCTGAAGGGAAGAAAGTGGGCCACCTTCGTGAGCCGGTCAACTGTAACCCAAATAGCATCTCTACCAGCTGGGGATCTAGGTAATCCAGTCACGAAATCCACGGTCACATGCTCCTACTTCCATTCTGGAATTGGCAAGGGCTGAAGAAGTCCAGCCGGTCTCTGATGTTCGGCTTTAACTTGTTGGCAAACCAAACACCGAGAGATAAACCGAGCTATCTCCCTCTTCATGCCATTCCACCAGAAGTACTGCCGGATATCGTGGTACATCTTCGTACTGCCAGAATAGATGGAATACTGAGAACTGTGTGCCTCTGACATGATCTCATGCCGGATATCTCCGCTGGGTACACAAAGACGCTTACCATGTCGAAGTGTACCGTCCTCCTGAATGCATAACTCTGGTCTTCGTCCCGCCTCACACTCTGCTCTGAGTCGCTGAAGCTTGAAATCTGCCAGCTGCGCCATCCGGATCCTCTCGACTATAGTGGACTGAACTTGCATGCTGGCCATCAATGCCATACTGGAAGGGAGAACAACTTCAATACCCATCTTCTGAAGATCTGCTAACAGCTCTGGTTGCGCTGTTAGGAAATAAACTCCGGATCTCCTGCTCAACGCATCTGCTACAACATTGGCCTTCCCAGGATGATACTGCAGGTTGACATCATAATCCATAAGAAGCTCCAGCCACCTTCTCTGACGCATGTTAAGATCCTTCTGGGTGAAAACATACTTCAGGCTCTTGTGGTCGGTAAAAATCTCCACCCTGTCTCCATACAAGTAGTGCCTCCTCAACTTAAGTACAAATACCACTGCTGCCAGCTCCAAGTCATGGGTTGGGTAATTCCCCTCATGATCACGAAGTTGTCGTGACACATAAGCTATTACCTTCCCATGCTGCATCAGAACACATCCTAAACCTCTGCCTGAAGCATCACAGTACACTGAGAATCCCCCGGTCCCATCTGGAAGCGTAAGAATAGGAGCTGTTACGAGGCCTCGCTTCAACTGCTCAAAAGAACTCTGACACTCTGCTGTCCAAGCAAACTGCGAATCCTTGCGGGTCAACTGCGTCAATGGCGCTGATATTCGAGCAAAGTCCAAAACAAACCGTCGGTAGTAGCCGGCCAATCCAAGAAAACTACGAACCTCTGCAACTGTGCTGGGCACTGGCCATGACTCAATAGCTACGATCTTCTGGGGGTCCACTTCTACTCCTCCTCGAGAGATGATATGACCCAAGTACGAAATGCGATCGAGCCAGAACTCGCATTTACTGAACTTGGCATATAACTGGTGCTCCCTGAGAGTCTGAAGAACCACACGGAGATGCTGCTCATGCTCCGTCTCACTCTTGCTGTAGACCAGGATGTCATCCAAGAACACAATCACAAACTGATCCAAGTAAGGCATGAAGATGCGATTCATGAGGTCCATGAATACTGCCGGCGCATTGGTTGCTCCAAAAGGCATAACAAGGAACTCCCAATGCCCATATCTCGATCTAAAAGCTGTCTTCGGGATGTCCTGCTCTCTGACTCTGATCTGATGATAACCTGAGCGTAAATCAATCTTCGAGAATACTGATGCCCCCTTGAGTTGATCAAACAAGTCATCTATCCTTGGAAGAGGGTATCTGTTCTTGATTGTCACTGAGTTCAAGGTACGATAATCAACACATAACCTGGACGTACCATCCTTCTTTTTTACAAGAAGCATCGGGGCTCTCCAAGGCGATCCACTAGCACGAATGAATCCCTTGGTTCTAAGCTCTTCAATCATCTTGTACAATATCTCCAACTCTGACGGTGCCATCCTGTGGACTCTCTCTGACACTGGGGCTGTCCCGGGAATCAAGTCTATAGTGAACTCGATCTCCCGCTCCGGAGGCATACCTGAAAGCTCTTCTGGGAAAACATCTGGAAACTCCTCGACTATCCTGGGCAACTGAACTGCTGCTACTGCCATCCGCAATACCGGAGGAGAAGGCTCAACCTCGCCCCGGGAGAAGAAAAACTCTGGCTCGCCTGGAATGCTAAAAACAACCCTACCAATATGGCAGTCTATCCTAGCATACTGGTTCCTCAACCAATCCATCCCTAGGACAACATCATAATCGGCCATCGGGAACTCTATCAATCTAGCGGGGAATTCTCTACCGCTAACTACGATCCGACCCGAGGAAAACACTCTATCTACTCCCACAAGTCCATTACCAGTAAGTATATTGAGCCTTACTGATAATGACTCGGGCTCCAATCCTACCCGTGTCGCGAATTGGGCAGACATAAATGAATGCGATGCACCAGAATCAAATAAAGCTGAAGCTGGAAAGGAGTTGACGAGAATAGTACCTGCCACTACCTATCCTGGTGCCAATCCTTCCTCCACGGTCATCACCATAGCCTGACCGTGCCCTCAGGGTGCTGGTCCCCTCTGCTGAAATCCTCGCTGCCTATTCTGACTCAAGGCCTGGGCTTGAGCATACTGCTGGGGGTTCTGCTGCTGGAATACCTGGGACTGAGGCGGCAAGGGCCTCGGCAATGGATACTGCTGCTGCTGCTGGACCGGAGCGGGTCCTCTCACCGAAGAACTAGAAAGGTTGGACGAGGATGAACCACCCCTATTCGGGAGGATCCAACCCTATGGTCTGGTGCTCCACAAACCAGACACAATCCCTGTACCCTGCGACACTCTGCCACCACATGGCCTGGCTTCCCACAATGAGAACATCCTACTGCGGAAGACTGCTTCTGCTTCTGCTGCTGCTGAGGGTACGTCGGGATTGAATGCTGAACCGACGTTACTGAGGCCGCTCGCCTCGGAGCTCCAATAGTCAAGGCCCTGGATGTCGGGGCCGGTGCTGAAGACTGATTCATCTGGCCGTGAGATCTCTTCCGACCTCTGGCTCTATCCACAATCCTCTGGGAGGTATACTCATGCCTCCGGGCTGCTCTCAAGACTGCTTCAAAAGTCTGATGCTCAAACTGCTCTACTGCCAACAAGATCTCCAGATGAAGTCCCTGCTGGAACCGCTGGGCTCTATTATACTCGGTTGCCACCAAGGTGGGAGCAAACCGACTAAGTCTAGAAAACTCGGTCGCATATCCGTCGACCGTCCTGCCACCTTGCTTCAGATTGGTAAACCTCATCTGTAGATCGTACCGAGCTACAGCATCGAAATACTTGGTCTGGAATCTCTCTTGGAATACTGCCCAAGCAATGGGTGCTGCTAATCCAATGGCCTGCGCTGCCCACCAGCTGCGGGCAAGATCTAACAACTGCAGGCGCACAACGGCCACCTTCTCGTTCTCTGGGGTCCTGGCTGCTTCTAGAACCACCTCTGTGTCCTGAAGCCATGCATCTGCCGCAATAGCATCTTCACTACCGTCGAAGAATGGAGGGTTCAAGCGCTTGAAGCTGTTGGCCGCGCTGTTACCGTGATGACCACCCCGGGTCAAAGCATCCGCCACTGCCTGGTGCAAGGCATCTCCACGCCGGTCTTGGAAAGCTATCAAGGTCCTGACGAGTCCTACCAAAGTGCCGTCTTCATGTTCTACAGGTTGAGCTGGCTGGACTGGTGGCTCTCCGTCAGAAGGCACGACTCTGGAGGCTACTCCGGAATGCTGGGCTTGATCCCCAGGTTGCTGCTGGTCCGCGGGAGGTGCTCCGCCCTGCTGATCGATAGGACCACGAACAATGCCGCTGAAGAAGACGACATAGGGAACAATAAGGAAGGACCAGGACAGACCAATGATACAAGCATATGATCAGGACAAGAATCCAGGGGTTCAGAAGAAACGAGCAGAGATCAAGGACGAATACTGATTGAGACATCTATTTGGTAAACCCTCATATATCTTGATTTACAAGACCTGCATGGGCCACCACTTAAACCATGTCATGCCCCAGAACCAAAATACTGGAGAGCGGGGGCAGACATAGCCAGCTACGTATATTGAAATGGATTCCATCTCGCTATACGGTCACGGCTGTCTAGGATACATTAGGGTTTATCTACAAGCCAACAGTCTCTTAAGGTCATGAACAAGCCTAGTGTCTCAATCATAAGCAAGTAAGTAAGAGTCACAAGATGTATGGTCATTAAATATACAATAATAAGGCATCCCAAATATTACATATTCAGCTGATCATGAAGCTAGTCGTTACAAAATGTTAGGACTAGCAAGAGTTTAGTCATACATGATCAACCCTAGGATCTGTTAATCATGTTACAGCCCGTAGGCAGACAGTAAGTAAAGTGCAATCGAGCTAAACAGGTGCTCGTCGGCTAAACGCCTCAAAAGAATATTTTTACAATAGAGTGGTAGAGCCAAAAATAACCCACTCGTTGTCAGGGTTCCGTCTAGTGGCCACCATCTGGCTGGAGAGTCGGTAGATCCTCTGGAGTTGCTCCAAAATATAGCCACACAAAACCAGCTGGGTCAGACCCCAGAAAGAGCAAGTACCACAAAGGAGGCTTCACTTAAGAACTAAAACCAGCAATCAGCACAGGAATATAAATATAAATAAAATAAGGACTGGAATAAAAGAAAACATATCAGGATAATATACGACGAGATAACCATGGAACTATTCAGATAGCCAGGTTACAACCCGTAAACCAAACAAGGACCGGGGTTGTAACCCTTCGTCTGAACGGAGCTTGGTTTCTCACCATTTATCGGTAAAATAAATACAAGTATTCTGGTCATTCAATAATCTGGAACAGGATCAGGACAAGACTAGACTGGTTAGACTCCATCCAATCAATTCACGGCCAAGCAAGAACTACGGCTTGATACTTTAACTAACTAGGGTTGTCACAAGCCTAATTACTAACAAGATGCAGTAAGATTATTCCACATCCACAAGCCCTGCAGACCATCCAGGTTACCCAGGTCGAGAGATTAGGGTTGAATTCAGGTGGGTACATCGTCCAGGAAACGCATTTACCCTTAAGCAGTTTGAAGGGTGCAACACATGACAGAGTGCTGGAAATGTGCCCTACTCGACGGCAGGCTACAGATCCCAAGCGCGCCCAGGTAACGGGATTGCCTGTAGCTGGGAAATCTCTTCATGACTAATGTATTAATCTAGTTGTTAACCTTAGTTCATTTTAGTAGGTACTCCTGACCGTGGTACTCAGGAGTCCCCTCCTAGACATGATGCAAGACAGGACAGAAATATTTGTACAAGCACAATCGCCCACGGTGTCCAGGATTAATTATACAGGTCATGTTATGTCAGGTAGCTGTCGCAACAGCTATTTGAGATAATCATGTCAGGTTATCATGTCGAGTGTACTTGTCAGGAGTGCGCCACGACGGGCCACTATCAGGTCATGTCAGGTCATTATGTCAGGAGTGCACCACTACGGGTCACTATCGTGTCATGCTCAGGTATCATTTCCAAACATATTAAACAAATCCATGATTATCAAGTTCATGACAAAAGGCGTAAGGATATAAAATGGACGTTAAATATCTAATAAAATATCAATATACAGGGCTATAGAAGATCAAGGGTAATCAGGCTACACTCAAGCCAGGCTACGCTCAGGCTATCGTACGCTCAGGTCTGCGTACCAAAGGATCCATACACTTCCAATAGGAAGCGTATGCAAGGGTCAGCGTACACAAGGGCACGCTCAAGATACAGGTCAGCGTACGCTCAAGCTAGCGTACGAAAGGAGCCAGCGTACGCCTTGCTCGCTTAAGCTAGCGTACCAAGGCACGCATACGCTCAAGCTAGCGTACGCTCAAGACACGCTGCCAACAGGCAGCGTATCAAGGTGAGCGTACGCTCACTAAAGAGCAGCGTACGAAGGCTAGCGTACGCTCGCTAAAGAGCAGCGTACGAAGGCTAGCGTACGCTCGCTAAAGAGCAGCGTACACAAGGTAGCGTATGCTCGCTAAACAGCAGCGTACACCTCAGTGGCGTAAGCTAAAAAGCTAGCTCACTGTTCACTGTCTTCTCCAAATGCCAAGAACAGCAAGAACTCTAAAGTTGAATCTAAGCTTCAATTGTCCAAATCTTGGTCAAAACAAGTCCGAATCCAACTTTCCAAAGGTCAAAATTGGGTAGAATGAAATTCTCTAAAACATAGAACCATCCAAACTTGAAAACAAGGAAGTTTAATAGATCAAAACCACCAAAAATTCGAAAATAGCAAAACTCTAGATCTACAAGAATTAAAGCCTCAAAATGGAAAATGACAAGTTCTAATGTGGTTTAGAATCATGAGGAGAAGCTAATGAAACCATCAAAAGGAGTTCTCTTGTGGAAGTAAGTTGCACTTGCCTATGGTGTTCTTGGTTGGTGGAGAAGAGTAATGGTGGGGGAAGGAGAAGTAAATGAGAATTATGGAGGAGAGAGAAGGTTGGTGGGGATAATAAAGAGGGGAGTTGTGGTGGAAATGAAGGAGAAGCATAGGCTAAGGTGTTCCACCCTTGGCCCATGATGAACCAAGCAGTGGGCCGGCCGAACCAAGCCAACCCAAACCGAGAGTAAACAAGCCAAGCCAAACCAAGGAGATATGCAAATACAAGATAAAATACGTATACGTATTCCAAATACGTAATACGAACAACAGGCATTACAAGAACCCCTGACGATCAGGCTGCCCAGGTCGTCCTCTCAGTCTTTATTTATACAGGGGGTGGCCGAAAAAGAACCGGAGCTAGCCAAGTATGTGGCTGCCCACACTGATGTTCCCTCCGCAGGTAATGTAATCCCGCTAGAAAAGATACCTTACTTCATCAATAAAGGGCTATCTTTAAACTACCTCGAGCTTAATAAGCTTTGTACAATGTATGCTATGGAACACGGTATAGGCATTCACCTACACACACAGGTGACAAATATGTACACCGTAAACCAGCTTACTCCAGTAGAAGACGCTTATCGCATAATCGAGGAAGGGGACTATCCAATCATCTTCGGCCGGAAGGACAACCTGCAGCCCTTCACCATAGAAGAAGTCGACCTTGAATCAAATGCCGGGAGACTGCCTCTGTATCTTTATAGCCCCCAATCCAAATACCTCATGCAAAAACAGGGGTATGATCTAGAGACTACGCCAGGCCTGAACTACGGCACTGGGCGACGATTACCTTTAGAGCCACCAGTCCCGGCTGGCAAACCACGGGACTATTACAGCAAGACCCGATATGAATTAGGGTATGTTACGCCCACAACGACCCCTGAAAGTTCAGATGAGGAATGTGAATGGCATTCACATTCAACCGGGTCACCAACTTCTGATTCAGACACCATCATCGGAGACGTATTCAGACAAGTCCTGTCAGTCAACATGGCATTCACCGACGCTTACGAAGAAGATGAAGACATACCTAAAATCCTCGAGTTAGAGCCGTGGGCCCAACAGTTGGATGCGCAATAGGAAAAACGGTTCGAACAGAGAGAACCTCCTACTGAAGATGAAGTTATACAGGTCGACCTCGGCGACGAATCTTCTCCAAAACCAATCTTCGTCAGTAAAAGCCTAACAGACGAAGAGCGAGAGTCGCTACTAGAACTTGTCAAAGAGTACATTGATGGGTTCGCCTGGAGCTATGAAGACATACCGGGGTTGAATCCCGATATTGCTCTCCACAAACTCAACATTCGGCCAGATGCAAAGCCAGTCAAACAACAACAATGACGCTTTCGCCCAGGCATCATGGATGCAATCGAAGCCGAAGTCAACAAACTGATAGCCAGCAGCTTCATACGTGAGGAGCAACATCCAGACTGGGTCGCCAACATAGTACCAGTCCTCAAGAAGAATGGAAAGATTCAAATTTGCATTGACTTCCGTAATCTGAATGAGGCGTGCCCCAAAGATGAGTTCCCCCTCCCTATCACGGATATTATGATCGACAACACATGCGGCTTCGAACGCATGTCATTCATGGATGGCTTCTCGGGGCACGACCAAATCAAGATATCTCTTGATGACGAAAAGCATACATTATTTCAAACACCGATTGGCACATACTGCTACACAGTCATGCCTTTCGGTTTAAAAAATGCTGGCGCCACATATCAAAGAGCTATGAGTATCATCTTCAGAGACCACTTACGTAAGACGGTGGAGTGCTATGTTGATGACATCGCCGTCAAGAGTCGCTGTAAGGGATACCATCTCCAGGATCTGAGGACGGTATTCGACCTAATACGAGCACACAACCTGAAGATGAATCCCACAAAATCTTTTTTGGGCGTATCCAGCGAAAAGTTCTTGGGTTTCATCATCACCGCCCAGGGTATCCACGTGGACCCTGAAAAGACAAAGGCAATCATGGAGATGGGTCCCCCGAGAAATCTCCGAGAACTCAGAGGCCTTCAAGGAAGGCTAGCCTACATCAGGAGGTTTATTTCTAACCTCTCCAGGCGATGTCGGCCAATCATCCATCTCATGAAGGAAGGTGTCTCGTTCCTATGGGATGAAGAATGTCAGCGTGCCTTCGACAGCATCAAAGAGTATTTGTCGAACCCTTCAGTCCTGTGGCCCCGGTTGCTGGAAAACCATTTCTGCTCTATGTACGAGCAATGGAGCATTCCCTCGGCGCTCTGCTAGCACAAAATAACGATACAGGCCATGAACAAGCCATATACTACCTCAGTCGAATGATGATCGGGCCAGAGCACCGATATACCGCCGTGGAAAAGGAATGCCTCGCCCTGGTGTTCGCCATTCAAAAGATGCGGCACTATGTCACAGGACAAACCATACATGTGATCTCATGAGTCAACCCTCTCAGGGTCCTCATGACTAAACCAGGGGCACTCAGCTTTTGCCTCGCTACATGGGCAATATTACTGTCCCCCTACCATATGATCTTCGTCCCGCAAAAGGTTGTTGAAGGCCAAGATCTGGCAGACTTTTTAGCAGCCCACCCGGGCCCAGAGTCGGCCAGAATATACGAAGACATCCCAGATGAGGTCGCCGACTCGCAAGCAACCTCTCACGATAATATATGGCGAATGTTCTTCGACGGCGCCTCAAGGACCGGACCTAAAGGAAACATCGTCGTCAGAGTCGGGGTGGTACTGGTTTCTCCTTCCGGATTGGTGATCAATCACGCTTACTCCCTCATAGAACCCTGCTCTAACAATATGGCCGAGTACAACGCCTTGGTCATTGGCCTCTAACTTGTAAGAGAGCTGGGGGTAGAATATCTTGAAGCATACGACGATTCACAGTTAATCGTCAATCAGATCCGGGGTTCATACGCAGTCCGCCACGAAGACATAATCTCCTATCACCAAATAGCAATCAACATCATCTCGTCATTCGAGGGGTTCTTCATCGAACATGTCCCCAGACTCCGAAATATCGAAGCCGATATCCTAGCTGGCCTAGCCGCTTCCCTAGCGGTTCTGAACTATACTCGCCAATCAGTGGATGTGATAGGCCATGAACTGGTATGTCCCAAGAATAATGTTCAATTCGTGGCGAGTTATTCCGCCCAGACGATTGACGAAGTCCTGGACTGGAGACAACCATTCATTGACTTCGTAGTTTACGACATCCTGCCCGAGAACCCAAAGGAAGCCACTTCCATCAGAAGGCGTTCTCTCAGATTCTTCTACGATACAGAGACGAAAATGCTGTATCGGCGATCCTACGATGGGCTATTGCTTCGGTGTCTATCAAATACAGAAGCCAAAGAAGCCGTACACGAAGCTCATGACGGTGTTTGCGGGGCCCATCAGCCTGGCCCAAAATTGTAAGATCGTCTTCGCCGAATGGGCTACTATTGGCCCACGATGGTAGCAGATGCGATAGACTATACAAGAAAGTGCAAAGCCTACCAAGTCCACGCGGACTTCATCCACCAATTATCCGAATTTCTATATCCGACAGTAGCATCCTGGCCATTCGAAGCATGGGGAATGGATATCATCGGTCCGATTACTCCACCTTCTTTCCGAGGACATCGCTTTATACTTGCAATCACAGATTACTTCTCTAAATGGACGGAAGCTATTCTGCTTGCAGAAGTCAAAACTTTAAACGTGATCAGCTTCCTCAAGCATCACGTCATCTATCGTTTTGGACTGCCCCAAAGGATCATCCACGATAATGGTCCGCAGTTCGCAAGCCACGCCTTCTATCGCTTCTGCGATAAACACCGAGTTCAGAATATTGCTTAAACGCCATACAACCCAGCGGCGAATGGGTTGGCAGAAGCATTCAACAAAACAATCATCAAACTTCTCAAGAAGTTTGTATCGTCCAACAAACGCGACTGAAACGAGAAGCATGGTGAATGCTTATGGGCGTACCGTACTACAGTCCGAACAGCCACAGGGAACACACCATTCTCCTTGGTGTACGGGAGTGAGGCAGTCCTCCTAATGGAGACTCAAATACCCTCGCTCCGCGTTGCTCTCACTTACCAATTGACGACGAACGATAACTATCATCGTCGGCTACAAAAGTTGGAGGCCTTAGATGAAAAGTGCCTCTTGGCTCAGCAACGAACCGAGCTATACCAAGCACGCATCTCCGGAGCCTTCAATAAGAAGGTTAAAATCAGAATATTCCAAATAGGCGATCTCGTTATGGCAGTCCGGAGGCCGATGGTCATGACTCACAAAACCGCCGGCAAATTCCAGCCAAAATGGGAAGGTCCATTTATCATTGAGGCCGTATTCTCCAACGGTGCTTACCGCCTCACAAAACAAAATGGAGACTTGCTCATGTTGTCCGTCAACGGCAAGTTCCTGAAGAAATACTATGTCTAAAGGACATTTCCAGATCATCGAGTCATGTACCCGCCAGTACCGCTGAACTCATATCACATTTTCCAGATTATTGAGTCATGTACCCGTCGGTGCCGCTGAACTCACACTCCCATTTTCCAGATTATCGAGTCATGTACCCACCGGTGCCGCTGAACTCACACTCCCAAATTCCAGATTATTGAGTTATGTACCCTCCGGTGCCACTGAACTCACATCCACAATACTCCACATTATCGAGTCATGTACCCGCCGATACCGCTGAACTCATATTCTAACTCTTCCAGATTATCGAGTTATGTACCCGTAGGTGCCTCTGAACTCACATTCCGGTCACTCTTTTAGGTAGTAAATCATGTATGATCATACCTCTGAACTTATTTCTCTGAAAGAGCTCCTCCCTCATGATCCACTACCCGCACTCTCAGTGCACAAAAAGGGTAACGGATCCACAAAATTTCCAAAACGACCATGTCCTCATTACCTCTGAGTCGTTTCACATCCGCCAAAAACAAATCACCCCTCTACATAGAACTTCCATGTCCTCATTACCTCTGAGTCGTTCTATGTACCCCTTCATGGAGCCCACTCCTGCCATGTCCTCATTACCTCTGAGTGGGAAGGCTACATCGAAGAAACCCTCATACTTGCCATGTCCTCATTACCTCTGAGTAAGTATGTTGGTTCGCTCTCGTCTTATTATCCATATCCCGAACCAGGGTACGCCAAGGATAATAGGTCCACAAATGTCCTCTGTTGACCACAAATACCTTCCGTTGAGTCTACTCCTGCCATGTCCTCATTACCTCTGAGTAGGAAGGCTCCGCGGCAAAACCCTCATACTTGCCATGTCCTCATTACCTCTGAGTAAGTATGTTGGTTCCCTTTCCATCCTATTATCCGTATCCTAAGTCAGGGTGTGCCAAGGATAATAGGCCCACAAATGTCCTTTGCCAAGTTTTTTAGTACAAGTCCATCATTCCTCATCATGCCCCGGGAGCCCAGCTGCTCCATGACATTCTCTCTTCCAACACCCGGAACGTCCATGGTCACCTTGCCGTGGAATTATTCTAGGTATCCCCAATCAAACTTGTTATCCGTACCTAAAACCAAGGTATGCCAGCGGTAACAGGACCACAAATAAGTCCCCTATTCGGGGCAGACGCTACCATAACACCACAAGAACAACAAGCAGTACAAATAAAGGGTAAAATAAAACATACTCTTTTATTTGGAAGCCAAAAAGCATTACATGTTTTGGGACCACGTCCCTCTCAAAAAGAAAAGAAAAAGAGAACAAAAACAAAAGGAGAAAAAGGCCAACTATAGTTCGGCATTACACAATTCCAGGAGGCGGTCTCTCACCAAGGAGGTCCCCCGCTCAAGCCGCTGTCTAGTTCGGCGTTCAGCCTCCTGGGATGACTGCTCCGTATCACCCAAGTGCATATATGCCCGCCAGTCATCCTCCATCTTCTTCAGGGCGAGTTCCAGATTGGCAGAAGCTCGACTAAGTCTGTCAGCCTCCTGGATAGCAAGCCCGTTCTCAGTACGGGCGGCTTCGAGCTCGGACTCCCAGAAGGCCAGCTTTTTCTGGAGCTCGAGGATCTGCTCCCTGGTGTCAATTACCTCGCGGGAGGTGGCCGCCTCCCGAGCCGTGCAATCTTCACTTCTACGGCTCCATTGATCGTGTAACTGAGACAGATCACGACGGTCCTTCAGTATAGTCGGTTTGATCGACTCCCGAGCAAGCCTCACCTTCTCTATCGCGGTTATGAGGAAAGTACACTCTTGATCTATCGCTACGGACAGATTAGCCTACTGCAACACATAAAACTGGGCCACAAGACGATCGGCCTCTAACAGCTTAGGCTCCAGAAGCGCAGCTAACCCCGCCCCACCGGGGAGTGTTCTAAGGATGTCAATTTGGTCACCGGCACACCGACGGGCCATAGCAAAGGAAGTTCCCTTCTCCACGGCTGCCTCGACCCCTCTCTTCAGATGGCGGTGAAAGCTATCAACGACATCCTGGGATACTTCATCCAAAACTTCTTAAGAGGATGGCATCAGAAGGAGTGTGGCCGACAATGTCGAAGGAGTAACATCGGAACTTGCCATCCCTGCCACCAAGGAAACAAATTCCGTGCGAAAAGATGCACGAATAGCGGCTAGCTCCACTTCCGCCACCCGGAGAGCTTGGATACTTGGCAAGACGGAAAGGTCAACCCCCGAGACTATATTTAAGAAGGAGGACACAGGAAGCGTTGTTCCGTGCCCCGGCTGTGCCACCACTTGAGCCCCCGAACTTGAACCAGCTGGAGGCCCTTCAATATAGGTGGGAAGAGAAGGAGGCACACGTGCTTCCACCAGATCCCCTCCGATAGAGTCCACCCCGACAATGTTCGTCACCGGCAATAAATGGGCAGGACCTGTACGTCCAAAGCAACCATCAATCGACGTAACCCGAAGAATATGATGATAGAGCAGATAGGCCTCCTCACAAGTTAAGATTCGGTTTATCTTACCAGGGAAGGAGCAGGAAGGCCGTAGCTCGCTCGCGGTTGACATAGTCTCCTCGCCCGCGACTTCCAAGTTGAATTCAGCTGGTTTCTCTACCCCAGCCACTCCTGAAAGGAAGCCAACCAGTTCAGCATCATCTCGTTGAAATTCAGCTGTCTCAGGGACATGTGCAGTAGAACCCCCATCCCCATGGGTGGAGGGCTCAGCAAGATGGGGCTCCTCGGCCGCCTCCGGAAGTGCCCCAGCGGAAATGATAGCAGTGTACATATCATCAACCAAAGTGGTCAGGGCCGGATCGACCTCAGCAGCCGGATCCCGAGAAACCGACTCTTCTAACGCCTACAAAGAGTAAAAGAAGATGAAGGCTCGCGCATAAAGTATGCGACGTAGCCATGATAGTCGGCATTCCAAACTCACGCAAAAGGTCTATACCATCGATAGTGGGGTGGACATCGGGGTGAACTACGGGTATGTCAACTGACGGAGGAGCTGCCACATCCGTCGCCGCCGAAGCAGCTTTCTTACCCTCCGCCGCCGATGAAGACACTGCCTTCTTCGCCGCAATAGTCTTCTTGGAAGCCATTACTATGATCAGAGGAGGAGGACGAAGACAAGAGGGTTAGGGCAATAGCAGAAAGTAAAAGAGTCCACGAGCAGTATAATCGACTCTTCGGTTATCAAGGCGATCTGATTATTTAGGGCTAAACTCTTGGGATCCTGCCCCAAAAAGCGGCCTTAGAATCAAACAGTAATTAATGCAAAAAGATTTGCACACGTGACAGGATGACATGGCAATGAGCTCATGCGGCCAGACAGCCTATGCGGTCGAAGGGTCCATGCGGCTGATTGACCAATGCGACTGAGGAGGCTATGCGGTTAGGACATCCATGCGGCAAAGACATCATATGCGGCCAGAAGAGTTTATACATAGACATGCTTCTTATTTAAAGTATTTCAATTTTGCAAATTTAAAACTTTGAAGGGGGTCTTGTAGAAGCATGGAAAAGAATAAAGAAAGATCCATGCGGCCAAAGATCCCCATGCGACTCAGGGATCCATGCGGCTCAAACATCCATACGGCTCAGAGAGATCATGCGGCTCAGGGACCCATGCGGCACAATCGTCTATGCGGCTCGAATAGTTCCATGCGGCCCAGAGAGGAGCCACGTGGCCCTCAACAGCTCTTCCCTTTGTCTTCTACTGCATTTAATGCCTTGACGGCTGACAACTCTGACCAGTGACAGAAAGATGCAATAATGACTCTGTCATAATAGCAGACTCCTAGGGAAACGAAGGAAATCTTTGACACAATCCGTCAAACCCCAAAAGACCTTAATGCGGCCTTGACACGTGGACAGTCGCATGCGGCTCAGACAGAGGCCACCCATGCAGCTTAGGCAGAGGCTACCCATGCGGCTCAGGCAGAGGCTACCCATGCGGCTTATAAAGACTATCTTCATGCGGCTCACTGAGAAGCCATCATCATACGGTCGCCTACGCTCATGCGGCTCAGAGCATCTCCATGCGGTTCAAATATTCAGAGGCCACTCCCAAGCAGACTTGACACGTGGCCAGCCTTATGCGGTTCAGTGGGAAGGGAAATCCTTAGGCGACTCAGATTTCCTAAGTAGCTCACGGTTTTGCCAGCATCCCTACAGCTATCAGCCTAATAATAGTGGGACACGTGGCAAGATTCATTAACAAATCCTAACAATCAGGTTTAGTTCCATCCTCATAATGGCTGGGATCAAATCAGATCATTTACAATCAATCAAATTGAACACGTGGCAGAAGATCCGAGCTTGGTATAACAAATCGTGAGGATTTATGGCAATCATCATTAATTGCCCATAGAGATTTGATGCAATCATATTAATTGCTCAAATATATTATGAACGGCCCAGATTCATTGACCCTTAACCGCCGACTTTTGAGAATGGGCAATCATTGCAAACCCTAATGATGCCCCTCCACTCTTATAAATAGAAAGGTGCCATTCCCTTGCAACACACACGGAGACGACGGAGAGAGACATAGACGAGCAGAGAGGAGAGAGCAGAGAGAGAGAGAGCACTTTCCCCCTCGGATCCAGAGAGTCAGAGAGAAATTAAAAGGAGAGCATTTCTTCATCAACGCCAAGCAGTTCTTCTACAGAGCCAAGGCTGCATCCGATCGTCCAAGGAGTAAGGCAGAGCTGTCGTCGCTTTTCCGAGCCTCTATCGTCACCCCCCAGAATCTAAAATAAATAATTGTACTTAGATTACTGTACCTAGGTTTTCGTCCTTAGGCTTTCTTTGTATAAGCGAGTTTGTATTGTGAGTCTAAAGTTCAGTCCTCCGATAATTGTTCTGTTCTTTTACAATCAATGGCAAACAGTGTCAACATAAAGGAGTGTAAACTGACCGGAATGAAGAGCCACGATTGCCACGTATTCATGGAGAGGTTAATTCCTGTTGTATTTTAGAAATTATTACCGCCGGTAGTCTGGGATCCATTAACAGAGCTTAGCATATTCTTCAGAGATCTTTGTTCTTGCAAGTTGCTCATCAATCGTTTAGAGAAGCAAGAGAAGGACATTGTGGTAACACTTTGTAAACTTGAGAGTTTTTCCTCCTGTATTCTTTGACTCAATGGAGCATTTGCCGATTCATCTAATCCATGAGGCTCTTGTTGCTGGACCTGTCGGTTATCGTTGGATGTACCCATTCGAGCGACAATTGAACCACCTCAAGAGGAAGGTA
The DNA here is from genome assembly GCA_029216955.1 of Iris pallida. NCBI lineage: Eukaryota > Viridiplantae > Streptophyta > Magnoliopsida > Asparagales > Iridaceae > Iris > Iris pallida. Next base: position 12,941,428 of record JANAVB010018998.1, read on the forward strand.
AAAAATAAGGCACGGGTGGAGGGTTCTATTTGTGAAGCATATGTCCTTCAGGAGATTTTAAACTTTTGTTCCATGTATTCTCAGCCTCATATTGTTACATACAGAACAAGAGCTCCCATAAATGACGACGGCTATGAAGTTGGTATTGAGGCAAAGCTGAAAGTATTTACTGTATATGAAAAACCATCTGGTAAAATAAAAAAAAGATATCTAAATGACAACGCGGTTAGCGCTGCAATGTTATATGTATTGCTCAACGGCGACGAGGAAGAAGTGGACAAGCTAGAGGGGTAAGTAAAATTATTTTGCGTGCTTCGTTGCTTCTCAATATAACTAATATACCTATGCTTTGTTGCTTTTCAGCATGTTTAAGGATGAGGTAACGTCCAACAATCTGTACGCAACCGAGGAGGAAGTAGAACAGCAAATGAGACTTCATTTTCCTTTTTGGTTGAGTGCATATGTACGGATATCTTCACAATTTACTTTTTTTGTACGTATATACTTGTGCAGAATAATTAAGTTAGCATCGTTTATTTGGTATTTAGGTTGATCGTCCGGAGGCAATCCTTGAGAATGAGTCTATTAAAACTCTAGCCAAGGGACCAATTTATCAAGTGAAGACCTGGCCAAGTTACTGCGTAAATGGCTTCAGGTTCAAGTCAACAAATGCTCGAATAAGAGACAACTTCTTGGATTTGGATTCTACGAAGAATAGCTGTTTGTGTATAAAATCTTCAAACTATAAAGACGTCGACCCAGGCGATGACTTCTTTGGCGTCTTACGGGAGATTGTGGAACTGACATACAATTATGCTATAGAACCTTGTAAGATCGTCTTGTTCAGATGTGACTGGTTCGATCCGATCCAAGGTCGAGGTTGGTGAGTTGACAAATATGGTCTTGTTGACATTAATTATCGTCGTCGATATCAAGCTTATGAGCCGTTTATTCTAGCAAGCCAGGCTCAGTTAGTTTACTTTACCAGCTATCCAAAACGAAGAGCCGGGAGATCAGATTGGTTGGCAGTCTGTAAGACTAAAGCTCGGAATAACTTCGATGTCGACGAGATAGCTTATCAGGAAGACGAACTACCTCTTATTACAAATATTGTCGATGTAGACTCAATGGAAGTTCCTAATGACATGTTTCATCAATTGGAAGAGGTAGAAGTATCAGAAATGGAAGAGGAAGTTGATAGAAGTGAAGAGGAAGAGGAAGAGGACTCGGAACAAGATGAATTTTCAGAAGAGGATTGAATATTTTTAATTTTCAGATATAATATGGTTCACTTTTGTTATTTTTCAGATGTAGTATGGTTTACTTTTATTTTTTTCAAATGTAGTATGGTTTACTTCTGTATTTTTCCAGATATGGCTCAACGTGGATCCTTTGGTTCCGGTGCTGGTGGGAGTCGACGAGGCTGACAGTCTCCATCTACCACTCCTCCTACCGACTCGTCATCCCCCTACACTCCAGTATACACTAGCGGTCTAGTCGCCGATAGTGTCTCCATACCCGGCTCTAGCAGTTCCAGGCTAGGGCCTTCTTCTTCTACGCAGCCAGTACCGTCGAGTATTCCAGAGGCCGACCCCACTACTAAGGAGCAGGCCGAAGCCGAGGCCCACACCGAGGGCAAGGCCGAGGTCGAGGGGCAGGCTGCGGGCAGGAGTAGGGGCAAGGTGGCAGGGGCAGGCTGCAGCTCCCATTTGAGACAGATGCTCCGTATCGCCCAGAGGAGGATCTGAGGTTGGAGATTTGGGCCTGTACTCGGACCAGGCGGTAAGTAAAAATATTGTTGCATTTAATTTGTTTAAATTTATTATAAACTTGTTTACTAAATTTTAATTTCTATTTTACAGTTATTATCCCTCCTCCGTACACCGGTCGCTGGGTACCTTCCTGCGATAGAACTACGGGGGGCCCTGGATCAACTGGAGGGATATCCCGGTCGACAAGAAGGCCTTCTGGTTTGAGTACTTCTCGGTACGTAAAAGTTTATTTCCTTTTAACATTTAGTATGTTATGTTATAACTTACGTACTTCTATGATTTTTTTAGCGGACTTACTTCTTCCCTCCCCACCGCGGCGTTGCTGTCGAGTTTATTTTTTCTAGCATCGCCAGCAAGCTCATTAGGGACGCGATCCTCGACCAAAAGGATCGCGAGCGCCGGGTAGAGCCTATTCAGGGTTGGATCTCTGCTGTCGACTGTGTCACGACCCACACCCTAGAGTAAGGGCACGAGAAGTGGGTACGTCCAGCCTACATCGCAGTGTCGGTGGTAGAATGCTGTCCTAGGTCAATCATCTAACAATATATAAGGTACTTTTACAGTATATACACTCCGAATGGAGGTGACATAGCAAATAAAGACTCAATCACATCTAAGATAGAATACGATAAAAAGATAGATAGATATGAAACAAAATGATTCCACAGAGATACAATCAGATAGAGTCTAAGTGTCTAAGATAATACAAATCCAGATAACATCTCAAAATCTCAATACAGTAATCCAGAATAAATACAATGAAAGACATCCTAAACTAAGGGAGTGTCATCCACTGCTAAGGGGTCCTGCTGCTGGTCCAGATTACAACAGTCCTCTAGGGTAGTCCCATAATATGTGGAACAGAACGCCTCAGCCTCGTCCTCTGTAATATTTTCAACTAGTCCAGTCGGGATAGGAGCGAGTACAGTACATCTCAACAAATCATAACAGGTTAGGAAATATAAACATGCTAGAGAGTAAGATACAAGAAACTGAAAGAACAACATGATGTAAAAGAGAGACTGTAAGTAAATAGCTACAATATATAAGAGAACTGACAGTGCTAGTGATTCAGAGTACAAGACGGTTATATAAACGGCACGATGTTGTACACGAATAATCTACAGAGGTTGTACACAAGTAATCTACAAGATTGAATACATAACCACTTCTACTCCCCCGCCCCAATCAATACACAAGGATCCGGTCAAGTTATGTTATTGCACACGAAGTATAGTTGTACATGATGATCATGTGAGCACATGAGTATACATGATTTCACACGATTTGTACACGAATAGCACGAACACAAGGAGTACACGATGCTCATGATAAAGTACACGAACATGAAATACCCGATGTATCCGCTAAGGGGATAACATCGCACGACAAGATCCATATACTACTAATCCGTGTTACCAACGTGTTAGTATCAAGTAAAGTAATCTAAAGCAGGAAATATAATCCTAAACAATATATAAAATGATCAGAGAATGTACTCGCCTGGTATCCTGAATATCTGAAGAGAATATACTGTCCGAGGAGTGGTGTCTGGCTCCTATCGAACAGTACAAGTCACTACATGTCCAAAATAATATAACAGACTGCTACAATGCATCTACATGATGTTTGGGGTCAATCTAGGCTAAAGTCAACCCTTGGTCAACTCTACTCAACTTATTCTAGTCAAACTAGGTCAACTAGGTCAAGCCAAACCCAAACAAGTCTCACTAAGCCTAATCAGTCTAGTCTAGCAAGCACACATCAAAACTAGGCTATACAAGTCAACAACACACATTCACTGGGCATTCATGCCATATACATAGGCTGTATCACACAGGGATACACCCTATAGGCTATGTGCCATGTATATAGGCTATAGGCCATTGGTCTATTTTACACATTTCACACATATTGTATATTTACTAATTTAATATAAATATCATACATATATATACATCACATAATTATTATCTAGCATACATATAAGGTATATATATATATATAGTGATAGACATGGGTGTGTGTGTGATAAAATGTGTACGTAGCTATAGCAAATAGGGTATCCCTGTTATAGCTAATCACTGTACAGTGTAATGTAATGTGTATGTGTGTAATCTAACAGGAAGGGGGTGTGTATATCTACAGGAATTTTCAGTGTGTCAAAGAAATCTGAAATCAGTGAATGGTGCATGGTGTGTCAAAATAGGAAAGTAGGAAACAAGTTAACAGTAGGTAGGAATGTGTCAAATAGAGACTAAAATCAGTAGTGTGTGTGTGTGTGTGAAACATAGAAAACAGTGATGCAAATGTGCCAATGTGAATAGGTATGTGTGTGTACAATCAAATCAATGTAATGTGTAATCTCAAGAAAACTGATACCAGTATAATAGCTTAGGAATTCAATGGCAGTTCAAAATCAGTAGGGTGTCTAAGTGTTGCAGGAATCCTAGGTAGGGAGTGTGGTTACAGGAATTTGAATCAATGCAAACAATCGATGTGTCAAATAGGTTCTCAGGTTATTAGGTAGATGACAGTTCATATTTAACAGTCTACACATTACTCAGTCCAAACCCAAATCGAAATTCCTATTCTCAAATACCAACCAATAACCAATCATTGCAGTAACTAATACATATGTAATTGCATTAATATGGTGATTTAGACATCAAAAAATTCAGTTTAAAAATAGAATCTAATTTCAGAAAATTCGAAACAGAGAACATGTATCAGTGAACAAATGGGACTACAATTCGACAGTTAGAAACTTGTTAATACCATAAATTAATGGTTGGTAATTAGTCTTGTAGGTGAAAGAGTGTCGTTGGTGTATCCTTATGTCAAAGAACCGGACACAACGTGTCTGAAACAAAATAATCAAACACGAGTACACAGGACTGTGTACAGCATCATGCACATGTGCACACGTATCCAGCACACACCACAGGCCACATGGTGACACGTGGCCATGCACACGTGTAGCCTGTCACGCCCAGCTCCCGTAGGAGCGATCGTCCTCGCTAAGGCGTGATGCCGCATGAGCCTAAATTGCGCTCGTGCAAGGCGGGTTCCATAACGGCCGATTACCGCGGCTGCGACGGGGTCGTCGCACAGAAGTCCCGTGCAGAGACATTGATTTATAGCAGCAAAATTAGAACCAAACACATGAACACAAGTCATTCAAAAGAATCTCTTTATTGATATTGAATACAAGATTACATTTGTGGGCGCAAGGCCAAATTACAATGTCTCTCGTGCTCACTTTTCTCTCATTTACAAGTCACTCTGCTCTCTCTCATATCTCGATACAATACTTGAATCCAGTAGAAGCTTCGGAAGGCAATGTCCATACATTATGTCCTGTATAAGTCTTTAGATCATGTAGCTGTACGCTTCGACTTGCCAAGGAACTCCGTGCCTCGACGCATCCAAGCGAGCTCCGCACCACGAGCTTCTACCTGTGCCTGTACATGAAACACTGTGTGGGTGTCAGTACCACTGTACTGGTGGAGTGAGCTCCTCGCCCACCCATACAAAACCAATATGTTTCATTTACTTTGTGCAACATAAACCTTTTTTACGATTGTCTTTCTATTCTTGCCTTAGGATCAGTTTTAGGACCGGCGCCTTAGCGCAATTTGTGTATCGAAACCATCCCGTGCTTGCAATGTCAACGTTAACTCAAACTTGTCACCAGACTACTCCTCGTGCCAACAACGTTAACCTATCAAGTCGTGTCCGCCTTACGGCTAAAATCAGGGACGCAACTACACGATAGACTTCATTTTCGTGTGACCGTGTTATCGTACTGATAACATCCTTATCTTCAAGTCTTGAAACCTTGTCGTTTTCTTACAATGTCAACATATTGACTCAGACTTGTCTTGTGACAACGTGGCCGTGTCTCGTATTTTGAGGTCGTGCCCAGCAACTCGACATAACTTTCAACCAACTTGCCCTACGGCCCTTCTCGACTTTACACTCGACGCCACAACTCGTGCCGAAGCACGACGCCTACGTTGATACCAAATCTTAGGCCCAACATTATGTTTTTAACTTGTACATACACCTTCAACTCGACTCCTTGATATAGCACACTCAATACTCGACTAAATCCAAAGGCACACTCGCGGATTGTCGCCGCCATGCCAACATCTATATGAACTTGGTCACTAGCACGACAAGCTATCTTGGACCTCCATTGGATATTAGGGTACGTTCGTAAATAACGAGGTGCGAACTCGCCGAATTTCCCCTAATACCCGCTCTACGGTGCACCCCTTGGGTAGGTCGCACCCCGTCCAAGGGTCCCGTAGGCACGTGTTCCTCCTAGGCCAGATCAGTCCCGTGGCCGCGGCAACTGTCTGAGGAACAAAATCGAAACCCTTGTGCACCGGTACACAAGTTGTCCAATGACCATGTAGACTCGACCCACTTCCTCATTTCTGGACCGTTTCATACTTCTCAACGTGGATAGGAACGCGAGACTCCCGACCGAGGGACCGCCTCGAACTACTTAACGTGGATAGGGACGCGAGACTCCCGACCGAGGGACCGCCTCGAACTACTTAACGTGGATAGGGACGCGAGACTCCCAACCGAGGGGCCGTCTCAAACTTCTTTGAACTCGAGGGAACGACTACTACGTAGCCTTCCAACTTAACTTAAACCAAACGTGTTCCTTGAATGCCATAGACCGTGGCTAACTTTCCAATAAACCAATCGTGGCTCGTGCCTCTACCCGACTCGTGTTCTATGCAACGCTATCGTCCAAGTCATACTTCATATGATGGGCCTTGGGGTCGTAGGACCATTTATCTTGACAATCGCAGAATGAGCGGGACAGCACGTAGAATTTCTTAGGTCGACCGGCATAACTTTGCCTAACCCACTCAAGCCTACAACATAACCCAAGGGACGAGCAAAGGCTATGCCAAGCCTTGCGGGACAGGATCGGGCATGCTTTAGCAAGCATTTGTGCGGGCGACGCCTATGACTTAGGCTAACTCTCAGCTTTTGCACCGAAGACCAACTTTCCTTCTCCCAAGCCATGGGATGAAGGACCGAGTGTCATTTTCAAAGCACGCCGTGCACCAACTCTAAGCCGACCGTGGGACATTTTCCATGTTCTAACTCGATTCAAACCGTCGGGATTATTCCCTTAGCTATGTGGATACGTAGCTTTTATTTATCAAGCCTAACTTGTGCAAGTTGAAAACACAATTTATTATGTGAAGGCAAAGATGAGGAGAGTTCACCGAAACTACCCCACCTGAGCGATGTCTCCGAACAAGCCGTTGCAAGGCTAAGGCCGAACGCCGTCGGCGTTTCGATTCCTCCGATTGACTTTGCGGGACGGGGCACTACATCATACACCACTCAGAACAAGTCTCGTCCTCGAGACCTCCCTGAAGGCAGGTCATCCTACCATTTCTATGACCAAGACTTAATCGCACACATTTCGCCTACGCGTTCCTTCGATTCCGAGCCACGCTCGCACTATTATCAATCTTTCCTTTAACACGATTTCAAGATCTCGACACACACCCATCTTTCAAGCCTTGCTTGAACTCGTCATATCACTTGGCTGGATCGTGCACGCATTCCAAGCGTCCCCAAAATACATGCATTCAGCCAAGCCGTATGATAGAGAATTGTCATTCTCACTCGAGTCGCATCGTGCACATACCCAGGCGTCCCTGAAATATATGTATGTCTGCCGAGTCTCATGAGCAGGGTTTCCTATATTCGTGATTCCCATGTATGCCAATCCTCAAGATCAATCTTTTCGATTTTGCTAACACGTGCAATAGGGCGTCTCGCCTAACCGCTAGGCTATTTCTTTTCGAGGCTAAGTCAATGTCAGGATTGGAATCATAGTTCCCCAACAATAATGCCAACACTGACCCCAAACCTAGGGTCAAACCAAAGTCGGTAGTACGGGATTTTCTACCCAAGCTCGCGTCACTCAGATTTCTAAACATCAAGCACGATCACCTATTCGCATCAGCGCATTCGTTGCGCGTATTCGAATCCATTCAAATCACCAATTCTAACCAATTCATGTATTCGATCACGAGGTCATCTAGCTCGACAATACGTTGTGCCCCAATCTCACGCGAGTCCGATTATCCACGGTGGTTCATGAATCACCATGCAACGCACCCGCAGAATAATTATTCTCATCGGGACGTAACTCTTGTTTGAGTTTAGACTAACTCATTTTCGATACGCGGATTGGACCTACTCAATCCTCAAGTTCGATTCTTCAAGTACACAAATCCATTCTCGAGTCACCTTCGCGTCAAACCATAATTCGAAGCACAAATTGTCGCACCGTGCAAGTTCGACCACTCCCGCTGTATGAATCACCATACCAGCGCTCACGCAGAGTGATCGCCCTAATCGGCATGACGCATGTGCGAGGCTGGAGTAGCACTCGCATAAGACAAGAACATCAATGTTGTGGTTGTCGACGAAGCAAATCTAAACATTCCAGTTTTCATCCAAGCCAAGTTTGATAGTTCGATCGTCATTCATTCAACTTAGAAAATCCTCGAGTCAAGTCTATCCTTTCCTCGACACATTTTAATATCCCGAATATAGCATCCATCGAAACAATGACATCTGCACGATCGTCATTTACCGAGCCAGAGTATTCCCGAGTTATCGCATATCGATCTTTGATACGCCTCAATACCATTGACGACATGCGTAACCTGACGATCTTCCTTTGCAACCAATTTCGAGTCGTGCGACTAATGCTATTGTCCGAGTTGGATATTCCACAATTTTCTCGATATTCAAGATCAAGTTCGATCGCTATTCCTCAAGCTCACTTCAAGATCGTTATTCAAAACTCAAGTCACATTTTTGTTGCATCAATCCGATATCGCACGCACGATCCCCTAAGTTTCCTCGATCAAGACCATTCATTTTCATTCATCATTCCGAATCGTTTTTCTAACTCGCGTTGCTCATTCACAAGTTGTCCGAATGAGATGCTCATTCATGACATTCGAAGTCACGACCAACTAAGCGTAACGCGTTCTAAGGCTTTGCGCGATCGCATCGCCTCGCCGACATACTCGTAATCCTCAATATTCACTCGAACAATTTCCAAGACGAACCATACACCACTCAGATTCGAGCTACTCGACTAGTCGTCGACACTCAGTCTTATTCTTCTCCGAACCTATCACATACACCACTCGAATTCAAGCCATACGATCTAGTCCTCAATCACGTTCGCATCATTCGCTAAGACATCCTTCAGATTCGTTCGACGAATTGCTAGCGTAGTCGCTCGCATCGTATCGACGCACTAAGTCGTTTGCACTATTTCCTCGAAATCCAAATCAATCTTCCCAGTACGCCTAAGCGTTTGTCTGATAGCGTTCCTATCGATAGACACCCTAAGTATAACTCTATTCCCGACCGGCAATACTTAATGTCGCTCGCAACTCGTTTGCACCAAGGGTCGAGGTGCGCGACGCGAAACACAACTTAGCCAAAAGACCGTGCGTACGGCTATCCCGTACGGACTATATTCCGAGTTTGCACGCTCAATTGCTAAGGTCGACGTTGGACTAATTTGGCACGCACGCGACTTGCTATTGTCGACGTAGGACTATTCGGGCACACGTGCGACTTTGCTAACATTAGCACATATTTTCTATCGAGTCAAGTTTGCAACGTTCGGCACAAAGGCCCTATCGACGCATTTGGCAATGGCCTACCGATGCGTTAGACTGAACGCTCGTACGAGCTTTCGAAAATATTTAGACTTATTGTATGGACATGCCGAGGGACATTTGAGAGATAGCGCACCAACGATAACAACTGGCGGAAGCAACAGAGTTTTGCAGAAACATCGAAGTTAAAGAATTCAATCGACGGTCCAAGGACGTAAAGCCGTGCTCTGATACCATTATGTCATGCCCCGCTCCCGTAGGAGCGATCGTTCTCGCTAAGGCGTGATGCCGCACGAGCCTAAATTGCGCTCGTGCAAGACGGGTTCCATAACGGCCGATTACCGCGGCTGCGACGGGGTCGTCGTACAGAAGTCCCGTGCAGAGACATTGATTTATAGCAGCGAAATTAGAACCAAACACATGAACACAAGTCATTCAAAAGAATCTATTTATTGATATTGAATACAAGATTACATTTGTGGGCGCAAGGCCAAATTACAATGTCTCTCGTGCTCACTTTTCTCTCATTTACAAGTCACTCTGCTGTCTCTCATATCTTGATACAATACTTGAATCCAGTAGAAGCTTTGGAAGGCGATGTCCATACATTATGTCCTGTATAAGTCTTCAGATCACGTAGCTGTACGCTTCGACTCGCCAAGGAACTCCGTGCCTCGACGTATCCAAGCGAGCTCCGCACCACGAGCTTCTACCTGTGCCTGCATATGAAACACTATGTGGGTGTCAGTACCACTGTACTGGTGGAGTGAGCTCCTCGCCCACCCATACAAAACCAACACGTTTCATTTACTTTGTGCAATATAAACCCTTTTTACGATTGTCTTTCTATTCTTGCCTTAGGATCAGTTTTAGGACCGGCGCCTTAGCGCAATTTGTGTATCGAAACCATCCCGTGCTTGCAATGTCAACGTTAACTCATACTTGTCACCAGACTACTCCTCGTGCCAACAACGTTAACCTATCAAGTCGTGTCCGCCTTACGGCCAAAATCAGGGACGCAACTACACGATAGACTTTATTTTCGTGTGACCGTGTTATCGTACTGATAACATCCTTATCTTCAAGTCTCGAAACCTTGTCATTTTCTTAGAATGTCAACATATCGACTCAGACTTGCCTTGTGACAACGTGGCCGTGCCTCGTATTTTGAGGTCGTGCCCAGCAACTCGACATAACTTTCAACCAACTTGCCCTACGGCCCTTCTCGACTTTACACTCGACGCCACAACTCGTGCGGAAGCACGACGCCTACATTGATACCAAATCTTAGGCCCAACATTATGTTTTTAACTTGTACACACACCTTCAACTCGACTCCTTGATATAGCGCACTCAATACTCGACTAAATCCAAAGGCACACTCGCAGATTGTCGCCGCCATGCCAACATCTATATGAACTTGGTCACTAGCACGACAAGCTATCTTGGACCTCCATTGGATATTAGGGTACGTTCGTAAATAACGAGGCACAAACTCGCCGAATTTCCCCTAATACCCGCTCTACGGCGCACCCCTTGGGTAGGTCGCACCCCGTCCAAGGGTCCCGTAGGCACGTGTTCCTCTTAGGCCAGATCAGTCCCGTGGCCGCGGCAACTGTCTGAGGAACAAAATCAAAACCCTTGTGCACCGGTACACAAGTTGTCCAATGACCATGCAGACTCGACCCACTTCCTCATTTCTGGACCGTTTCATACTTCTCAACGTGGATAGGAACGCGAGACTCCCGACCGAGGGACCGCCTCGAACTACTTAACGTGGATAGGGACGCGAGACTCCCGACCGAGGGACCGCCTCGAACTACTTAACGTGGATAGGGACGCGAGACTCCCAACCGAGGGGCCGCCTCGAACTTCTTTGAACTCGAGGGAACGACTACTACGTAGCCTTCCAACTTAACTTAAACCAAACATGTTCTTTGAATGCCATAGACCGTGGCTAACTTTCCAATAAACCAACCGTGGCTCGTGCCTCTACCCGACTCGTGTTCTATGCAACGCTATCGCCCAAGTCATACTTCATATGATGGGCCTTGGGGTCGTGGGACCATTTATCTTGACAACCGCAGAATGAGCGGGACAGCACGTAGAATTTCTTAGGTCGACCGGCATAACTTTGCCTAACCCACTCAAGCCTACAACATAACCCAAGGGACGAGCAAAGGCTATGCCAAGCCTTGCGGGACAGGACCGGGCATGCTTTAGCAAGCATTTGTGCGGGCGACGCCTATGACTTAGGCTAACTCTCAGCTTTTGCACCGAAGACCAACTTTCCTTCTCCCAAGCCACGGGACGAAGGACCGAGTGTCGTTTTCAAAGCACGCCGTGCACCAACTCTAAGCCGACCGTGGGACGTTTTCCATGTTCTAACTCGATTCAAACCGTCGGGATTATTCCCTTAGCTATGTAGATGCGTAGCTTTTATTTATCAAGCCTAACTTGTGCAAGTTGAAAACACGATTTATTATGTGAAGGCAAAGATGAGGAGAGTTCACCGAAACTACCCCACCTGAGCGATGTCTCCGAACAAGCCGTTGCAAGGCTAAGGCCGAACGCCGTCGGCGTTTCGATTCCTCCGATTGACTTTGCGGGACGGGGCACTACATAGCCCACGTGCAGGGCTACACGGTCGACATCCTATCATGTATCCACAATACATGTCCAGCCACGTATCAGTGGTACAAATTCGCGTGGGTCAGCACAGTACGTGCAACCAGTACGACCAGTACGGGAAGGAGAACTCCTCACACACTACACCACTTGGGCTCAGATTTTGGAAGACCCATGTCAGTCATTGCCCCATCATCCTCCCCTAAAATGGCGTATCTCCGTGTCCTGTGCAGTGAGCACGAGGCCACGAGCAGCAGGACAGTGCTGCGCGGCCCGTACGACGTGTTTGTATCCACGTGTGGACACGACACGACACCAAATCTACTGGCCAAGGATACGAATGAACAAACAAACCCTAGATCTAGGAATTCATTCAAAAACAATTACAAAAATAGCAAACAGAAATGGTTTGGGCATTTTATCAAATACCTAGATCTACACAATGATACGTGTCCGATATGGACACAAAACTTAATACAAACGACACCAAAATTCTACTGTAGCTAGGGGACACCTAGATCTAGTCTATCATGCAATAAAATCAGAATAAAAATAGAATTAGAGGGGTTTACCTAGAGGTTGCAACAATCAAGAAAAAGCCCTAAATCAAACCATTCTCGTTGCTATTCAAATCTTCCAAATTGCTCTAGAACTGAAATTATTCCTTAATAACAGCAAGTAGGGGTTAATTAGAATCATATGCAAAAGATTTGGGTCAAAAAGGATTAAAAATGAATTTATTAGGAATTTAGAAAAGTGGAGATTTACCTTTCTTTCTAAAACTTAGATGAGCACAAAAGAGGCAAGAACAAGTCAATAGGACATTAAATAGGGGGGATCCTCTTATGGCCGGCCACTAGGGTTTAGTTAGGGTTAGGGTTTCATACTATGGGCTTATGGGCTTAAGTCACAAGTCATTGAATGGAAAATCACAAGTCATTGAATTAAATCATAAGTCATGAAATCATTTCACTTAATCTTGATTCTCCTATTTAAAACTAGTTTCTAAGTGACTAAAAATAGGTTAACTTAAGTTAGACTAGGGTCAGCATAGCTAGGGTTAGCTTCTAGGCTAGTCTACAAAGTCTCAATAAGTCAAAGTCAAAGATAGGAATCACCAATTCAATAAATTAATAAAAATTCAAAAATTCACCCAATGACCAAAATACCCTCAAGCTAAAATATGGTAGTGACAGACTGGGCGACAATGAAGAGAAGATTCAAGGACGAAACCTACAAGGAGAAGTCCGCAAAGTCGAAAAGAGCACGACAGGCGGGGTCGCAGTGGTGTGGTGGGTCACGGTCCATCATGAATTTCTTCACTCATATGGTACATATCTCGCCATATACCCATAATTAATACTTTATAGTAATATATTTCTTTCAACTTAACTGACAAATCATATATAATTTCGTAACATGTTGAATCGGAAGAAGACCCAAATATTGTGATCTTGTTCCTCGCCACGCACACGAAGGCGGAGCGGTTCGTATACGACAAGGCCCGGGACACCTACGTAAGTTTTACTTAATGCTAGTTCATTAATATTAATTTTTAGTTACGTAGAGAATTTATATAGATGTTATTTCTAGGCCGAGTTTTGGAAGTTTTACTTAATGCTAATTCATTAATATTAATTTTTAGCGACCACGTGAGAATTCATATAGATGTTATTTCTAGGCCGAGTTTTTGAGGCTTAGGGAAGCCGGGCCGACACGGTCAGAGGGAGCTGGTGCTAGCACTTCCTAGCAGCCACCGACCGCCGAAGCTCAGTCAGATGACGAGCTGTGGATGAGGGCCGTTGGTGGCATACATTGTAGTGTCCCGTCCCGCAAAGTCAATCGGAGGAATCGAAACGCCAACGGCGTTCGGACTTAGCCTTGCAACGGCTACTCGAAGGCTCTCTCGGTCGAGGCGACTCCTCGTTCAGGTGGGGTAGTTTTGGTGCACTTAATAACTCGCATGTTTTCAACTTGCACAAGTAGGATAAACATAAAAGCTACGAACGCACATAGCTAAGGGAATAATCCCGACTCGTCAGAATGTCTCCGAACTTGGAAAAGGTCCTACGGCAGTCTTAGAAGTGTGTTCAGCGTGTTTTCAAATGACACTCGATCCTTCGTTCCCGTGGCTTGGAAGAAGGAAGTTGGCTTGAGTTGCTAAGTTGCCCCGACACTCGAATCAGCCTAAGTCATAGGCGTCGCCCGCATGAATGCTTAATAAAAAGCATGCACGGTCTTGTCCCGCAAGGCTTGGCATAGCCTTTGCACGTCCCGCATGTTAAGTCATCTTGCACGGCTGTTGGCTTAAGTCTAGGCACGAACTTGGTTGTTCAAGTCGACCTCGTGCATAGCACGTTCCCTCGATGCGTAGCTCGGCGTAGCCCTTGCTCGTCGAGTCGTTGCCCGAATAAGTTAGGCAAGTATTGTGCTGGGCCATCGAAGCCATTTCTAGCACTGTCCCGCTTTAGCTACAGTTGTCAAGTCGCGTAGTCCCTTGAGAACAAGGCTCGTCGTATAAAGTATATGACTCGAGCGTTAGCATCACCTAGAGAACCAGGTCTGTCTAAGGCACGAGCTACGATCGGTTTAGTAAAAAGCTTGCCATGATCAAAGGAAGTCCACGCGACTGGTTGTCGCCGAGATCTGTCCCGCTACTTGGGAGTCTCGCTAAGTCTTGATAAGTTCCACACACGAGATCGATCCCGCTACTTGGGAGTCTCGACAGATATAAGGAAAGCATGGTCATGTTAAGGAATGACTGGATAGATCTAGTTGAGTCTTGCATGGTCATTGGACAACTTGTCAACAAGGTGTAGTCTTCTCGAATGATCACCGGGGCAACGGGATCATGTCGGCCGGGGGAAGCGATGCGGCTCACGGTAGGATGCTGGATAATCGTATGGGAGATATAAAGCACCTCCGGGCTAGCTACCCGCAGAGGGACGAGCCGAGATCTCGAGCCGAGTCCAAGATAGCTTGACATTGCTAGTGACCACTCATATAGTTGTGTCGGCAAGAGCGGCAATCCACGTGTTTGCCTTTGGATAGCGTCAAGTACTAGCACGGCGTTGGTCGAAATCATGAGACAGTCTAGCATGACATGTACCAAGTCAGCAAGATGTAATCCCGTTAGTGCCAGTCTTGTATCAGCACGAAAGGAATGAGTTATAGCTTATGTCAGAAAGACAAGTGCTTCGGCACTAAGCAAGGCTTTCACGTATCGATATTGGCATTCGTGTATTGGCTTTCGCGTATCAAGTATTGGCTTTCGTGTATCGATATTGGCATTCGCGTATTGTCTTTCACGTATCAAGTATTGGCTTTCGCGTATCAATATTGGCATTCGCGTATTGGCTTTTGCGTATCGGCATTGTTGGCCTAAGTTTGCATAAGTTAAGTCAAGTGCCATCACTTTAAGTCGAAAGGACCATAATATAAAAGTTGGCTAAGTCAGGAAGTCGTTAGGCACGACCTCATCTTGAAGCACGAACAAGTCTAGGCAAAGTCTAGAGGCACTTGGGTTTGAGTAAAGTCTTGGCATGGCCGAGTTCGCATAAGTGGCTTCTCGGGGAAGTACCGTCTCGAATATGTTTAAGTAACGAATAGAGTATGGCACGACCCTGCCATCCCGAGTTGTAGTTTGGTCAAGTGCATAAGCGATGAGGCACTGCCTCGATCGAAATACACATTAACATGATAGCACGACTATGTCGTCGCATAACGAGTTGGTTAGACGTCAAGTCTTAAAACTGATCCTAAGGCAAGACTAGAAAGACAATCGTAAAGGGACTTGTAAGCTGCACAAAGTAAATAAATGTATTAGTTTTGTATGGGTGGGCGAGGAGCTCACTCCACCAGTACAGTTGAGTACTGACACCCACACAATGTTTCATGTGTAGGCACAGGAAGAATCTCGTGGCGCAGAGCTCGCTTGGAGGCGTCGAAGCACGGAGTTCCTTGGCGATTCGAAGCGTACGGTCGCGTGAAGTCAAGACTTATATGGGACATAATGTATGGACATCGCCTTCCGAACCTTCCGCTGGATTCAAGTATTCTATCGAGAGATGAGAGAGAGCAGAGTGAATTGTAAAATGAGAGAAAAATGAGCACGAGAGACTTGTAATTTGGCCTTGCGCCCACAAATGTAATCTTGTATTCCATATCAATAAAGAGCTTCTTTTGAATGACTTGTGTTCATGTGTGCTTGTTCTAAATTTCTGCTGCATATTTCAATATTTCTGCTTGGGACTTCTCTGTGACGACCCCGTCGCAGCCGATGTAATCGGCCGTTATAAGATTGCCTTACACGAGTGCAATCTAGGCTCGTGCGGCATCACGCCTTAGCGAGGACGATCGCTCCTACGGGAGCGGGACGTGACATAATGGTATCAGAGCACGGCTTTACGTCCTTGGACTTCACGTCGAATTTTTCAGTTTTGAAAGATTGTTGTTGGGAAAAGAAGTGTGCGCTCTCTCTCGATTGTCCTTCGGCATGTCCATACAATAAGTCTAAATATTTTTAAAAGCTCGTGCAAGCGTTCACTCGAACGCATCGGTAGGCTATCGCCAAATGTATCGGTAGGCCTTTGTGTCGAACGGTGTCAAACTTGTCTTGATAGAAAACACATGCTAAGTTAATATGTCGCGTGCGTGCCCAACTAGTCTTATGTCGACATTAGCAAGTGAACATGCAAAGCTCGAATATAGTCCGCACGGGATAGCTATGCACACAGCCTTTTGGCTAAGTTGTGTCGTGTGTCGCGTGTCGCGTGTCGCGTACCTCGACCTTTTGGTGCAATCGAGTTACGAGCGATATCAAGTATCGCTCGGTCGGGAACGAAGCTACACTTAGAGTGTCTATCGATAGGAACGCTATCGGGTTAACGCTTAGGCGTACACGAAAGATTGACTTAGATTTTGAGGAAATAGTACGAACGACTTAGTACGTCGAGACGACGTGAGCGATTACATTAGGGATTCGTCGAACGAATCCGAAAGATGCCTTAGCGAATGATGCGAACGTGATTGAGGACTAGATCGAATGGCTCGAATCCGAGTGGGGTATGGTTTGCCTTGGGAATCATTCAAGCAAAAATTAAGGATTAGAGGTAACACGAGTATGTCGGCGAGGCGATGCGATCGCGCAAAGCCTTAGAACGTGTCACGCTTAGTTGATCGTGACTTCGTGTGTCCCGAACGAGCATCTCGTTCGGACAACTTGTGAATGGGCAACACGAGTTAGAAAATGATTCGGAATGACGAATAAAAATGTATGTCTTAATCGAGGAAAGCTTAGTGGATCGTACTTGTGATTTCGGATTCGATCGAATAGAATTGTGGCATATCCAGTTCGGACAATAGCATCAGTCACACTACTCGAAATTGGTTGCAAAAGGAAGATTGTCAGGTTATGCATATCGTCGATGGTATTGAGGCGTATCAAAGATCGATATGCGATAACTCGGAGGTACTCTGACTCGACGAATGACGATCGTACAAATGTTGTTGTTCCGATGGATGCTATACTCGGGATGTTGAAATGTGTCGAGGAAAAGATAAACTAGGCTCGAGGATTTTTCTAGTTGAATGAATGACGGTCGGACTATCGAATAGTAATCTTGGCTTGGATGAAAATGAAATGTTTGGATTTGCTTCATTGACAACCATAATATTGACGTTATTGTCTTATGCGAGCGCAACTCCAGCCTCGCACATGCGTTGTGCCGATTAGGGCGATCACTCCGCGTGAGCACTGGTATGGTGATTCATACAGGGGGGTGATTGAACTAGCATGGCATGGCAATTTATGTACTTTGACTTATAGTTTGACGCGAAGGTAGACTCGATAATGACTTAGCGTACATGATGGTCGAATTTGAGGATTGTGTAGGTCCAATCGGCGTATCGAGAATGAATTAGCCTAGACGCAAGCAAGAGTTATGCCCCGATGAGAATGATTATTCTGCGGGAGCATTGCATGGTGATTCATGAACCACCATGGATAATCGAACTCGCGTGAGATTGGAGCACAACATATTGTCAAAACTAGACGACCTCGTGATCGAATACATGAATTGGTTAGAATTGGTGATTTGAATGGATTCGAATATGTGCAACGAATGCATTGATGCGAATAGGTGATCGTGCTCGATGTTTAGAAATTTGAGTGACTCGAGCTTGGGTAGAAAACCCCGTACTATCGACTTTGGTTTGACCCTTGGATTGGGGTCAGTGTTGGTATTATTGTTGGAGAACTATGATTCCAATCCTGACATTGACTTAGCCTTGAGAAATAGCCTAGCGGTTAGGCGAGACATACCTGTTTCAATTGTTAGCAATCGAAAGATTGATTTCGAGGATTGGTATGGATTGATGGAATGATTCAAGGATAGGAAACCCTGCTCACAAGACTCGGCTGACATGCATATATTTCAGGGATGCCTGAGTATGTGCACGATGCGACTCGAGTGAGAATGACGAATTCTCTATCATGCGGCTTGGCCGAATATATGTATTTTGGGGACGCATGGAATGCGTGCACAATTCCACCAAGTGATACGTTGAATTCAAACGAGACTTAAGGATTGGAAGAGCGTCGAGAAATTAAAATCGTGTTAAAGGGTTGATACTAGTGCGAGCGTGGCTCGGAATCGAAGGAACACGTAGGCGGAGTAGTCTTGGCCATAGAAATGGTGGGATGACTTGCCTTCAGGAAAGTCTCGAGGACGAGACTTGTTCTGAGTGGTGTATGATGTAGTGCCCCGTCCCGCAAAGTCAATCGAAGGAATCGAAATGCCGATGGCGTTCGAACTTAGCCTTACAACGGGTACTCGAAGGCTCGCTCGGTCGAGGCGACTCCTCGTTCTGGTGGGGTAGTTTCGGTGAACTTGCCTCATCTTAGCCTGCACTTAATAACTCGCATGTTTTCAACTTGCACAAGTAGGATAAACATAAAAGCTGCGAATGCACATAGCTAAGAGAATAATCCCGACTCGTCGAAATGTCTCAGAACTTGGAAAAGGTCCCACAGCCATCTTAGAAGTGTGTTCAGCATGTTTTCAAATGACACTCGATCCTTCGTTCCCGTGGCTTGGGAGAAGGAAGTTGGCTTGAGTTGCTAAGTTGTCCCGACACTCGAATCAGCCTAAGTCATAGGCGTCGCCCGCATGAATGCTTAATAAAAAGCATGCACGGTCCTGTCCCGCAAGGCTTGGCATAGCCTTCGTACGTCCCGCAAGTTAAGTCGTCTTGCACGGTTGTTGGCTTAAGTCTAGGCACGAACTTGGTTGTTCAAGTCGACCCCGTGCATAGCACGTTTCCTCGATGCGTAGCTCGACGTAGCCCTTGCTCGTCGAGTCGTTGCCTAAATAAGTTAGACAAGTATTGTGCTGGGCTATCGAAGCCATTTTTAGCACTGTCCTGCTCTAGCTGTGGTTGTCAAGTCGCATAGTCCCTTGAGAACAAGGCTCGTCGTATAAAGTATATGACTCGAATGTTAGCATCACCTAGAGAACCAGGTCTGTCTAAGGCACGAGTTACGGTCGGTTTAGTAAAAAGCTTGCCACGATCAAAGAAAGTCCATGTGACTGGTTGTCGTCGAGATCTGTCCCGCTACTTGGGAGTCTCACTAAGTCTTGATAAGTTCCGCACACGAGATCGGTCCTGCTACTTGGGAGCCTCGACGGATAGAAGGAAAGCATGGTCATGTTAAGGAAGGACTGGATAGATCTAGTTAAGACTTGCATGGTCATTGGACAACTTGTCGACAAGGTATAGTCTTCTCGAATGATCACCGGGGCACCGGGATCATGTCGGCCCGGAGGAAGCGAGCCGAGTCTAAGGTAGGATGCTGGATAACCGCATGGGAGATACAAAGAGCCTCCGGAGGAAGCGAGCCGAGTCTAAGGTAGCTTGACATTGCTAGTGACCAGTCATATAGTTGTGTCGGCAAGAGCGACAATTCGCGTGTTTGCCTTTGGATAGCATCAAGTACTAGCACGGCATTGGTCAAATCATGAGACAGTCTAGCACGACATGTATCAAGTCAGCAAGATGTAATCCCATTAGTGCCAGCCTTGTATCAGCACGGAAGGAATGAGTTATAGCTTATGTCAGAAAGACACGTGCTTCGGCACTAAGCAAGGCTTTCGCGTATCGATATTGGCATTCGCGTATTGGCTTTCGCGTATCAAGTATTTGCTTTTGCGTATCGATATTGGCATTCGCGTATTGGCTTTTGCGTATCAAGTATTGGCTTTCGCGTATCAATATTGGCATTCGCGTATTGGCTTTCGCGTATCGGCATTGTTGGCCTAAGTTTGCATAAGTTAAGTCAAGTGCCATCGCTTTAAGTCGAAAGGACCGTAATATAAAAGTTGGCTAAGTTATGAAGTCGTTAGGCACGACCTCATCTTGAAGCACGGACAAGTCTAGGCAAAGTCTAGAGGCACTTGGGTTTGAGTAAAGTCTTGGCATGGCCGAGTTCGCATAAGTGGCTTCTCGGCGAAGTACCGTCTCGAATATGTTTAAGTTACGAATAGAGTATGGCACGACCCTGCCGTCCCAAGTTGTAGTTCGATCAAGTGCATAAGTGATGAGGCACTGCCTCGATCGAAATACACGTTAACATGATAGCACGACTATGTCATCGCATAACGAGTTGGTTAGACGTCAAGTCTTAAAACTGATCCTAAGGCAAGACTAGAAAGACAATCGTAAAGGGACTTGTAAGCTGCACAAAGTAAATGAACGTGTCAGTTTTGTATGGGTGGGCGAGGAGCTCACTCCACCAGTACAGTTGAGTACTGACACCCACACAGTGTTTCATGTGCAGGCACAGGTAGAAGCTCGTGGCGCGGAGCTCGCTTGGAGGCGTCAAGGCACGGAGTTCCTTAGCGATTCGAAGCGTGCGACCGCATGAAGTCAAGACTTATACGGGACATAATGTATGGACATCGCCTTCCGAAGATTCTGTTGGATTCAAGTATTGTATCGAGAGATGAAAGAGAGCAGAGTGAATTATAAAATAAGAGAAAAGTGAGCACGAGAGACTTGTACTTTGGCCTTGCGCCCACAAATGTAATCTTGTATTCAATATCAATAAAGAGCTTCTTTTGAATGACTTGTATTCACGTGTGCTCGTTCTAAATTTCTACTGCATGTTTCAATGTTTCTGCTTGGGACTTCTCTGCGATGACCCCGTCGCAGCCGATGTAATCGGCCGTTATGAGACTGCCTTATACGAGCGCAATCTAGGCTCGTGCGGCATCACGCCTTAGCGGGGACGATCGCTCCTATGGGAGCGGGGCGTGACATACATAGGGGTACGTACTATGGTACGGGCTTCTATGTGCCTTTATTGCGTCACAGGCCTCTATAGCCGCCACTAGTGTGCCCGGCCCCGCACGGACTGAGGAGTCGCTCCTCCACCAGCAGAGTGTCGATGCGCAGATCGCAGCTCTGCGTGAAGAGATGTTGCAGAGGATGGTGGCACCGCATACAAATGATTCTGTGCTTATGTCACGCTTTGAGAGGCTTGAGGAGACTACTGAGGCGCTGCGACAGATGACCCACGCTACGCAGGAGGCTACGCAGCTGTTGGTCGAGCAGATGCAGCAGTTCCAGGAGATGGCTACGGAGCGACCGTCTACTGGTACGTCGGGAGCATCGTCTACATCCGACGGTGTACGGAAGGACATGCTCGTCCACCTGTTATCACCGGAGAGGTATCAGACGATCCTGGCGTTGCGACGACAGTCATCTGGTGGCGCTCCTCCTCCGACTCCAGCTCCAGCTCCGGGTCCAGCTCCAGCTCCAGGCGATCAGTAGTTTTATTTTTGCATTTTTGAACTGTACTATATTTTTTACTTTGTACGTATTTGGGGATATTCACTTTGTTCGTTGAGGATATTTACTTTGCACGTATTTAAGGATATTGACTTTGTTCGTTGAGGATATTATTGACTTTGTTCGTTGAGGATATTATTTTTTTTAATATTTTTTGTATATTCTGGAATGTATTGTGCGTGCCAGTGTTGAGTGTTCTACCGAGGGGGTCGGCGAACCCAGGGATTGGATTATGTATTTTGTATTTTGGATTCTGTATTTTGGCTCAAACTCCAGCTCCATTTGCATTCTGGATTCTGGTTTTTTATATTTTTTTAACTTAGCGACGTTAATAAGCGTCGCTAAATTTTTGCGACGTTAATGAATGTCGCTAAAAGCGTCGCTAAATTGCTGACGTGGCAACACGTGGCACCGAATCTGATGTCAGCACATCGTCGCCAAAACGTCGCAAAAGTGTCGCTAAACAGCAACCATACAATAACGTCGCAAATTGCGTCGCTAATTAGCGACCATGTGAGAACGTCGCAAATAACGTCGCTAATTAGCGACGTTTTCAACGTCGCTAACTAACGTCGCCATAGCGACGTTTTGTGACGTTTTCTCGATTAGCGACACGCTATTTTTCGTTGTTTCTAAAACGTCGCTGAAAACGTCACTAATTTAGGTTAGCGACGTTTTGGCCTAGATTAGCGACGATTTGGAACGTCGCTAATCTGACAAATTTTTGTAGTCCGATGTATATAGATTAAGTTAGCTTGATTGCGGCAAATCCGCGTGCGAGACCTTGCATTGAAACAAGTAAATCTGACTAGCTGAACATGCTATGTATGTTACTGAATAAAACATATCTAAACAACAGTTGAGTACAACACATCCTGACAACTTGAGCAAGCTGAACAACTGTGGAACTGAATGAAGCGCCTTCTGAACAGGCTTGAGTACACAACAAATAAACTAGAGTACTTCAAACAAATGAGTTAGAAACATGCCTACGATACGCTACTACCTGAGGCAGGAACATGCCCTTGACACTTTTGAATACTTATGCAAACCTGATAATTCATAATGTATAATATGTTAGCTAACTTGGTTTACCTTGGACAGGGACGATCATATGGTAAGTATGGTAAGTTGTGCATGTTTTACTTATGCGACACTTGAAAACGATAACACGGGATAGGCTTTGAACGTTATGCCATGAAACTGATCCTAAGGCAAGAATAGTAAGACAATAAATGATAGAGTGTGCACAAAAGTAAATTGAACGTGTTTGCTAATGATAGCAGGTGGGCGAGCTAGCCTTCCCACTAGTGCATAACAATGTACTGATAACCACATAGATTGTATGCAAAATACGGGAGAACTACGTCGGCTACGAAGACTTTCCTCGAACTTGCTAAGGCGCGGAGCTAACTCTGGAGTCTTGGAGCATTGCAAAAGAACTGAAGCACCATATACGGGACATAATGTATTGGAACATTGCCATGAATTATTCCATCTTGTAAGCCACTTGGCACGCCTTTTATGTTTCGAGAGAGAGAGAGCTCGAGTGAATTGTAATCTCGACATGAGACAAAGACGTAGGCTGTAGCTAATGAAAGACTTTGAGATCAAGTTGCAGTACCATCCGGGTAAGACGAATGTCGTAGAGGATGCTTTGAGCAGGAAACCCGTGGCATATATCTTGACGACTCAGCATCATCTGTTGGAGGATCTCTAGGAGTTGGAGATTGAGGTTGTACTGCCAGGTTTGGACGGACAGTTGTCTACACTTGAAGTACAGTCCACTTTGGTTGAGAGGTTCAAGGCTGCTCTACCTACAGATACGAGATTCAAGAGACTCTGGGAGAGGACAGAGGCCGACGAGTAGACAGGGCTACGGATTCACGAGGATGGGATGTTAAGGTGTAGAGATCGCCTATGCGTTCCGAGTGGAGATCTACGCCAGTAGTTAATGGCAGAGGCGCATAGCTCAATATATTCTATTCATCCAGGTGGTACGAAGATGTACAGGGATTTGCGACAATACTACTGATGGCATGGAATTAAGAGGGAGATCGCTCGATTTATAGCAAGATGTTTGGTCTGTCAACATGTCAAGGCCGAGCACCAGAGGTCTGCAGGACTATTGCATCCGCTTCCCATTCCTGAGTGGAAGTGGGAACATATCACGATTGACTTCGTCACTAGATTTCCGAGGAGCCCCAGCGAGATGGACACAGTTTGGGTCATCGTGGATCGACTCACCAAGTCGACACATTTCTTGTCCTTCAGAGTTGGGCAATCGATGGAGATTCTTACGAATTTGTATATGAAGCAGATAGTGTGTCTACATGGTGTACCAGTGAACATTGTGTCAGATCGAGATTCTAGATTTACTTTACACTTTTGGAGGAGTATGCAGGAGAGTTTGGGGACTCGCCTCAAATTCAGCACAGCTTATAACCCGCAGTCTGACGGACAGTTAGAACGTAGGATCCAGACACTTGAGGATATGCTGAGAGCATGTACGTTGGACTTTGGAGGATCTTGGAAGGCACCTATATTTGGTCGAGTTCTCATACAACAACAGTTACCAGGCGAGCATAAAGATGGCACCATTCGAGGTACTGTACGGTAGGAAGTGCAGGTCACCAGTTTGTTGGAGTGACATCGGAGAACGTCAGATACTTGGTCCAGAGTTGGTGATACAGACAGTGGAAAAGGTGAAGCAGATTCAGAGTCACCACAAAGCGGCAAAGGATAGACAGAAGCACTGGGCTGATACGCATCGTCGACCCTTGGAGTTCAAGGAAGGCGACTACGTATTTTTGAGAATATATCACCAACTAGGGGGACTATCATATTTGGCAGCAGAGGCAAGTTGAGTCCGAGGTACATCGGGCCCTTCGATATTTTGGAGCGAGTTGGCGAAGTGGCGTATCGTCTTGTATTACCCACGTCCCTTGAGGGAGTGCATGATGTTTTCCACGTATCGCAGTTGAAAAGGTACGTGGCAGACCCGAGTCATGTGCTTGATCATTCAGAGATTACAGTTGGACCGAGCTTGTCATATGTGGAGCAGCCTGTTGCGTTTCCCGATCGCAGCAAGAAGGTTTTGAGAGGGCAGACGATTCGACTCGTCCAAGTTGCTTCACTACTAGAATAAGTCATATTAGCGACGCAATTAGCGACGTTTTATTAAAACGTCGCTAATATTTAAGGAATTAGCGACGTATTCTATAAACGTCGCAATACGTCACTATTACCGACGATCGGCGACGTTTTGCGACTTTTTTGTGTATAAGAAAACATATGTCACGGATAAGTCGGCGAACGTCGCTAGTATCACTAATATTAGCGATGTTTACCGACCTACTGTAACGTTGCTAATTTCACTAATATTAGCGACGTTTACCGACGTATAGGTGTGACGTCGCTAAATTGAAAATATAGGGCTTTCAGTTTTCATTCTCCCCCATTATTTTTCGATCAAAATTTTCCAAAACGAAAGGCGCTCCCCCTTGGCGACCCTCCCCCCTCGGCCTCCAGCGACCCCCTCCCCCCTCGGCCTCCGACGACCCCCTCACCCCTCGGCGACCCTCCCCCCTCGGCCCCCGACCCTCCGCGACCCCGCTCGGCGACCCTACTCCCACCGGCGACCCCGCTCACCCTCATCTCCAGCTCCCCACCGGCGACCCCCTGCCCCCTCGATGACCCGCTCCTCCGGCCCTGACTAGGTAAACCCTAACCTAAATGTTAGTCCTGATCATGACTGATACGATTCTTACATTATTTCTGTATTGGTGATACTAAACATATATATGTATATGTATGTATTTATATAAATAGGCTATATAATTGAATGTTGTATGTTGTTTGGGAGTTTGGGTGAGTTCTGAGTTAGGGTTTGCTTTTGAGTTTGATTCCCAGGTTGAGTTTGTGAGTCTCTGAGTTAGCTTGGGTTGTAGTTCAGTTCAGTTTGTGGGTTTACATACCAGTTTGGGATAAGTTTGGGTTTACAGTTTCATATATATAGTATATGTAGGTATTGTTTACTGTCATATATAGGATGACGTATATGTAGGTATTTTCTCATGCGTGTGTTATCTAAGTGCAGTGAGTTCAGATTTCATGTTATGTGTGGGTTAGCATATGCATTGATACATATGGATGTTTGCCTTGGTTTAGTTTTCTGAGATAGGTTCAGTTGAGTTATGTATATAAGTAGGCTTGCATATATGAGAGGGTATGTTGGGATATGAGTTATACTATATTTATGAGAGGATATATATATATATATATATATATATATATATATATATATATATATATATATATATATATATATGTTATTGTATATATATGGTATACATATGTGCTTGACCTAGTGTACCTTAGCCTATACCCTGAGATATCTATAGGATTACCTAGAAATGAACCCAATAGGCTAATTGAACTTATGGACTAGAGTTTGACCAAAACCCTAGCTAGTAAGTCTACTACCGATATCGCCGATACCAATACTCATAGGAATAGTCCGATACCGATTCCCATACCTATATGTTGTTGCTCAAGAAGTTTATAGCTACAAATGCGTAAGTACAACATGAAAATCTTATCTGTTAAATATGTTACCTAAGAGCATCATTAGTAAGGGCAATTTATTACTACAGTGTATAGAGTATCCTAGAAGTGTAGGTATGATTGGTATATCGTATTACATAGAGTGTATAGAGTATCCTTTCGGTCTATAAGAGTTACTTCACTCATTTTGTCAAGACAAGTAAACTTTTTAAATGTTGACGGTATATATACCGTCAACATTTGGTTTTGCCTTGTAGCTACAGGCAGTTGCCTGCATTTTGTCTTATAACTTGGCCTTTGGCCTGTGCTTGAGCAGTGTGGACTTCCAGGTTAAGGTGTTAGTTCATGATTAGCATTGTTTAGATATTAGTTTCAGTTAAAGGGTTAGTTTAGATTAGGATATTAGTTTATGTTAGAAGGAATATGAGAGTTAGTAGATGTTAAAGTAGGATATTAATTTATTAGTTAGGATAGATAGTTTGAGTTAGGATACTGCTCAAGCACAGGCCAAAGGGTCGATATTGGATATTAATTTAAAATGTTTTACTTTTCTTGACAAACTGGGTGAAGTAACTCTTGTAGACCCAAAGGGTCGATGTTGGACAGTTGGGATGAGTATCAGTATCGGTATCGGATTAGTATCGACCGTATCGGATTAGTATCGGTCGTATGTACGTAGTGTCGTATACTCCTACAAGTATAATTATACCTCGACCGTATGTACTTAGTATCGACCGTATCGGATTAGTATCGGTCTATCGGATACGACACTTTGACACAAGACAGTTGTTTTAGTCCCAACACAGTTGTTTTTGTTTCCTCCTTCAAATTCTTTGTTTGTAATATGTGGAACGAATGAACAGTTTATGTTGTGCACCCATATCTAAACTGCCTTAACATTTATTCACTGACTGCAATGTGCATGTATCTATCTTACAGAATTATCCTCAATTGGATATGGATATGAATTACTACTTACGGAATCGTTCGTGGATGTACAACCGTCATCCTGATGACATGTGCGGTGTGTGGGATGAATTCATAGAGGGTGTATAGCAGTTCCTGTAGTTTGCCAAGGCGTTCCCTCAGTACATGGACGGTACCAAAATTAAGTGTCCGTGTGTGAGATGTCGCAACTTGAAATATCATCCAGAAGTGGAAGTCACGTATCATTTATACTCGAAGGGTTTCACGCCGAATTACTATCAGTGGAGCACGCATGGAGAACTTGTGTCTTTAGCATCGGAGTATGAGCCTTATGTGGATGTCCACAACAACGCTGCTTACGACGATGGGTTTGTGAACATGATTTTTGACGCGGCGGGACCTAGTTTCGATCCGAACGATCATGATGCACCTGAGGAGGCACCGAACGCCGATGCTGCACAGTTCATGGAGTTGCTGGAGAATGCAAGGACTCCATTATATCCTGGTTGTGAAGATCATTCACCGTTGGAGGTGGTTACAAGATTGTTGAGCATCAAGTCCGATTTTAACATGTCGCAAGATTGCTACAACCGTCTTATGGAGTTGCTTATAGAAATATTGCCTGAGGGTGCTAAGTTGTCTAAAGACTTCTGTAGTACCCCGTCCCGCTCAGTCAATCGGAGGAATAAGAACATCGACGGCGTTCGGACTTAGCCTTGCAACGGCTACTTGGAGATATCGCTCGGTCGAGGCGACCGCTCGCTCAGGTGGGGTAGTTTCGGTAAACTTGCCTCATTTTAGCCTTCACATAATAAATTGCATATTTTCAACTTGCACAAGTAGGCTTGATAATAAAAGAGACGAATCAACATAGATAAGGGAATAATCTCGACGGGTCAAATTGAGTTAGAATATGGAAAGGTCCTACGATCGTCTTAGAGTTGGTGCACGGCGTGCTCTGAAAATGACACTCGATCCTTCGTCCCGTGGCTTGGGAGAAGGAAAGTTGGTTGAGTAGGCGAAGTTATGAACGTAGCCTAAGTCATAGGCGTTGCCCACATAAATGCTTCATAAAGCATACACGGTCTCATCGCCCAAGGCGTGGCATAGCCTCTGCTCGCCCGACGGGTTAAGTTGTATTGTACGGCTTGTGGCATAAGTCTAGGCACTCCAAATAGCTTGGTTGTTCAAGTCAAACATGTACACGGCACGTTCCTACGACGCAAGGCTTGACGCAGCCTTTGCTCGTCAAGTTGTTGTAAAGTAAGTTAGGCGAGTTACGTTAAGCTAACAAGAGTAGTAGTAGGCATGGCCCTATGAGTTCTACGGCTGGGTATAACCATATAGTCTCACGATTGTAAGGCCCGTCATATAGAGTATGACTTGGGCAGTGGTGTCACATAGAGTTTCAAGTTGGTTCAAGACACGATGGCACGGACTTAATATTTTAAGGCACGGGCCACGGTTGATTTATTGAGTTTGGAAAGTGTTTCAATAGTTGTTCTTGAGTTGAGTGAAATGATAGGGCAAGAAAGAAGAATGCTCACGACTAGGTCGTTGAGGCAAGAAAGAAGAATGCTCACGACTGGGTCGTCGAGGCAAGGTCTAAAATGTGAGAAGTATTGAACTTGGCCCTGAAAGAGATGGTAACACTAGAAGTAGATTGACTGTGTGAGACGTCAGTTTGAGTCGAGTCTTGCATGGTCATGGATAACTTGTCGACAAGGTAGAGTTTTCCTGTACGACAACCCGTAGCCACGGGACCGATGCGGCCTAAGGAAACAAAAATGGCTCTGGGAGTCTAAAATAGCTGCGTCTGGGGCAAAGTATTCGGTGGACGCTCATTAGGGCTAGCTACCCGCTATGACCGGTTCATCCTATACTCAGCTAAAAGGGAGTCCACAATGGCTCTGGAAGCCAGTGACCAAACCATATAGATGAGTCGGCATGGCGGCAAATCCGCGTGTATGCCTTTGGATTGAGTCGAGTATTGAGTGTAGTATATCAAGGAAGTTGAGTTGAATGTGTGAGTAACACAAAATGTTGGTCCTAAGATTTGGTTGCAGTGTAGGCGACGTGCTTCGACACGAGATGTGGCATCAAGTCTTAAGTTGTTGTCGGCATATAAGTTGCATAAGTTGGATTTGAGTCATCTTAAGTTTAAGTCAGGAAACGTCGCAAGGCAAAGTCGGTCGAGTGACACTTAGCCCAGAAGTCTTCATTGGGTCAGTTGGTGATCAAAGTAGCACTGGCCGCGAGGCGGCGATGTGGTTTAGTCTTACTGAAATGTGAGGCACGGCCTCAATATAGGTTTTGTAGCACGGTCACATGGAAAAAGGAGTCTATCGTGTAGTTACGTCTCTGATTTTGGTGCCAAAAGGCAAGCACGACTTGGTAGGTTAACGTTGTTGGTGCAAGCACGGGATGGTCTAGAGACACAAAATAGGCTAGGTGTCTGTCCTAAAAACTGATCCTAAGGCAAGAGTAGAAAGACAATTGATAAGAAGGGACTATGTTGTACAAAGTAAATCAAACGTGATGGTTTTGTATGGGTGGGCGAAGAACTCATTCTACCAGTACAGTTGAGTACTGACACCCACATAGTTTTTATGTACAGGGAGTTCCTTGCGATTCGAAGCGTGCGGCCGCATAGATTCAAGACTTATACGGGACATAATGTATGGATGTCGCCTTCCGAAGCATCCGCTGGTTCAAGACATGTATTGAGAGATGAGAGAGAGAGAGCTGAGTGACTTGTAATATGAGATAAGTGTGCTTGAGTGAGCTTGAGAGACTTGTAATCTTGGCCTTGCGCCCCATTGTAACCTTTGTTTCAATATCAATAAAAGAGTGTTTTGAAATGACTTGTATTTTGCTTCAAATTTTGCTGCTATTATTCAATGTCTCTGCTTGGGACTTCTGTGCGACGACCCCGTCGCAGCCGCTGAAATCGGCCGTTATGGAACCCGCCTTGCACGAGCGCAACCTAGGCTCGTGCGGCATCACGCCTTAGCGAGGACGATCGCTCCTATGGAAGCGGGGCGTGACATAATGGTATCAAAGCACCGCTTTACGTCCTTGGACTATCGATTGAATTCTTTAACTCCGTTGTTTTTACAAACTCTGAATTGTTGCTTCCGTAAAGTTGTTATCGTTGGTGCGCTCTCTCTCAAATGTCCCACAGAATGTCCAAACAATAAGTCTATCTATTTTGCAAAACGTAGGAGAACAGTTTTTTGAAAAGAAATAAAAAGATGGATTACGTAAGCACGGTTGGCTAAGTCGGGCTGGGCATATACACCAAACTTGCGTCGACCTTAGAAAAGTTGAGTACGGGAATTGAATAGTATCGAGTAAGAACGAGTTGAACTCGATTGAGCAAAATGAGATGACTATCAATAGGGTGCTATCGAGCGACGATAACGTCGATACGATATAGATGAGCATGCTTGGAATTTGAGGAATGGTTTGAACGAAAAATTTGAAGAAGTCGATTTGGATTCGATTGATAAGTTGAGGATTTGTTAAATGACTTCATCCCTGAGTGGTGTATACGATAGCCTCAGGGATGTCGATCGATCGATTGAAGATTCGGGGTGTCGATAAGTCTATCAGCAAGCGTCGCACATATGCAAAGCCTTAGATTGAGTGAGTTGTGTCATGAAGTTTGATAAGTAGATTCGAACAACCTAGAAATTGACGCGCACGGAACGTGCACGGGATTGAGGATGGTGCGAATATAAAACGCGAAGATGATTGAGTAAATAAATCAAATCGAGGAAAAGCTAAGGTGTAGCGAATGGATAACTTGATCGAGAAAATTGATACAGATTGTATACGAAAAGTTAGCACGACAGGTAGATAGCGTGCATGAAAAGTTAAATTTTGAAGTTACGCAATGACTCTAAGGATTGGATTGGATGTCGTTCGATGATTGAGTTAGCAAGAAAGATGCGAATTGAGGAAAAACGTTGGTCGATGACTTAAGATGAAGGGATAACGATCGAACTTGAATTTGAATGTCGAGGAGATTATCCAGTCGGATAATAGCACCATTCGTACTATCCGAAATTGGTTGTAAAAGAAAGATCGTCAGGTTACGCATATCGTCGATAGTATTGAGACGTATCAAAGATCGATATACGATAACTCGGGGGTACTCTGACTCGGCAAATGACGATCGTGCAAGTGTTATTATTCGGTTGGATGCTATACTTAGGATTTTGATTGAGATAAATGTTGGATAAAAATGATTGTGTCTTGAGGGTTACGCGGATAACCACAGCGTCGACATTCTTGTCTTGTGCGAGCGCAACTCCAGCCTCGTACATACGTTGCGTCGGATTTGGGGCAGTTGTTCCGCTTGAGCGCTGACATGGTGATTCATGTCGCGGGAATGATCAAACTCGGAAAATCAGGATGCGGCAACTTTGTTTGTCTTGACTTGTCAGTTTGATGCGAAGGAAAATTTGAGGATGTTAGGACTTGCGATTGATGAATAAAATAAACTTGAGGATTGAATAAGTCCAATCCGCGCATCGAGAATGAATTAGTCTAGACACAAAACAAGAGTTACGTCCCGATGAGGATGATTATCCTGCGGGAGCGTGCATGGTGATTCATGCCCACCGTGGAAAATCTGACTCGCGTGAGATCGGGGCACAACATATTGTTAAGCTAGACGACCTCATGATCGATTACGTGAATTGGAATAGATGACTTAGAAAATGTGGAATGTGAAATTTTTGGTTAGCAGTAAATTATGTCGTAGCGTGCTTGACTTGGAAGGATTGATAGGCGAACTATATCGAACGTGTTTGAAGAGATAGACTATGCAGGTTGCGTATTGGACGAGCGATATGTTCATGTCAAGGATTGGTTGAACGCTTGTTGTCGTAGGATGGCTTTGCTGAATGACTCGGACCCCGTACGACAAATGTTGGGATGTGTGTAGACAATCTATGCCCAAGTTTAGAAATCGGAGTGATGCGAGCTTGGGTAGAAAAACCCCGTACTATCAACTTGGTTTGACCTTAGGATGGGGTCAGTGTTGATATCGTTGTTTGGGAACTATGATTCCAATACTGATGGAAAGACATAGCCTAGCGGTTAGGCAGACGTTCTGGCGTGGGGCGATAGGAATTGTGGAGGCACCACTCGCGAGTATCGGTTGACATGCATGTATATCAGGGATGCCCGAATATGTGCATGATCCGACTCGAGTGGTGATGGTGGATTCTCTATCACGAGGCTTGGCTGAAATACATGTATTTTGGGGACGCCTAGAATATATGCACGATCCATACTAAGTGATACGTTAAATTCAAGTGAGAATTGAGGAACGAAAAAGTGTCGAGGATTTTGAGATTGTAAGTTTTGAAAAAAAGATTGTGGGTAGCACAAGCGTGGCTCGGATTTGAGGGAACGCATAGGAGAAGTGTGTGCGAGAGTCCTTGAATATTGAGTAAAGTGATAAGTCGATAAGTGTACTCAGTTAGTTTCGAGGACGAAACTTTTTCTGAGTGGTGTATGATGTAGTGCCCCGTCCCGCTCAGTCAATCGGAGGAATAGGAACATCAACGGCGTTCGGACTTAGCCTTACAACGGCTACTCGGAGACATCGCTCGGTCGAGGCGACCGCTCGCTCAGGTGGGGTAGTTTCGGTGAACTTGTCTCATCTTAGCCTTCACATAATAAATCGCATGTTTTCAACTTGCATAATTAGGCTTGATAATAAAAGAGACGAATCAACATAGATAAGGGAATAATCCCGACGGGTCGAATTGAGTTAGAATATGGAAAGGTCCAACGATCGTCTTAGAGTTGGTGTACGGCGTGCTCTGAAAATGACACTCGATCCTTCGTCCCGTGGCTTAGAAGAAGGAAAGTTGGTTGAGTAGGCGAAGTTATGGACGTAGCCTAAGTCATATGCATCGCCCACATAAATGCTTCATAAAGCATGCACGGTCTTATCGTCCAAGGCGTGGCATAGCCTCTACTCGCCCGACGGGTTAAGTTGTAGTGCATGGCTTGTGGCATAAGTCTGGGCACCCCAAATAGCTTGGTTGTTCAAGTCAAACGCTTGCACGACACGTTCCTACGACGCAAGGCTTGACGCAGCCTTTGCTCGTCAAGTTGTTCCAAAGTAAGTTAGGCGAGTTACGTTAAGCTAACAGGAGTAGTAGCAGGCACGGCCCTATGAGTTCTACGGCTGGGTATAACCACATAGTCTCACGATTGTAAGGCCTATCATATAGAGTATGACTTGGGCAGTAGTGTCACATAGAGTTTCAAGTTGGTTCAAGACACGATGGCACGGACTTAGTATTTTAAGGCACGGGCCACGGTTGATTTATTGAGTTTGGAAAGCGTTTCAAAAGTTGTTCTTGAGTTGAGTGAAATGATAGGGCAAGAAAGAAGAATGCTCACGACTGGGTCGTTGAGGCAAGAAAGAAGAATGCTCACGACTGGGTCATCGAGGCAAGGTCTCAAATGTGAGAAGTATTGAACTTGTCCCTGAAAGAGATGGTAACACTAGAAGTAGATTGATTGTGTGAGACGTCAGTTTGAGTCGAGTCTTACATAGTCATGGACAACTTGTCGACAAGGTAGAGTTTTCCCGTACGGCAACCCGTGGCCACGGGATCGATGCGGCCTAAGGAAATAAAAATGGCTCTGGGAGTCTAAAATAGCTGAGCCTGGGGTAAAGTATTCGGTGGACGCTCATTAGGGCTAGCTACCCGCTTTGACCGGTCCATCCTATACTCAGCTAAAAGGGAGTCCACAATGGCTCTGGGAGCCAGTGACCAAACCATATAGATGAGTCGACATGGCGGCAAATCCGCGTATATGCCTTTGGATTGAGTCGAGTATTGAGTGTAGTATATCAAGGAAGTTGAGTTGAATGTGTGAGTAACACAAAATATTGGTCCTAAGATTTGGTTGTAGTGTAGGCGACGTGCTTCGGCACGAGATGTGGCATCAAGTCTTAAGTTGTTGTCGGCATATAAGTTGCATAAGTTGGATTTGAGTCATCTTAAGTTTAAGTCAGGAAACGTCGTAAGGCAAAGTCGGTCGAGTGACACTTAGCCCAGAAGTCTTCATTGGGTCAGTTGGTGATCAAAGTAGCACTGGCCGCGAGACGGCGATATGGTTTAGTCTTACTGAAATACGAGGCACGGCCTCAATATGGGTTTTGTAGCACGGTCACATGGAAAAAGGAGTCTATCGTGTAGTTGCGTCTCTGATTTTGGTGCCGAAAGGCAAGCACGACTTGGTAGGTTAACGTTGTTGGTGCAAGCACGGGATAGTCTAGAGACACAAAATAGGCCTAGGTGTCTGTCCTAAAAACTGATCCTAAGGCAAGAGTTGAAAGACAATTGATAAGAAGGGACTATGTTGCACAAAGTAAATCAAACGTGTTGGTTTTGTATGGGTGGACGAGGAGCTCATTCCACCAGTACAGTTGAGTACTGACACGCACATAGTTTTCATATGCAGGCACAGGTAGAAGCTCGTGGTGCGGAGCTCGCTTGGATGCATCGAGGCACGGAGTTCTTTGGCGATTCGAAGCGTACGACCGCATAGATTCAAGACTTATACGGGAGATAATGTATGGACGTCGCCTTCCGAAGCATCCGCTGGTTCAAGACATGTATTAAGAGACGAGAGAGAGAGCTGCGTGACTTGTAATATGAGATGAGTGAGCTTGAGTGAGCTTGAGAGACTTGTAATCTTGGCCTTGCGCCCTATTGTAACCTTTGTTTCAATATCAATAAAAGAGTGTTTTGAAATGACTTGTGTTTTGCTTCAAATTCTGCTGCTATTATTCAATGTCTCTGCTTGGGACTTCTGTGCGACGACCCCGTCACAGCCGCTAAAATTGGCCATTATAGAACCCGCCTTGCACGAGCGCAACCTAGGCTCGTGCGGCATCACGCCTTAGCGAGGACGATCGCTCCTACGGAAGCGGGGCATGACAATTTCTATCGGTCTAAGAGGATGGTGAGATCGCTCTGGATGGGATACTAGAAAATCGATACATGTCGCAACGGGTGTATGTTGTACTACAAAGACGACAAGGATGAAGATGCCTGCAGATTTTGTGGTACCGATCGCTACAAGGGCAGTGGTAGAGGAAAGTCTGTCGATGCCAGGAAGCCTACCGATTCGATGCACTACTTATCGTTGACGCCGCGGTTGCAGCGATTGTTTATGGTGAAGAAAACTGCAGAAAACATGAGTTGGCATAAGCGGGAACAGACCGAAGGAGTATTGGATCACCCATCTAATGGAGAAGCATGGAAGCACTTTGATCGAGAGTATCCAGATTTTGCTTCTGATTCGTGTAATGTCAGATTGGATCTCTTCTCCGACGATTTTACCCCATTCGGACTTTCGGGATCCCAGTATTCGTGTTAGCCTCTGATCGCCACTCCATACAATCTACCGCCTTGGATGTGTATGATGACTCCGTATATGTTCCTCACTGTTATTATCCCTAGGTTCGAACAATCCGAAAAGGAACATCGATGTGTATTTACAGCCATTGATTGATGAGTTGAATCAGCTGTGGAAAGTAGGTTCCAATACGTACGATGTATCTAGAAAACAAAATTTTTAGATACGGGCAGCACTTATGTGGACCATCAACGACTTTTCGGCCTATGGTATGTTATCTGGATGGAGCAAGCATGGTCGTCTTTCATGTCCGTATTGTATGGACCGCACTAAGGCTTTCCGTTTGAAATACGGAGACAAACCGTACTTCTTCGATTATCATCGATAATTCCTGCCGAAGGATCATCCGTACCGGAGGAACAAGAATGCTTTTTGTGCTAGCGTTGTGGAGAAGGCTAATCCCCTGCCAAGGTGGCCCGGATACACGATATGGGAAAAGGTAAAAGATTTACCAAAAGCTATTGAAGAGCCTGCTACGGGCTATAAGTGTGACGGATTTGGTCACACTCATAACTGGACAAAGAGGAGTATATTCTGGGATCTGTCATATTGGAGCACCAATCTGATTAGACATAACCTTAATGTCATACATATCAAGAAGAATGTGTTTGACAACATAATTAATACTGTAATGGACATAAAGGGGAAGACGAAAGACAATCCAAAGGCTAGATTGGACTTGGAAGAAATATGAAGACGTCCTGTATTACATTTGATAGAGGACGGGAATGGGAAGTTAAAGCAGCCTAAGGCAATTTTCTCACTGGAGAAGGAGGATAAAGTGAGACTTTGTAAGTGGATTTAAGGTCTGAAATTTCCAGACGGATATGTTTCGAACTTGAGAAGATGCGTCGACCTCAAGGAGAACAAACTGACAGGTATGAAGAGCCATGATTGTCACGTATTCATAGAGAGGTTAATTCTGATTGTATTTCGGGAATTCTTACCCCCGGTTGTTTGGGATCCATTGACCGAGCTTAGCATATTCTTCAGAGATCTTTGTTCTAGTAAGTTGCTCGTCGATCGTCTAGAAAAGCAGGAGAACGATATTGCGGTAACACTGTGTAAGCTCAAGAAGGTATTTCCTCCTGGATTCTTCGACTCCATGGAGCATTTGCCAATTCATCTTTCCTACGAGGTACGTATTGGTGGGACCGTTGGTTATCGGTGGATGTACCCGTTTGAGCGACATTTGAACCACCTAAAGAGGAAGGTAAAAAACAAGGCTCGGGTCGAGGGTTCTATTTGTGAAGCCAATATTCTCGAGGAGATTATAAACTTCTGCTCGACGTATTTTAAATCTCATGTTTCTACGAATAGAACGAGGGCTCCGAAAAATGACGACGGTTATCAAGAATCTAATGATGGAATACTGAAAGTATTCAATACGTCCGAAAAGCCTTCGAGGAAAATGAAGAAGAGATATTCGAATGACGAAGAGCTAAGGGCTGCTTAGTTGTATGTATTACTCAATTGTGACGAGGATGAAGTGGAGAAGCTAGAGGGGTAAGTAATTAATGATGAGTTTACGTCATCTCAATGTAATAGTATAAGCTAATATTATTGTACTAATCGGTGGTTGCTTCGCTATTTTTCAGCACATATAATGCTGAGTTGAGGTCAGTTAGACCCTACCTAACAGATGAAGCATTAGAACAAGAAATGAGACGTCATTTTCCTTCTTGTTTGAGCGAATATGTAAGCACCCCGGTAATTACTGGCCTCTTTTAATGCAACTGCACAATAAATAACTTACTGTCTCTTCTTTGGTATTCAGGTCGATCGTCTAATTTCACCCGAGATTGAATTAATTAGAACTCTTGCCAAGGGACCAATTACTTTTGTTAAAATATGGCCAAGTTACTGTGTCAATGGCTTTCGGTTCAAGTCAACAAATGCTCCGATCAGAGACAGCTTCCTGGATCTTGATTCCACGAAAAATAGTTATTTGTGTATCAAATCTTCGAACTACAAAGACGTCGATCCAGAAAATGATTTCTTTGGTATCTTGCGAGAGATTGTAGAGTTGACGTATAATTATGACAGAGAACCTGCAAAGATCATGTTATTCAAGTGTGAATGGTTCGATCCGACTGAAAATCAAGGTTGGAAAATTGACAAGCATGGTCTTGTGGATATAAACTACAAGCATAGATATCAAGGCTACGAACCATTTGTCCTAGCAACTCAAGCTCAGCTTGTGTACTTCACAGCTTATCTGAGACGGGGAGCAACGAAGTCTGACTGGTGGGCAGTATGCAAGACTAAAGCTAGAGATACTTTTGATGTTGACGAAAAAGCTTATCAGGAGAACGAGCTACCTCTTGTAACCAATATTGTTAATGTGGACTCCACGGAAGTTATGCATTACACGACACATAATATAGAAGATATAGAATTATCCGAAGAGGAAGACGAAGCCGACGAAGGCGAAGATGAAAGTGAAGATGAAGAGGAAGATGAGGTCGAGGAAGACGAACATGATGATTATTCTGAAGATGATTGAGAGAGACATACTTTTATTTTCTTATTATGTAGAGTTGGTTATTACCTAGTCTTGGTTATTATCTGAATGTACTATCTGGACTTAGATATTTCTTGTAAAATATACTATCTGGACTTAGATGTTTTTCGTAAAATGTATCATCATATGTTGTCTTGGTTATTATCTTGTCTTTGTTGCACTTTCGTATTTCTAGTCTTTATTATTTTTTGTCTTTGTTGTATCCCATCATATGTTGTTATCAGGCATGACAGGTCATCGCGGATCGTTCCGTATTTTCTGACATGGGGCACGGGGTACTGATACTGGCAGAAGATAGGGTACTCCTTCGGTACCTGCTGGTGGTACTGCTATAGGACAGGGTTCTTCTTCGGTACCTCCTACTGGTACCGGCTCTAGATCCTCGTCGCCCAGTACTCCTGTGTATCGGACAGTAGCTCCGTCCGCCACGATGTTACGTAGCATATCTCCTGGGACAAGTAGTTCCAGGCCTGAGACTGCTCCCGAGAGCGTTCCTCATGCTGATACGACGATGGAGGCAGATAAGGAGATGGAGGAGGCTGCGCCGGCGACCGACCAGTATCAGGAAGATGATGCCTGCGCACCTCCGGAGGAGACGAGGACGGAGATCTGGGCCGACGGTACAAAGTAAGTATTTTGGTTTATCATTTTTTCTGTGTTTATCATAAATTAACTTTTCTCATTAATATAATATGTCTGTATAGATATCGTCCCCCGTTGGTACAGAGACGCCTAGGCCAGCTCCTGAGGCAAAATTATAGGGGTCCTTGGATAAAGTACTAAGATGCTCCGGACGATAAGAAGGCCTACTGGTTTGTGCGCTTCAAGGTTAAAATAGATTTGCTTTTAACATAAATCATTTGATTTATGCATATTATATATTACTGAAAAATATTTGGTTTGCGTATTCTTCTAGGATATATTTTTCTATCCACCGTACCGGGCCGAGCTGATCGAGGAAATGTTTCCTGTTGTCGCTGCTAAGCTGATCCGCGATGCTATCAATGATCAAAAGGCTCGTGATCGTGCCGGAAAGTCGATCCAAGATTGGATCACCCCTGATCAGTGGGATGCGATGAAGGCTCGATTCAACGAGCCAAGGAACAAAAAAAAGTCTGAGAAGGCCAAGGCGGCTAGGCAGCATGCCTCGAAGTGGTGCGGTGGGTCGATTCCGATGACAGAATATTTTCGTCGTCTGGTATATATTTTGCTTTCAGAAATATTATTTTAATGCAAATTCGGTAAATTATTACTAAGATAATATATTTAATTACAGGTAAGGAAGGTCAGTAATGCCGACATGGTGACCGTCTTCCTGGCCACCCATCGGAAGGGCGAAGGCCTTATTGACGAGAGGGCCCAGCTTGCCTATGTAAGTATTACAATACTATTTGTTAATTATAATACTTCGTGTTAATTTTAATATAACTTAGTAAATATACATGCAAATAAATATTCATGTAGTTAGTAATAATAAGTAATTAATTAGAAATTAGAAATCATAGAGTACTATCCATACTTTCTAGGCCGAGTAACAGAGGCTTCGGGACTGGGCGACTGCTACTGCACCTACTGCGGGAGAGGCTGGTACTTCCTTGCAGCCCACTCAAGCTCCGTCGGCGGACGAGCTGTGGATGACCATCGCTGGTGGCCTCCATAGGGGTACGTACTACGACACGGGATCCTATGGCGCCCTAGTTACGAGCCAGTCCTCTAGGGTATCCCCCGCTAGTGTGCATGGTCCACAGCCATTCCAGGAGTCTGCCCGAGTCCACAAGATGATGGAGTCTCTCCGGGATGAGCTGCTACGACGGATTCAGGACCAGTCTCAGCACCAGTCGGATGAGCCTGCACTTATAGCACGATTGGATGTGCTCGACCGTAGCATTATGGAGCTCCGACATGTGACTGAGCAGACAGAACGGAGCATCACCGATCTTAGAGCGTCAACAGAGCACAGCGTATTGGATCTGCAGGCATCACAAATGACCATGGACGAGAGGCTGAGATTGGTGCAGGATTCGGTGGCTGGTAGCAGTGATAGAATGTTATCTACCATGGATTCATACCACCAGCAACTTGCAGCGTTGGATCGTTATCGTCCTTCGGGTGCGCCTTCATCGTCGTCGACTCCGCCGGCGCCACTGCCTTCTTCATCGACACCGACTCCACCGACATCACTACCTCCTTCATCGGTGTCGATTTCACATGAGGACTATGGGCTTTTCTTAGCCCTTCGTCGCGGTACGCCCCCTCCTGCTCCAGATCCCCAATAGTCCGAGTTAGGACTGTTTGTATTGAGTATTTGAGTACTTGTTTTTTTTTGTATTTGTTTGTGACACTTATTTGTTTATGACACTTGTTTGTTGGTTGCATAGATACATTGGTAATTGGTTGTATAGACCCATGATTCTGTGGAGAAAATAATTCTGTAGAGAAAATGATTCTGTGGAGAAAATGATTCTGTTGGTAGCTTATATTGTGTTTCAGATTAAACTGTATGGAGAAAATGATTCTGTGGAGAAAATTGTATACTGCAATTTATTTTTTTATTTTTTTTCAAATTTAGCGACGTCTATCGACATTTATCGACGCTTTCCGACGGCACTTTGCGTCGGTAGACGTCGCTAAACTGGCATATATTGCCAGGCTACCGACGTATAGCGACGTCTGTTTCGTCGGTATGCGTCGGTAAACGTCGCTATACGTCGGTAAATATCCCAAAATTTTACCTCATTTTTCCAGGATATACCGACGTATAGCGACATCACAAAATATCGGTAATATATACCGACACATAGCGACATCAAAAACGTCGATAATTTTCCCAAGGAATACTGACGTATAGCGACATCATAAACATCGCTATTTCATCGACGAAACGACGGTAAATGTCGATATATTACCGACGTATCCTTGCGTCGGTAAACGTCGGTGTTGGCGACGATCAGCGACGTCTTCCTAAACACCGACTAAAGTTTTCACGACAAGAGGAAGACGTCGCTAAATACGTCGCTAAACTGGTTTAGCGACGTCTTTAGGCATTTTAGCGACGTCTTTAGGCGCCGCTAAAATGACTTATTCTGTTAGTGCTTGGAAGCATCATTCTCTGGACGATTCCAGTTGGGAGCACGAGGATTCCATCCGAGAGCATTTTTCTCACTTATTTGAGGATCGAGGTACGAATTTACGTACTTTTTTTCAATACCCTTAATTATTTTAGAATATCTTATTCCAACTCGTGTCATCCTTTTTAAATTTCGGGAACGAAATTCTCTAAGGGGAGAGGATGTCAGCCCCCAATTTTCAAGATAGTATTTTAAATATTTTGTTGGCCAAATTCATTGGTTAATTCACTAATTTTATTGTTATAATTGTTGATGGTTAAAAATCATCACCAATTTTATTAGGTTATTATTATTAGGCAAATATTTTATTAACTTATTTATAGATTAATACATAATTATTGCTAAACTTAATATTATCATTTTTTTAATTATTCTTATTCAATATGGTATTATGAGAGTGGTGAGCGCCAAGGGTAAAAAAAAAATTATATACTGGAAATTGCTGAAAACCCCAATTTCGAGGTTGGATTGTATGAAAAACCCACCCGCAGGATGGGTTTTATGAAATGCCCAGAATTATATAATTCCACATCAAATATTCAAAGATTCCCTTTAGATGCTATGTATTTACAAAATTGACATTTTCATAGTACCAAAAATATCCCTTCGCGCAAATTTGGTCATATATATATGATTTTGAATTAAAAACTCAGATCTGGATTGCGATTTTCGTCTTCTTCTTCTTCACGAGAGATCTGAATTTCATTGCTCTCATCTTCAGCAGAGATCACAAAGATTGTTCGTAGTTTACTGTGATTTTCTTCACTCGAACTTTGATCATCGTTCGCTTATCATCGCTCATCATCATCATCATCATCTTCATCATTATCGTGGAGAGATTTGAAGTTTTTCGGCGATTAGGTCAATTATAGAGAGAAGATCTTCTTCTTGTCTTTTTATAGATCTTAAAATAAGGTAAGAATTCAGATATGTAGAAATTTATTCATCATCTTCTCATATCTCAAATTTTTTGTTGAATTTGAATTTGTTATGAAGATTTACAACTGAGAAATGATTAGAGAGATATTTAATCTCGTTCTTTAGTGAGAATATGAAGGCGAATGATATTCGCCGTCTAAATATGACTGGAATTGTCATCATCCGTTCACTTGTCACAGAGAAAGAGCATTCTCCGTCATATTTAGACGGAGAATGCTCATTCTCCGTTAGTTTTGGACGGAGAATGGCCAATTTCCTAGAAAATGATCATTCTCCGTGAGTTTTAGACGAAGAATGATCATTCTCATGTGTTTTAACACGGGGAATGTCATTCTTCGTTTAATATAAAACATAGAATGGCATTATCCGTATTAATTTAGGCGGAGAATAATCATTCTCATGTGTTTTAACACAGGAATGTCATTCTCCGTTTAATATAAAACGGAGAATGGCATTCTCCGTATTAAATTATA
The DNA here is from genome assembly GCA_029216955.1 of Iris pallida. Taxonomy (NCBI): domain Eukaryota; kingdom Viridiplantae; phylum Streptophyta; class Magnoliopsida; order Asparagales; family Iridaceae; genus Iris; species Iris pallida. The sequence goes on from JANAVB010018998.1 coordinate 12,984,388, forward strand.
TGGAGAATAGCTTCTCATGTGTTTTAACATGGGAATGCCATTCTCCGTATAATTTAACATGGAGAATGAACTTCTCCTTGTAATGTAATACGGTGAATGACATTCTCCGTTTTAAAATAAACGGAGAATGGTCATTCTCATGCGTTAAAACACTGGAATAACTATTCTCCGTGTAATTTAACACGGAGAATGACATTCTCAGTTAGTTTTAGACGGATAATAATCATTCTCCATTTGTTTTAGACGGAGAATGATCAGAAATGTGTTGTCCTGTTTGTGATCTCTTCTATTTTGTGTTATCATGAGGGGGAATGGATTCAAGTTGTTTAGTTAATCTTTGTTTCAAGGGAGATATAGTTTCTGCCGTGTCACAAATGAAAGTACCGTAGAATTTTTAAAGTATCAAGTGTGCGATCGATGGACTTCTTTGGATCCACTTTCCTTTCGTTTGAAGTTTTTGCATTCCGATGGGACTAAATTGTACGTTGACAGTAATTTTTGGCTTCGGTCATTGGTTGGGGGTTTCCATGGTACCTATGACGTGAGCTTTGATCTATTTGTGGAGCAAGTATACTCTCCATGTTCTTCATCGACATCTTTTTCTTGTCAAAGCACTCCCATGGGACCTTCGTCTTCCTCTGTTAGTTCTTTGAGTAGATGTTCTCCTACAGTAAAGGATAAACTAGTAGAATTTTATGAGGGCTCAACTGAGACAGTAAAGAAGAGGAAATTGAATATGTGGCCTGGATCAATTACCGGCGTTGGTCAGATCTTTTTAAATGGTGTTGAAGATGTTAGGCACGCTGTTAGGAAGGTATGTTTTGAATCTCGTCATCCATTCCATATTTTAAAATATGAGCCGGGGAGGTACACAGTTTGCTGCAAGAATTATAAGACCCATGCTTGTTTGCGGAGCTTCCATGCTATATCCATTTTGAAAGATAATCAAATTTTTGAGGTAAAGAGGTATGTGGGAGAACATAATCGTGGAGCTGGCTATATGGATAAAGGTAATGTAGTTGTTCCAACAAAGCTTGTGAAAAGTTTGGTTAGTGACATTGTTCGGATGGATCGTAAAAAGTCGACAAAATCAGTTGTCGATGAATTCAAGGTTGACTACGGTTTATCTCTTACCTACGGGCAGGCATACCACGGCATTAGGCTGGTACACCAAGAAATATACGGAGATGATGTTAGAGCTTACACCGACTTGTGTTGGTATGTCGACAAGGTAAACTAATATTGGTTCTGTTATCGACTTTCAGAAAGATGATACGTCAATGAGGTTTCAGCGGCTTTTTCTTTCATATGGGGCTTGTGTCGAAGGTTTTCAATATTGTCGCCCGATGTTATATTTGGATGCGACTTTCCTTACAGGGAGGTTTAGAGGATGTTTGATGTCTGCTACAGCAAAGAATGGTGACCAACAGTTCTACCCTCTTGCCTACGGTATAGTCTCGGACGAAGATGGCGACAATTGGGAATGGTTCCTTAAAAATCTCAAGAATGTTGTTGGATGTAGTAGGCATATCATTTTTCTTTCGGATCAAGGCACCAGTTTAGTTTCTGAAGTTTCTAAAGTGTTCCCTACTGCTTACCATAGCTATTGCTATTATCACATGAAGAATAACATACCGCTGAAGGAGAAAGGAAATGAAAGCAAGTATCCACATGTATTTAAAGCTTGGAGGCAAGTAGTATATGCTCTAACGCCAGGTGTGTAAGCTAGACATATATATGGAGCTTTTATGTGCATTTTTCGTGTATTTTAACATGGAGAATGGCATTCTCCGTTTAAGTCTCACGGAGAATAGCATTCTCCGTGTTCCTTAACAAGGAGAATATGCATTCTCCGTTAGTTTGGAACGGAGAATGGTCTCTTTTCATGTGCTTGTGCCTTGACTTCCTTCTTAATTAATTTCTTTTTCCTGTACAAAGGTGGTTATAAACAAGCAGTTAAGAAGATATATGATCTGAATTGTGGTCATGTTAAATTGGATGGATAAACAAAAACCTGAACATTGGTCAAATATATTCTTCCCCGGATGTAGATACGGTGAGGTTGCTTCTAGTTGTACGAAGTCATTCAATGCATGGATAAAGGCTGAGAAGAAAATGCCTACTTCAACACTTGCAAACGTTATCCGAGTGAAGATGGTGAAGATGATTTCGGATCGCCACAAGGATACAATTGATTTAAATAGCAAATTGACTCCATACGCCGAGAATATGCTGAAGCAGCTTACAGATGATGGCATGTCTTATAAGGTATATCGGTCTGGTGATTTCGAGTTTGAGGTGATGGCAGATACTTCCTCATACCTGGTAAATCTTCTTGATTGGTATTGTAGTTATCGCTGATGGAAGGTATATGGATTCCCATGCAGCCATACAATCTAATGCATCAGATATGGTTCGGGCAAATCAGTTTACGATTTTATGGAGCAATATTGGACATCAGATTTCTACAAGAAGCTATATTCATATACAATTCGTCCAGTTCCAGATTGTGAAAAATAGTTTGAAAATAATCCAACTGACTTGGTTCTACCACCTATTCCGAAACGGGGCCCCGCCCGTCCAAAGGCGGACCATTATAAGAGCAACTATGAGAACAAGAAAAAAGAGAAGAGAAAGATGAGGTGCCAGAATTGCCTTGAATTAGGTAATCACAATCGCACCACTTGCCCTCTCCCTCCACGTCCTTCTATAGGGGTCGAGGGGGCAGCGCCCCCTCGTTAATACATATTCAACCCTTCTTTCTTTTATATAATTGTTTTTGGAACACATTTCTTACATTTTTGATATCAATGGTGCTATTTTGAAGTCTGTTATATCTAATGTTTCATAGTTTTTTGACTGCATAATGGCAATTCTCCATGTAATTTTCAACGGAGAATATCATTCTCCGTTTCAAATTACACGGAGAATAGCATTCTCATTCGTTCTAACAATGGGAATGCTATTCTTCGTGTAGTTAGACATGGAGAATGCCATTCTCCGTTTTAAATTACACGGAGAATGAACATTCTCATGCGTTTTAACACTTAGAATGCCATTTTCCGTGTTAGATTAACACGGAGAATGGAATTCTCCGTTTCAAATTACACGGAGAATAGCATTCTCATTCATTTTAACACAGAGAATGCTATTCTCCGTGTAATTTAAGACGAAGAATGAGATTCTCCGTTTCAAATTACACGGAGAATAGCATTCTCATTCGTTTTAACACTGGGAATTCCATTCTCCGTGTTAGATTAACACGGAGAATGGAATTCTTCGTTTCAAATTACACGAAGAATAGCATTCTCATTCGTTTTAACACAGGGAATGATATTCTCCGTTTTAACTTACATGGAGAATGAACATTCTCATGCGTTTTAACACTGTGAATGACATTCTCCGTTTAATTCAAAACGGAGAATGACATTCTCCGTGTAATTTAACACGGAGAATGGTCGTTTTAACTTAAACGGAGAATGAACATTCTCTGTATAAAATAACACGGAGAATAGCATTCTCATTCGTTTTTACACTAGAAATGTCATTCTCCGTGTAATTAAAGATGGAGAATGATATTCTCCGTGTTAAATTACACAGAGAACAGCATTCTCATTCGATTTAACACTTGTAATGTCATTCTCCTGTGTAATTTAACACGGAGAATGACATTCTCTGTTTATAAAAATACGAAGAATGACATTCTCAGTCGTACTAACATAGAGAATCCATTCTCCGTATAATTTAACACAGAGAATGGACATTCTTATGTGTTTTAACACTGAGAATGCCATATTCTTCGTGATTTTATTGTAGAAGACACCACAGATGTTATAAAATATATAGACAGAGAAAAATTAAATTCAAACAGAAGTATAAAAAGAAGTTCAATTACAGATTCAAAAAGACTCATACTGTTCTTCTACAAAGGATCTATTACAAAGACTCATATTGTTCTTCATGAAAGCATCTATTACAAATTCAGAAAGGCCTAAAGAAGTCTAGAATGGGGTTAATCTTAACAGAAGCACAACCCTTATTCTTCTTGGTGCACATACTAGAAGATTGATCTCCATCGAAGCGTATTCCTCCTTTCTTGTATGCGCAACCCCGAATGCCCGAATGAGCATGGCAGAGCACAACCTGTGGCTCTTCCAGCATAACGGAATGCTAGACCGTTACTGAGAAGGGCATAGCATAACAACCCAACTTTTTGACAAAGCACGAGGACTGCCAAGATGTTGTTCAGGTTCGAACAAGGTGTTCCAATGCATCTCGGGATTCACTACTACGTGTTCTTCTACAACGACATAACTACTTTGAACGAAGAGATCCACAGCCAACAGCCAACTGATGCTAGGCCATTCTTCTCTCAAAACTAAGTCAGGGTCGTGCATAATGGGAATGCTATAAAGATGATGGAGTTTGCTCCTCAAGAAAGCCTTTTATATATGACATATTGTCCAATAAATGCAGATGAACCTAATAGTCAGCATAATGACTCTCATTTAATAGGTTCGTTACAGGTGGATACCATGCCGCAAACTACTCAACTTCTCCTCCAATAAAGAAGGTGGCATTTAAGAGTTGTTACAGGTGGATTAAATGCCGCAAACTCCTCATTTAATAGGTCCGTTGCGTGTAATTTAAAACAAATAATGGTCATTCTCATGCGTTTTAAATTACACTTAAATTACATAGGGAATAGTCATTCTTATGCGTTTTAAAACGGATAATGACATTCTCCGTTTTAAAATACCGGGAGAATGAACATTCTCATGCATTTAACACGTGGAATATCATTCTTCGTTTAATTCAAGACGGAGAATGACATTCTCCGTTTTAAATTATACGGAGAATAGCATTCTCATTCATTTTAACACTAAGAATGCCATTCTCCGTTTAAACTAACATGGAGAATATCATTATCCGTTTTAAATTACACGGAGAATGTCATTCTCCGTATAATATAAAACGGAGAATGGCATTCTCCGTGTTGTCATAAATGGAGAATGACATTCTCCGTTACAAATTAAACAGAGAATGAACATTCTCAAGCGTTATAACACGGAGAATTTCATTCTCCGTGTTAGATTAACACGGAGAATGACTTTCTCCGTTTCTAAAGACACGGAGAATAGCATTCTCCGTGTTAAATTAACACAGAGAATGACATTCTCCATTTCTAAAGACACGGAGAATAGCATTCTCATTCATTTTACACTGAGAATGTCATTCTCCGTTTCAAATTAGACGGAGAATGAATATTCTCCTTCGTTTTAACACTGAGAATGCCATTCTCCGTTTAATTTAACACGGAGAATAGCATTCTCCGTTTATTTATAAACGGAGAATAGAATTTTCCGTGTAAATTAACACGGAGAATAGCATTCTCATTCGTTTTAACACTGGGAATGCCATTCTCCGTGTAATTTAACACGGAGAATGGTCATTCTCCGTTTCAAATTAACACTGGGACTGACCATTCAAAAATGATATATAGAACAATGTAAAAGACAGAGAAGATGTAACAAAAGACGCATACTCATATTTAAAAATGATATATATAGAACAATGTAAAAGACAGAGAAGATGTAACAAAAGATGCATACACAGAAGAATAAAAGTCAAATATAAGAATAAAAAGAAATTACCCATTTATGATGTAACTTTCATAATGTTTTCTTCTGATACATTTTCACTTTGAAGCAACCTCTTAGCCCATTTCAACCTAACAGTTGTAATTATCTGGTGAATGTCATCATCATTTTCTTTTGTTGGTACTGTGAAGGAAGAATTCATCAAGCACTTCATAAAGTATGTCGTGTACAAGAGGCAGTTGGGTACTTTCTGTTGTGGACAGTTTGTATGAAAAATTGTTTGTGTGCTATTGTACTCCACCATAGCTTTGCAATTTCTTCTCATCTTCTCAACTTTTCTCCTGACAATAGGCTCCAAGGCCGTCCTTACGGATTCTACATCCTTCTTGCCCTTGTCGTATGTATTGGGCACCAAGAAGTTATAGTGTGCCCACACGTAGGAGCTCAAGTTGAATGTGAGCAGCGTGTAGTATTTGCTGGTTTGATTAAACAGTAGAATGAATATCCACTCTATGTCTTCCTATAAATCCAAGATGAAGTCTTCTACATCTGTTTTGAAATTGGCAAGGGCGCCGGCGGTTACGTCTTTTTCATGAGCTTGTTCAATGATGGACTGTTTGTCAAAAACAAAATACAATATCATGAGTTACTTTCATCGGTGTACACATGAATAGGAATTTTTTATTTTTTGATTCTTACCAATGTGTGGGGCATCATGAATGCAGCCCACTTATATTGCACCTCTTGCGAACTTGACTGTTCTCTCCTTCTATTCCTGTCTTGAATTTGTTTTATCTTGCTTATCACTATATTGAGTATTCCAGCTTCAATGTCTTGATAATCAAAGATGTCTTGTAAGTCCATTGCTGTCAGGATGATAGTAACTCCATATTGATCTTTGCCAGCCGCGTATACAACATTACTGCACATAAATTTATTTTAGATTAAATTAATAGAAATTTGCCAGAAATAATTATGAAAAAAGACTAAAAAAAAAAGAGTTCAGAATACATACTGTGGAGTGTTCTTATTTTTGTATACGATTTCATTGTAAAGCTTCTGCAGCTCTTTATCTGCATCATTCCAAAGTCTTAGGTCCTTGTATGCCTTTAGCATATCACCATTCTTTATTAGTTGAGCAATCCTGGCATCTTCTTCGGCTTTCGCATCTTTCTTATTCTTTCTTTTTGCTATGGGCTGAATTTTTTCTTTCGGATCAGCATTAATCTTCCGTTTTTTATTAGCCTCCAATAATGTTTTCTTACCCAATGGAGTAAAATCATCATCGGCTACTACTGATGATGGTTTTGGCAACCTCTTTTGCTGTTGCCTTCCTCTTTTTTTGGTTACTGCTGGATCAGGAAGTTCAGCAGGTTGTTGTTCAGCAGGTTGTTGTTCAGCAGCTTGTTGAGGCTCTTTAAGCTGCAATACTGCATTATGGCTTGAAGATCATCAATTTTTGAATCCTTTTCAATGGCTTCTTTATTCAAAAATTCAACTTTCCCTTGAAGCTCGCTTTTCTCCTTAACGAGCCTTTTATTTGCTTCTTTGAGTTGCTCTGTTATTTGCACTGATATAAAAGAAAATCAATGAAAGGGAAAATATCAAAAAAAAGAGCATTCTTCGTGTAAATTAACATGGAGAATGGTCATTCCTATGCGTTTTAAAACTGGGAAAGACCATTCTCCGTGTAATTTAACACGAAGAATGACCATTCTCCGTGTAACTTAAGACGGAGAATGGTAATACACATGCGTTTTAACACTAGAATGACCATTCTCCGTGATAGTTACACGGAGAATGGCATTCTCCGTGTTAAGTTACACGGAGAATGGTCATTCTCATGCATTTTGACACTTGGAATTTCATTCTTCGTGTAATATAACACGGAGAATAGCATTCTCCGTTTTGAATTACACGGAGAATAACCTTCCTAGTGTCAAAATGATAGAGAATAGCAATTATCCGTTTCAAATAACACGGAGAATGCCATTCTCCATGTTCTTATACACGGAGAATGCCATTCTCCGTGTTCTTATACACGGAGAATGGCCATTCTCCTGGAAGATTACAAATCAGAAATTTGAAATAGAAAAGATTTTACCTTGTGCATGTAGCTCTTTAACATTGTCGATGAGCCGTATATTATCAGCAATAAAAACAGAATTCTGCTTTCTCAAATCATCCAGTTCATGCACAGGGCCCTCCATCACAACGTTGGCTGCACGTTGTTGCGCTTCTTGTGCCTCGAGCTCTTTCAGCTTTTCTTTGAGTTTCTTGTTCTCAAGGTTGGCTGCACATAACTGCGCTCCTTGTGCCTCCATCTCTTTTAACTTTTCTTTGAGTTCTTCATTCTGCGCAAGAATATCAGAATGATGTCTTCTCAAATCCTCCAATTCCTACGCTGAGTCCTCCATCACAGCGCCCATTTCATCATGCTGTGGTATCGGTTGTTCATAAAAATTATCCCCACCTGCTTGTTGGTGTTCCTCTCCCTCTTTTTCAACTTCTTGTATATGTGGCTCATCTTCTTTGTGCCCTTCTTTTTTTCCAACAGATATAACCAGATCTTTGAATATCATCTTCAATTTCAAGTTGTTGTGATATTCGACCCTGAGAAAGTTTGAGATTTCGTACCCATTTCATGTAAAAAATCTTGGGTAATCAGGAATCAGGTCGAACTTCCTTTTCACAAATGTACTATGTTCTGCAAACCAATAGAGAAAGTATATTGTGCAACCTTCCATTTTGGAGTAAGCCATTGAGTAATCCCCCCGTTCAGTTTTGCTTCTAGTCCTCTTTATGCTATCTATTACATATGTCAGGATTAACCTTGGCCAGCATATACTGTTGATGACGTCCACACTGTCTACCAAGGCGAGGAATTTGTATGGCAAATCTGTACCGCCAGTCCTTGCGAAGAATGCAGTTTTGCACAAGTTGAAGATTAATATCTTAGCCAAATCATCTGGATTAACAGCTTTATCTCCGCCATAAAGCCGATGCAATAATTCAAGGAACTTCTCTCTTACTTTCTTATTAGAGACTTTCGACTGTGGGCCTTTGGAATTAGTCAGCAATCTTGAAAAATGATCTCTACACAGGCTGAAAGAGTCAGGTGGTATAGGTTGCTTTTGTTTTTCCATGATCATTTTTTTATAAATAACATCATTATCGCTTTCTTCCATCAGCGGTAGACCGAAGATGACTGCCATATCGTCGACGCTTGGCACAATTTTAACAGTGGTGCTCAATTCAAAGTACCCGATGCCATCTTCTTCTTCTTTGTAAGTTGCAATTAAATTCTCAAGCCCTTCCGTTACCTTGGCCAATTCGGAGACGTGGACTCTTTTTTGGTAGAAAATCTCGACAAAATTCCAGAAACCGATATTCTTCAAGGAATCAATAACTGGCTCAGGTAAACGGCCACCATCTATATTGACCTCCTCTATAAGATTTAGCATTGGCTTGAAAGTAGAACGAAAAAGTCTTAATTCCTTATTCCTGACAGATTTTTTTCTACAAAACAAAAAAACAAAAAATTAGGTTTCTGTCAACTGTTCTCCGTCGAAATAAAACAGAGAATAGCCATTCTCCGTGTCATGCCCCGCTCCCGTAGGAGCGATCGTCCTCGCTAAGGCGTGATGCCGCACGAGCCTAGATTGCGCTCGTGCAAGGCGGGTTCCATAATATCCGATTTCAGCGGCAACGACGGGATCGTCGCACAGAAGTCCCAAGCAGAAACATTGAACATGCAGCAGAAATTTAAAGGCAAAACATAAGTTAATCAAAAGAACTCTTTATTGATATTGAACAATGATATTACAATGGGCGCAAGGCCTTTATTACAAGTCTCTCGTTCTCACTTTTCTCTCATTTTATAAGTCACTCTGCTCTCTCTCATCTCTCGATACAATGCTTGAGCCAGCGGAAGCTTCGAAAGGCAATGTCCATACATTATGTCATGTATAAGTTTTGAGTTCACGCGATCGCACGCTTCGACTCAACAAGGGACTCCGTGCCTCGACGCATCCAAGCGAGCTTTGCGCCACGAGCTTGTACCTGTACCTGTACATGAAAACTGTGTGGGTGTCAGTACTCAACTGTACTGGTAGAGTGAGCTCCTTGTCCACCCATGCATAACCGACACGTTCATTCACTTTGTGCAATACAATTCCCATTTCGATTGTCTTTCTAGTCTTGCCTTAGGATCCATTTTGAAGAAGACGTCTCGGCCTATACTTAACGATGCAATGACAGGGTCGCACAACGACAGGATCGTACAACAACGGGGTTGTGCAACAATGCCAACATGTATTGCGATCAAGGCAGTGCCTCATTGTGCATGTACTTGACCAAACTTGAACTCAGGACGACAGGGTCGTGCCATACTCTATTCGTAACTCCATATATTCGAGACAGTGCTTCGCCGAGGAGCAACTTATGCGAACTCGGCCGTGCCAAGACTTTCACTTAAACTCAAGTACCTCTAGACCATTCGCGTGCCAACGACGTCAAGGGGACGACTCGTGTAGGTCGTGCCTCTAGACCTTGCTTAAACTTGTTCGTGCTTCAATATTGAGATCGTGTCTAACGACTCCCTGACTTAGCCAAATTTTACATTACGGTCCTTTCGACTTAAAGTTATGGCACTCGACTTAACTTATGCAAACCTAGGCCAACAATGCTGATACGCGAAAGCCAATACGCGAATGCCAATATTGATATACGAAAGCCAATACTTGATACGCAGAAGCCAATATGCGAATATCAATATTGATACGCGAAAGCCAATACTTGATATGCGAAAGCCTTGTTTAGTGCCGAAGAACGTGTCTTGATGACATAAGCTATAACTCATTCCTTTCGTGCTTATACAAGGTTGGCACTAATGGGATTACATCTTGCTGACTTGATACATGTCGTGCTAGACTGTCCCATGATTCGACCAACGCCGTGCTAGTACTTGACGCTATCCAAAGGCAAACACGCGGATTATCGCTCTTGCCGACACATCTATATGAACTAGTCACTAGCGCCCAGCACTATAATGGACTTGGCTCGGGAGATTCGGTCCGCCCTTCCACGGGTAGCTAGCCCCGGAAGCGCCGAATCTTCCATGCGGTTATCCAGCATCCTTCTTGAGCCAACTCGCTTCTCCCGGGCCGAATGATCCCGGCGCCCCGGTGATCACTCGAGAAGACCTCTACCTTGTACAAGTTGTCTAATGACCATGCAAAACTTAACTCGATCTACCAATCCTTCCTTAACATGACTATGCTTTCCTTCTTTCTATCGAGACTCCTAAGTAGCGGGACCGATCTTGGCGACAACCAGTCGCGTGGACTTCTCTTGTCTGTGGCATGCTTTTTACTAGACCGACCGTGACTCCTGCCTTAGACAGACGTGGTTCTCTAGGCGACGCTATCGCTCAAGTCATATACTTTATACGATGAGCCTTATTCTCGAGGGACTATGTGACTTGACAACCGCAGCTAGAGCGGGACAGTGCTAGAAATGGCTTAGATAGCCTAACATAACTCTTGTCTAACTTATTCGGACAGCGACTCGACGAGCAAAGGCTACGCCGAGCTCCGAGTCGAGGGAACGTGTTATGCACGGGATCGACTTGAACAACCAAGTTTTTGGGTGCTTAGACTTAAGCCAACAAGCCGTACAATACGACTTTAACCTACAAGATGTACGAAGGCTATGCCAAGCCTTGGATGACGGGACCGTGCATGCTTTATCAAGCATTCATGTGGGCGATGCCTATGACTTAGGCCAATTCGAGTATTGGGGCAACTTAGCAACTTAGGCAAGATTCCTTCTCCTAAGCTACGGGACGAAGGATCGAGTGTCATTTTCAAAACACGCTGAGCAAACTTCTAAGACGGCCGTGGGACCTTTTCCAAGTTCTAGCATATTTTGACCCGTCGGGATTATTCCCTTAGCTATGTGTGTTCGTAGCTTTTATATTAGCCTACTTGTGCAAGTTGAAAACATACGAGTTATTAAGTGAAGGCTTAGATGAGGCAAGTTCACTGAAACTACCCCACCTGAGTGAGGAGTCGCCTTGACCGAGCGAGCCTTCGAGCAGCCGTTGCAAGGATAAGTCCGAACGCCGTCGGCGTTTCGATTCCACCGATTGACTTTGCGGGATGGGGCACTACAACATACACCACTCAGAACAAGTCTCGTCCTCGAGACTTTCCTGAAGGCAAGCCATCCAACCATTTCTATGGCTAAGATTTAATTGTTTCTAGACACGGAACTATAACAATCATGCGGGGCACGCCATGATTTATCATACACACTCCGCCTACGCATTTCTTCGATTCTGAGCCACGCTCGCACGACTATCAATCTTTCTTTTAGCATGATTCAAATCCTCGACACTCTTCCATTCCCTAAGTCTCATTTCAATTCAACGTATTACTTGGTTGGATCATGCACGCACTCCAGGCGTCCCCAAAATACATGTATTCAGTCAAGCCGCATGATAGAGAATTCGTCATTCTCACTCGAGTCGTATCGTGCACATACTCAGGCTTTTCGAAATATATGCATGTCAGCTGAGTCTTGTGAGCAGGGTTTTCTATTATTGATTCACTCTTTTGATCCATGCCAATCCTTAAAATCAATCTTTCGATTGCTAACCCTTGAAATAGGGGCGTCTTGCCTAACTGCTAGGCCATTTCTCAAGGCTAAGTCAACGTCAGGATTGGAATCATAGTTTCTCAACAATAATGCCAACACTGACCCCAATCCTAGGGTCAAACCAAGTCGGTAGTACAGGGTTTTCTACCCAAGCTTGTGTCACTCAGATTTCTAAACATCGAGCACGATCACCTAATTCGCATCGAGACATACGTTGTGCAGATTCGAATCCATTCAAATTACCAATTCATGTATTCGATCATGAGGTCGTCCAGCTTTGACAATATGTTGTGCCCCAATCTCACGCGAGGCTGATCATCTACGGTGGTTCATGAATCACCATGCAACGCTCCCGTGGAATGATCATTCTCATCGGGGCGTAACTCTTGCTTTGAGTCTAGACTAATTAATTCTCGATACGCGGATTGGACCTACTCAATCCTCAAGTTCGACCGTAATGTACGTTAAGTCATGCTCGAGTCCACCTTCGCGTCAAACCACAAGTCGATGCATCAAATTGCCAGGCCATGTAAGTTCGATCACCCCCGCTGTATGAATCACCATACCAGCGCTCACGCAGAGTGATTGTCCTAATCGGCGTGACGCATGTGCGAGGCTGGAGTTGCGCTTGCATAAGACAAGAACATAAAAGTTGTGGTTATCAATGAAGCAAATCTAAACATTTTCATTTTTCATCCAAGCCAAAATCTCGGTTCGATAGTCTGACCATCATTCGTTCAACTAGAAAATCCTCGAGCCAAGTTTATCTTTTCCTCGACACATTTCAACATCCCGAGTATAGCATCCATCGGAACAATGACATTTGTACGATCGTCATTCGTCGAGTCAGAGTACCCCGAAGTTATCGCATATCGATCTTTGATATGCCTCAATACTATCGACGATATGCGTAACCTGACGAATTTCCTTTACAACCAATTTCGAGTCGTGCGACTGATGTTATTGTTCGAACTGGATATACCACAATTCCTCGATATTCAAGATCAAGTTCGATCACTATTCCTCAAGCTAGTTTCAATATCATTGTCCAAAACTCAAGTCACATTCCATTTGACTCAATCCGAAATCGTACGCGCGATCCTCTAAGTTTCCTCGATCAAGACATACATTTTTATTCATCGTTCTGAATCATTTTCTAACTCGCGTTGCCCATTCACAAGTTGTCCGAACGATATCTCGTTCGGAACATTCGAAGTTACGATCAACTAAGCGTGACGTGTTCTAAGGCTTTGCGCGATCGCATCGCCTCGCTGACATACTCACCTGTAACCTCTAATCCTCAATTCTCGCTCGAATGATTTCCAAGACAAACCATACACCACTTAGGATTCGAGCCATCTGATATATTCCTCAATCACGTTTGCGTCATTCGCTAAGACATCCTTCAGATTCGTTCAACGAATCTCTAGCATAATCGCTCATGTCGTCTTGACGTACTAAGTCGTTTGTACTATTCCTCAAAATTCAAGTCAATCTTCCGTATACGCCTAAGCGTTAACTCGTTAGCGTTCCTATCGATGGACACTCTAAGTGTAGCTTCGTTCCCGATCGAGCGGTACTTGGTATCGCTCGTAACTCGTTTGCACCAAAAGGTCGAGGTGCGCGACACGCGGGCTAAGTTGTGCCGCATAACCATCCCGTACGGACTATACTTTGAGTTTGCACGCTCACTTGCTAAGGTCGATGTCAGACTAGTTAGGCACGCATGTGACACGTTAACTTTAGCATGAGTTTTCTGTCGAGTCAAGTCGACACCGTTCGACACAAAGGCCTACCAATGCGTCCGGCAATGGCCTACCGATGCGTTCGATTGAACGCTTGCACGAGCTTTTGAAAATATTTAGACTTATTATATGGACATACCGAAGGACATTCGAAAAAGAGCGCACACTTCTTCATTGACGACGAGCTTTCAAAACTGTGAGATTCGACTTGAAGTCCAAGGACGTAAAGCCGTACTCTGATACCATTATGTCACGCCCCGCTCCCGTAGGAGCGATCGTCCTCGCTAAGGCGTGATGTCGCATGAGCCTAGATTGCGCTCGTGCAAGGCAGGTTCCATAATGTCCAATTTCAGCGGCGGCGACGGGATCGTCGCACAGAAGTCCCAAGCAGAAACATTGAACATGCAGCGGAAATTTAAAGGCAAAACACAAGTTAATCAAAAGAACTCTTTATTGATATTGAACAATAATATTACAATGGGCGCAAGACCTTGATTACAAGTCTCGCGTGCTCACTTTTCTTTCATTTTACAAGTCACTCTGCTCTCTCTCTCATCTCTCGATACAATGCTTGAGCCAGCGGAAGCTTCGGAAAGTAATGTCCATACATTATGTCCTGTATAAGTCTTGAGTTCAGGCGGCCGCATGCTTCGACTCGCCAAGGGATTCCGTGCCTCGACGTATCCAAGCGAGCTCCGTGCCACGAGCTTCTACCTGTGCCTGCACATAAAAACTGTGTGGGTGTCAGTACTCAACTGTACTGGTGGAGTGAGCTCCTCGTCCACCCATGCATAATCGACATATTTATTTACTTTGTGCAATACAATTCCCGTTTCGATTGCCTTTTTAGTCTTGCCTTAGGATCCATTTTGAACAAGACGTCTCGACCTATACTTAACGATACAACGACAGGGTCGCACAACGACGGGGTCGTACAATAATGCCAACATATATTTCAATCGAAGTAGTGCCTCATCTTGCATGTACTTGACCAAACTTGAACTCCGAACGGCAGGGTCGTGCCATACTCTATTTATAACTTCACATATTCGAGACAGTGCTTCGCCGAGGAGCAACTTCTGCGAACTCGGCCGTCCCAAGACTTTTATTTAAACTCAAGTACCTCTAGACCATTCGCGTGCCAACGACGTCAAGGGTACGACTCGTGCAGGTCGTGCCTCTAGACCTTGCTTAAACTTGTTCGTGCATCAATATTGAGGTCGTACCTGACGACTCCCTGACTTAGACAACTTTTACATTACGGTCCTTTCGACTTAAAGTGATGGCACTCGACTTAACTTATGCAAACCTAGGCCAACAATGCTGATACGCGAATGCCAATATTGATACGCGAAAGCTAATACTTGATACGCGGAAGCCAATACGCGAATGCCAATATTGATACGCGAAAGCCAATACTTGATACACGAAAGCCTTGCTTAGTGCCGAAGCACGTGTCTTGATGACATAAGCTATAACTCATTCCTTCCGTGCTGATACAAGGCTGGCACTAACGAGATTACAACTTGCTGACTTGATACATGTCGTGCTAGACTATCTCATGATTCGACCAACGCCGTACTAGTACTTGACGCTATCCAAAGGCAAACACGCGGATTGCCGCTCTTGCCGACACATCTATATGAACTAGTCACTAGCGCCCAGCACTATAATGGACTTGGCTCGAGAGATTCGGTCTGCCCTTCCACGGGGAGCTAGCCCCGGAAGCGCCGAATCTCCCATGCGGTTATCCAGCATCCTTCTTGAGCTAACTCGCTTCTCCCGGGCCGAATGATCCCGGCGCCCCGGTGATCACTCGAGAAGACCTCCACCTTGTACAATTTGTCTAATGACCATGTAGAACTCAACTCGATCTACCAATCCTTCCTTAACATGACTATGCTTTCCTTCTTTCTATCGAGACTCCCAAGTAGCGGGACCGATCTTGGCGACAACCAGTCGCGTGGACTTCCCTTGTCTGTGGCATGCTTTTTACTAGACCGACCGTGACTCCTATCTTAGACAGACCTGGTTCTCTAGGCGACGCTATCGCTCAAGTCATATACTTTATACGACGAGCCTTATTCTCGAGGGACTATGTGACTTGACAACCGCAGCTAGAGCGGGACAGTGCTAGAAATGGCTTCGATAGCCTAACATAACTCTTGTCTAACTTATTCGGACAGCGACTCGACGAGCAAAGGCTATGCCGAGCTCCGAGTCGAGGGAACGTGTTATGCACGGGATCGACTTGAACAACCAAGTTTTTGGGTGCTTAGACTTAAGCCAACAAGCCGTACAATACGACTTTAACCTACACGATGTACGAAGGCTATGCCAAGCCTTGGATGACGGGACCGTGCATGCTTTATCAAGCATTCATGTGGACGATGCCTATGACTTAGGCCAATTCGAGTATTGGGGCAACTTAGCAACTTAGGCAAGCTTCCTTCTCCCAAGCCACGGGACGAAGGATCGAGTGTCATTTTCAAAACACGCTGAGCAAACTTCTAAGACGGCCGTGGGACCTTTTCCAAGTTCTAGCATATTTTGACCCGTCGGGATTATTTCCTTAGCTATGTGTGTTCGTAGCTTTTATATTAGCCTACTTGTGCAAGTTGAAAACATACGAGTTATTAAGTGAAGGCTTAGATGAGGCAAGTTCACTGAAACTACCCCACCTAAGTGAGGAGTCGCCTTGACCGAGCGAGCCTTCGAGCAGCCGTTGCAAGGCTAAGTCCGAACGCCGTCGGCGTTTCGATTCCACCGATTGACTTTGCGGGACGGGGCACTACAACATACACCACTCAGAAAAAGTCTCGTCCTGGAGACTTTCCTGAAGGCATGCCATCCTACCATTTCTATGGCTAAGATTTAATTGTTTCTAGACACGGAACCATAACAATCATGCGGGGCACGCCATGATTTATCATACACACTCCGCCTACGCATTTCTTCGATTCCGAGCCACGCTCGTACGACTATCAATCTTTCTTTTAGCATGATTCAAATCCTCGACACTCTTCCATTCCCTAAGTCTCATTTCAATTCAACGTATTACTTGGTTGGATCATGCACGCACTCCAGGCGTCCCCAAAATACATGTATTCAGTCAAGTCGCATGATAGAGAATTCGTCATTCTCACTCGAGTCGTATCGAGCACATACTCAGGCTTCCCGAAATATATGCATGTCAGCTGAGTCTTGTGAGCAGGGTTTTCTATTCTTGATTCACTCTTTTGATCCATGCCAATCCTTAAAATCAATCTTTCGATTGCTAACCCTTGAAACAGGGGCGTCTCGCCTAACTGCTAGGCTATTTCTCAAGGCTAAGTCAACGTCAGGATTGGAATCATAGTTTCCCAACAATAATGCCAACACTGACCCCAATCCTAGGGTCAAACCAAGTCGGTAGTACGGGATTTTCTACCCAAGCTTGTGTCACTCAGATTTCTAAACATCGAGCACGATCACCTAATTCGCATCGAGACATACGTTGTGCAGATTCGAATCCATTTAAATTACCAATTCTAACCAATTCATGTATTCGATCATGAGGTCGTCTAGCTTTGACAATATGTTGTGCCCCAATCTTACGCGAGTCCGATCATCTACAGTGGTTCATGAATCACCATGCAACGCTCTCGTGGAATGATCATTCTCATCGGGGCATAACTCTTGCTTTGAGTCTAGACTAATTAATTCTCGATACGCGGATTGGACCTACTCAATCCTCAAGTTCGACCGTAACGTACGTTAAGTCATGCTCGAGTCCACCTTCGCGTCAAACCATAAGTCGATGCATCAAATTGCCATGCCATGTAAGTTCGATCACCCCCGCTGTATGAATCACCATACCAGCGCTCACGCGGAGTGATTGTCCTAATCGGCGTGACGCATGTGCGAGGCTGGAGTTGCGCTTGCATAAGACAAGAACATAAATGTTGTGGTTATCAACGAAGCAAATCTAAACATTTTCATTTTTCATCCAAGCCAAAATCTCGGTTCGATAGTCTGACCATCATTCGTTCAACTAGAAAATCCTCGAGCCAAGTTTATCTTTTCCTCGACACATTTCAACATCCCGAGTATAGCATCCATCAGAACTATGACATTTGCACGATCATCATTCGTCAAGTCAGAGTACCCCGGATTTATCGCATATCGATCTTTGATACGCCTCAATACTATCGACGATATGCGTAACCTGACGATCTTCCTTTACAACCAATTTCGAGTCGTGCGACTGATGTTATTGTTCGAACTGGATATACCACAATTCCTCGATATTCAAGATCAAGTTCGATCGCTATTCCTTAAGCTAGTTTCAATATCATTGTCCAAAACTCAAGTCACATTCCATTTGACTCAATCCGAAATCGTACGCGCGATCCTCTAAGTTTTCTCGATCAAGACATACATTTTTATTCATCGTTCCAAATCGTTTTCTAACTCGCGTTGCCCATTCACAAGTTGTCCGAACGATATCTCGTTTGGAACATTCGAAGTTACGATCAACTAAGCGTGACGCATTTTAAGGCTTTGCGCGATCGCATCGCCTCGCTGACATACTCACCTGTAACCTCTAATCCTCAATTCTCGCTCGAATGATTTCCAAGACAAACCATACACCACTTAGGATTCGAGCCATCCGATATATTCCTCAATCACATTTGCGTCATTCGCTAAGACATCCTTCAGATTCGTTCAACGAATCTCTACCGTAATCGCTCACGTCGTCTTGACGTACTAAGTCATTTGCACTATTCCTCAAAATTCAAGTCAATCTTCCGTATACGCCTAAGCGTTAACTCGATAGCATTCCTATCGATGGACACTCTAAGTGTAGCTTCATTCCCGATCGAGCGGTACTTGGTATCGCTCGTAACTCGTTTGCACCAAAAGGTCGAGGTGCACGACACGCGGGCTAAGTTGTGTCGCATAACCATCTCGTACGGGCTATACTTTGAGTTTGCACGCTCACTTGCTAAGGTCGATGTCAGACTAGTTAGGCACGCATGTGACACGTTAACTTTAGCATGAGTTTTCTGTCGAGTCAAGTCGACACCGTTCGACACAAAGGCCTACCAATGCGTCCGGCAATGGCCTACCGATGCGTTCGATTGAACGCTTACACGAGCTTTTGAAAATATTTAGACTTATTATATGGACATGCCAAAGGACATTCGAAAAAGCGCGCACACTTCTTCATTGACGACGAGCTTTCAAAACTGTGAGATTCGACTTGAAGTCCAAGGACGTAAAGCCGTACTCTGATACCATTATGTCACGCCCCGCTCCCGTAGGAGCGATCGTCCTCGCTAAGGCGCGATATCGCATGAGCCTATATTGCGCTCGTACAAGACAGGTTCCATAATGTCCGATTTCAGCGGCGGCGACGGGATCGTCGCACAGAAGTCCCAAGCAGAAACATTGAACATGCAGCAGAAATTTAAAGGCAAAACACAAGTTAATCAAAAGAACTCTTTATTGATATTGAACAATAATATTACAATGGGCGCAAGGCCTTGATTACAAGTCTCGCGTGCTCACTTTTCTTTCATTTTACAAGTCACTCTGCTCTCTCTCATCTCTCGATACAATGCTTGAGCCAACGGAAGCTTCGGAAAGTAATGTCCATACATTATGTCCTGTATAAGTCTTGAGTTCAGGCGGCCGCACGCTTCGACTCGCCAAGGGATTCCGTGCCTCGACGTATCCAAGTGAGCTCCGTGCCACGAGCTTCTACCTGTGCCTGCACATAAAAACTGTGTGGGTGTCAGTACTCAACTGTACTGGTGGAGTGAGCTCCTCGCCCACCCATGCATAACCGACATGTTTATTTACTTTGTGCAATACAATTCCCGTTTCGATTGCCTTTCTAGTCTTGCCTTAGGATCCATTTTGAACAAGACGTCTCGGCCTATACTTAACGATGCAACGACAGGGTCGCACAACGACGGGGTCGTACAACAATGCCAACATGTATTTCGATCGAAGCAGGGCCTCATCTTGCATGTACTTGACCAAACTTGAACTCCGGACGGCAGGGTCGTGCCATACTCTATTTATAACTTCACATATTCGAGATAGTGCTTCGCCGAGGAGCAACTTCTGCGAACTCGGTCGTCCCAAGACTTTTATTTAAACTCAAGTACCTCTAGACCATTCGCGTGCCAACGACGTCAAGGGTACGACTCGTGCAGGTTGTGCCTCTAGACCTTGCTTAAACTTGTTCGTGCATCAATATTGAGGTTGTACCTAACGACTCCCTGACTTAGACAACTTTTACATTACGGTCCTTTCGACTTAAAGTGATGGCACTCGACTTAACTTATGCAAACCTAGGCCAACAATGCTGATACGCGAAAGCCAATACGCGAATGCCAATATTGATACGCAAAAGCTAATACTTGATACGCGGAAGCCAATACGCGAATGCCAATATTGATACGCGAAAGCCAATACTTGATACACGAAAGCCTTGCTTAGTGCCGAGGCACGTGTCTTGATGACATAAGCTATAACTCATTCCTTCCGTGCTGATACAAGGCTGGCACTAACGGGATTACATCTTGCTGACTTGATACATGTCGTGCTAGACTATCTTATGATTCGACCGACACCGTGCTAGTACTTGACGCTATCCAAAGGCAAATACGCGGATTGCCGCTCTTGCCGACACATCTATATGAACTAGTCACTAGCGCCCAGCGCTATAATGGACTTGGCTCGGGGGATTCGGTCCGCCTTTCCATGGGTAGCTAGCCCCGGAAGCGCCGAATCTCTCATACGGTTATCTAGCATCCTTCTTGAGCTAACTCACTTCTCCCGGGCCAAATGATCCCGGCGCCCCGGTGATCACTCGCGAAGACCTCCACCTTGTACAAGTTGTCCAATGACTATGCAAGACTCAACTCGATCTACCAATCCTTCCTTAACATGACTATACTTTCCTTCTTTCTATCGAGACTCCCAAGTAGCGGGACCGATCTCGGCGACAACCAGTCGTATGGACTTTCCTTGTCTGTGGTATGCTTTTCACTAGACCGACCGTGGCTCGTGCCTTAGACAGACCTGGTTCTCTAGGCGATGCTATCGCTCAAGTCATATACTTTATACGACGAGCCTTGTTCTCGAGGGACTACGTGACTTGATAACCGCAGCTAAAGCGAGACAGTGCTCAAAATGGCTTCGATAGCCCAACATAACTCTTGTCTAACTTATTCGGACAACGACTCGACGAGCAAAGGCTACGCCGAGCTCCGAGTCGAGGAAACGTACTATGCACGGGGTCGACTTGAACAACCAAGTTCTCGGGTGCTTAGACTTAAGCCAACAAGCCGTACCATATGACTTTAACCCACAAGACATACGAAGGCTATGCCAAGCCTTGGATGACGGGACCGTGCATGCTTTATCAAGCATTCATGCGGGCGACGCCTATAACTTAGGCCAATTCGACTATTGGGGCAACTTAGCAACTTAGGCAAGCTTCCTTCTCCCAAGCCACGGGACGAAGGATCGAGTGTCATTTTCAAAACACGCTGAGCAAACTTCTAAGACGGCCGTGGGACCATTTTCAAGTTCTTGCATATTTTGACCCATCGGAATTATTTCCTTAGCTATGTGTGTTCGTAGCTTTTATATTAGCCTACTTGTACAATTTAAAAACATATGAGTTATTAAGTGAAGGCTTAGATGAGGCAAGTTCACCGAAACTACCCCACCTGAGTGAGGAGTCGCCTTGACCGAGCGAGCCTTCGAGCAGCCGTTGCAAGGCTAAGTCCGAACGCCGTCGGCGTTTCGATTCCACCGATTGACTTTGCGGGATGGGGCACTACACTCCGTCAATTTAACATGAAGAATGGCATTCTTCATGTTAAATAAAACGGAGAATGGCCATTCTTATGGGTTTTAACACTGGGAATGACATTCTCCGTGTAATTTAACATGGAGAATGTTCATTCTCCGTTTTAACTTAAATAGAAAATAAACATTCTCCGTATAAAAAACACGGAGAATAGCATTCTCATTCATTTTTATACTGGGAATGCCATTCTCCGTGTAATAAAAGACGGATAATGAGATTGTCCGTGTAAATTAACACGGAGAATAGCATTCTCATTCGTTTTTACACTGTAAATGTCATTCTCCGTGTAATTCAAGACGGAGAATGACATTCTCCATTTATAAAAACACGGAGAATAACATTCACAGTCTTACTAACAAGGAGAATCCATTCTCCGTATAATTTAACACGGAGAATGGAATTCTCTGTGTAAATTTAGACGAAGAATAGCATTCTCATTCGTTTTAACTCTGGGAATGGTATTCTCCGTTTAAAAATAAACGGAGAATAGTCATTCTCCATTTAAATTAACACGGAGAATGGCATTCTCATTTATTTTAACACTGGAAATATTATTCTCCGTGTTAGATTAAAACGGAGAATGGAATTCTCCGTTTCGTATTACACGGAGAATAGCATTCTTATTCGTTTTAACACTGAGAATGGCATTCTCCGTTTCAGATTAACACAGAAAATTGCATTTTCATTCATTTTAAAACAGAATAACATTCTTCGTGTAATTTGAAACGGAGAATGGCCATTCTCTGTTTCAAATTACACGGAGAATGTCATTCTCCGTTTAAATTAACAAGGAGAATGAATATTCTCATGTGTTTTAACACTGGGAATGCTATTCTCCGTGTTAAATTAAACGGAAAATGACAATTTCTGTTTCAAATTAAACGGAGAATGAACATTCTCTTGTGTTTTACACTGGGAATGCTATTCTCCGTGTAATTCAACACGGAGAATAGCATTCTCCGTTTATAGAAAAACGGAGAATAGCATTCTCATTCATTTTAACATTTGTAATGCCATTCTCCGTGCTAGATTAACACGGAGAATAGAATTCTCCATTTCAAACTAAACGGAGAATAGTATTCTCATTCGTTTAACACTGGGAATGACATTCTTCGTTTAATTTAACACGGAGAATAGCATTCTTCGTTTTAAATTACACGGAGAATGTCATTCTCCGTTTAATTTAACAAGGAGAATAAACATTCTCATGTGTTTTAACAGTGGGAATGCTATTCTATGTTTCAAAATACACGGAGAATGCTATTCTCCGTTTCAAATTAAACGGAGAATAGCATTCTTATTCATTTTAACACTGGGAATGACATTCTCCATTTAATTTAACACGGAGAACAGCATTCTTCGTTTCAAATTACACGAAGAATATCATTCTTCGTTTAAATTAATAAGGAGAGTGAACATTCTCATGTGTTTTAACACTGGGAATGCCATTCTCTATTTCAAATTAAACGGAGAATGACATTCTCCGTTTCAAACTAAATGGAGAATGAACATTCTCATGTGTTTTAGACTGAGAATGTTATTCTCCGTTTAATTTGACATGGAGAATAGCATTCTCCGTGTTAAATTATACGGAGAATGGCATTCTCCATTTAAATTAACAAGGAGAATGAACATTCTCATATGTTTTAACACTGGGAATGTTATTCTCCGTTTCAAATTAAATGAAGAATGATATTCTCCGTTTCAAATTAAACGGAGAATGAACATTCTCATGTGTTTTACACTGAGAATGCTATTCTCCGTTTAATTTGTCACAGAGAATAGCATTCTCCGTGTTAAATTACACGGAGAACAGCATTCTTATTCATTTTAACACTGGGAATGCTATTCTCCGTGTAATTTAAAGACGGAGAATAACATTCTCCGTTTATAAAAACACGGAGAATGGCTTTCTCATTCGTTTTAACACTGAGAATGCCATGCTCCGTTTAATTTAAAACAGAGAATAGCATTCTTCGTTTCAAATTACACAGAGAATAGCATTCTTCGTTTCAAATTACACAGAGAATGTCATTCTCCGTTTAAATTAACACAGAGAATAGCATTCTCATGTGTTTTAACAGTAGGAATGCTATTCTCAGTTTAATTAAAACGGGGAATGATTTTCTTGATTTAAATTACACGGAGAATGGCATTCTCAGTATAATTTGACAGAGAGAATGAACATTCAAATGCGTTTTAAGACGGAGAATGACATTCTCCGTGTAATATATACAGAATTTGCGAACATAAACTCAAAATTATACCTTCTGTTTGCACTTTTTCTTGCACTTTTTCTTGCACTTCTTCTTGAACTTCTTCTTGAACTTCTTCTTGCACTTCTTCTTGCTTAGCATCGTTTCCTTTTTTCTTATGTGCAACTTTCTTAGTCAAGCATTTACGTGGTTCTCTGTCTTTCCTTTTTAGAATTTCTGTAACTTGTACATGTTCTCTAATTGGTGATGCTGCCGGTGATGATTCTGTCGCTGATGCCGACATGATATGAAGATTGAATGGAGAGAAAGGTTTGAAAATTTTGAAGGAGAATGACCTAGGTTTGAGAACAGAGCGGCGTATGGAAGAAGAGGAAGAATCGAAATCGTTTTTTTTTTTTAATATTAGGGTTCGGGGATGTTTTGAATTAATTAGGAGGGCAAAAAGGTCATTCGAAACCCGCTTTATATATTTTTTGTTAATTCTAGGCACGCGATGAAACGTTATTTTGTGGTGGGTTTTACATAAAACTTTTGCAATTTTTGGACATTTCATAAATTTTCCCAATTATATATATATATATATATATATATATATATATATATATATATATATATATATATATATATATATATAACCAAACAGCATTTTATTGAATAGAAAAGGAGGCTCATAACGAGCAGTACAGGTGTCAGGGTTTAGAACACACAAAACAACCCTGATAAGCAAAATAGCAAATACATAAGGAAAATTAACAAATTTTGAAAGATTTCGAAATTAGGAAACTAAAAGGGGCGGGCGGGTGTGTGCCCTCGGCCCTAAGGTGGCGGGTGTTGTGCATACTGCTAGGAAAGTGATTTTTTTTTTTTCGTGTCCTGAATTCAAATTTTGAAAAGGAAGTTCAAAATTTGAAAACAGAAGGGGTGACGTGGCTGGGCACTGCCCAAAGCGTGGAGAGCACGCAGCCCAACGCGATGGACGCGCGGCCCGAAGCGGGCGCTGTCCACGAGGGGGGGCCTCGGGCCCCGCCCCATCGTGCCCAACGAGACGCTCCAGCGAGAGCCAGCGCGACGAGCGGAGGCAGGGGCTCCGACGGGATACGCCGGCGAGGATGGGCAGCTCCGGCCAAGGGAGGAGGGGAGGAGCCAGCGCGGCGAGCAAAGGCGAGCTCCAGCGGGCTAATTCCAGCAAGGAGGGCGAAAACTCCGGGGGGGTGTTTCGAGGGGGGAGAAAGAAGAGGCGGCGCGGCGAACCGGAGTCGGCGGCTACCCGCCGGACGGGATGGGGCCCCCCGACCGGAGACGGAGAGAGCGCCGTAGGGGGGTGGAAAAGCTGAGGGAGAGAGAAGGGTGGAGGTCCACTGACGGCGAGACCGGCGGGGACGCCGGTGCCGGGGGAGGGAGCGAGAAGGGTGGGGGGAGCGCTCCGCAGGGCGCCGCGGGGCCACTAGCGTCCACGGCAGCTCATCCTCGAGGGCCCCAGAGAGAGCGGGAGCAGCGGACGAGGGTGGCGCAAGAGCGCCGGGGAGCGCCAGGGGAAGGGAAACCGAAGACGGGAGAGGAGGAGGAGCTGGTGGGACGGGGAAGGCCCTGGCGGCGGGAGCCGACAGGGGGGCCGCAGCGGGGGCGTCGAACTCCGGGAGGGGGGGATAGACCGAGGCGGAGGGAGCCACGGCCGGGGGGTAGGTCGGCGACGGCGGAAAAGAGAAGCGGCGACCAGCCGGCGCCGAGGAGGGGGGAGCCGAGGCAACTCGAGCCCAAGAGAGCGGAGCCGAGGAGGGAGGAGGACCCGGCGGCAGCAGAGGAAGGGCAGGAGCGCCGGTAGGCGACGCCGGACCAAGCTGGAGGGGGGGCTGGATGGGGAGGTCCGGGCTGCGGGAGGGCAAGGCGGTTGACAGCAACCTCGGGGGGGGGACGACGCCGCGAGGACGTCGGTTGACGGGGGCGCCACGACCGGCGGGATGGCTCGAGATCTCGGCGGAGGCCCGAGGATCGAGGGAGCCAGGGGGGAGGCTAGGGGGCCAGCCGAAGGAGCGGTATATATATATATATAAAATATATATATATATATATATATATATATATATATATATATATATATATATGTATATATATATATACGAAAATATTTGGTAAGTGATTGGTCTTTTCTTTTATATATACAAATAGAAATTCCTTTATTTATTTAATCCTACAACCTCATATTTCTTTCTTCCTTATATAACTATTGAGCCGGCAAGCAAACTCCTTCTCTGTAACATTTTTCCGGCCCAACGTTTGGACCCAAGCCGAACTCATGTGATTAGCCGACCGTTTAAAAACTTGAAACCTAACATTCGAACTACTGTGCATCTTCTCTTTCCCCGCTTGTACTGCAGCGGCTACTTTGGCAGCAAGTTGCAGCCGCAGCCCACGCCATGTCCGACGAGACAGGCCACAAAACCCTAACTCCATTCTCTATCAGCTCCCTATATCTAAACCTAGCCACCACACTTGCATTCTTCCTCCACGGCAAACCTAGCCGCCTCTATTAATCAACCTCCTCCGAAGTTTATGCTCCCAGCTTCTTCTTCTTCCGTCGTTGTCGACTGCCGAGGTCCTACGCAGTAGCTCGCTGCCAACAGAGAGGAAGAGAAGGCAGCGATGTAGCGTAGCAGCGACCTATGTGTTAGCATTTTGAAGATCTTCCAAGCGCGATGCCTCGGCGTGTCGTTCGGTCGACCACCCTTTCCTCCGTTCGAACCATCTCTACTAGTAACACCCTCTTCTCCTCCTCCTTGTGATCATCTCAAATACTTGGTTATGTTTTCTTTTTTATATAGGTTTAAATGTGAGAGTAGTATAATTTTTTTTCTACTGTTGATTCGATGTATGTGTGTGTGTTTAGAGGATGAACAGATTTTTAATGGTGTGTGGTTGGGGTTGAACCAGGACCTGTGGATGTATGGATAGATTAGGGTTTCGATCATGATCATAGTATTCATCTAGCTCATTTAGAGGAGTCAGTGAAGGAGAGGTGGTGTCCCTGAGTCTTTCAATACAACCCAACTAAATGACTTGGCTGGCCTTAATGTTAATCTCAAACCTTTTTGTGTAGGGATATATATATGTTACTACTTGAGGATGTGGTCAAATCTGAATTGGTTGCGAGTGTTCCCTCACATTGTGGGTGTAGTAATAGATGGTGGACGTATAGCAGTGCAACATGGGGAGGGGGCTGTTGCTCGCATACCACATGAGCTAATAGCAATATAAGAATTTTATTATGAGGACTGGTGTAGTTGGGAAGTAAGCTAGGAACATACGATTAAATATAAAAAGAACATCATGTGAACACTTGTAAGCCATAGCTCACCTGGTGGTGTAGCTGGGTTAGCGTATGGGAGGTTTTCGAGCCATGGGTTTGGAAATTGTTGTTTTGTTTTTTGTTTTTTGTTTTTTGTTTTTTTTGAAGGATGTATGAGTGATAAACAATTGACACAGTAGAGAGAAATAAGTGTGAGCTCTTTTTTTTTTGGGATATTGAACATCAAGAGTGAGGATTGAACTTGTGTAATGGAAATGGTGTTAAGGTCAATTTTTATTTTATTTTATTTTGGGCTTTCGAAGAAATCAGCAGGTTATTTATTTATTTAATACCTTATTTGATGATCAATTAGAAAATCTTTTTATAATGAATTGGGACTTAGCAAGTTAGGGATTGGTTAATGGGTAATAAATTATATCTTTTGTCACATGTTTTGATAATTAATTAGTTAAATAACATCTCTCTAGGTCCCTTCGTCACTTTGGACCCTTCGGGAGTGGACGTTGGACCAACTTTTACTTCTCATCAGCAACCGGAGCCAGGCAAGTGTACCTTGCCATACTTGTACTTCAATTATATTATTAAATTCTTGAATATTATCTATGTGTATTTTATTGCAACACATAGGGCCGTGTTCGGTACTTCGCGTCCGAATCATATTCGGGTGCCGTTGGACGTTAGTGCCAACGAGTAACGATGTTAGATACTTACATTCGCGTTATCGCGATAATCCGTTACGGAGTACATTCGGACCTTAGCACATGCTCATGGTTACTACATACTGTCATATTCACGTACATGATTTATATCTTGCGATACGGAAATCCATGATTCATTCTAGGACGATGACTTGTGATCTCTATACTGTATTTATTAGTATGACCCGATGTCCTAGTTAGAGGATCTGGACAAGCGTCTAGTGGATACGATACATGAAGCCACATGGGAGGGGAGAACATACACCGTGCACTTGGGCTACTTTACCACAGAGTATGTCGTTGCCTCACTACCAGAGTATCTGGGTTTATAGATTGCCACAGCTTCCTCACCGGACTGTGGGGCTTTTCATAGTTTGCTGGAGTGTCTATCAGGTCTCCGGGGTATACAGTGACAGCCCGCGTGTTCGATTGATGTTCTCAAATTGCATTTACATCCTAGTTTGGTTATGTTAGATTCACCCCAGTTATCAATCTTACTTTTATTTAACTATTCATTCTTTATTGTTGTACTTTAGCTTGTATATTATGTACCTTGTTGCGTCCCGCTGAGGACCTGGTTTTCTCTCCAGATTTAGACGAGGATTATCCGGAGGTCTACAGATCCGGAGTTGACGCAAGAGTAGGACCATTTGCAGAAAAAGAGGTTGATCTAGCAGAGTAGCTTGTTCCCTTGGTAGAGCTCATCTTGATCTTGGTAGGTCTACGGATCCGGAGTTGACGCAAGAGTAGGACCATTTGCAGAAGAAGAGGTTGATCCAGCAGAGTAGCTTGTTCCCTTGGTAGAGCTCATCTTGATCTGGCTTCATTATCTAGCTTAGCCTGTTGTCAGATCTAGTTATCTTCCAGTTTTACTTTCATTCGGTATTGTATTAGCAGAATTATTTTTGTATGCCTCTTTCATTCAGTATTGTATTGTGTTTCATTTGTAGAATCTTAATATCTTTTTTGAGCCTACTCGGCAAATATGATTATTGGGCTGCAGACTAGTTTCATATTTCCCTCTTTATATTTTTTGTACTTGGATTGAGATATAGTGTTGTTGTAGTGATTAGTTACACCATTTTGACAGCTTATACGTATTCTAGTCGGACTAGAGTCTGGTTGAGTACGTAGCTGGCAATTGCCACGTGGCTTGGTCCCGCATATTTGGGACTAGGGCGTGACATGGTTTTTGTGGTGGCCCATGCAGGTCGAGTATTAAATCGTCTTGGTTACCTAACTGTGCCAAGCGAGCCTGCTATTAGGATTAGAATTTAAGATCTCATATACTTACTTGAATACTTCTCTATGACACCTCCTCATCGCTTCCTTATCAATTTATATCCTATTTGATTCCATGTCGCTAAATTTTCGCTTGTCTATTTTTAGAGTATGAATGTCCGAAGTGGGCGAGTGGCGCAGCAGGACGGCGTCCCCCGAGATTCCGTATCGTCGGATGAGCCGACTCTGAGACAGTCTCTCATGCTGACCCCAGCTCACAAGGGTCAGATTTCTCAGCAGACTGAGGGGCCGTCAGACGAGCAGCGGCACCAGGCACAACCAGGGCAGCAGCAGCCCCAAAGGACAGAGCCGCAGCAGCAGCTACCACCTTCGTCTCCCCTGCAGATGTCGTAATGCCATTTCTGCCACTAGGACGTCAAGCAGACGGGCGGCAAATGTATCAGATGATGTATGCCATGTCGCAGGCCCAACAACAGGTTCAGTATCAGGCTCAGCAGCAGGCTCAGCAATACCAGGCGGATACTCTGAAGGAGAGTATCGTCACTGCGCTGGAGCAGGTGACACCACCGGAGTGACGGCCATCAACGGGGTCTATCAAGAACTTCCGTCACATGGTGCCCCTTCTATTTTCGGGCACAGAGGAGCATACAGAGGTCTACGCATGGCTTACTGGTATCGAGCATCAGTTGGAGGCTGCAGAGTTTCCAAGGGATAGATGGATGAAGGCCGTCAGGATGCAGCTAACAAAAAATGTACACCACTGGTGGGTGGCCGAGGAGCATCGGCTAGGACCCGACTAGGTCACTTGGGAGGAGTTATCCAGACTCTTCAAAGACATGTTCATTCCAGCTACGGCACGTGCAGAGCTTCGGGACCAGTTTATGCACCTTACCCAGGGCAGCAAGATGGTCGAAGACTACAACACGGAGTTCCTGCTCCTGAGCCGCTTTGCCCCATATTTGTTTGATACTGAGGAAAAGAAGGCCGAGAAGTTCTATGACGGCCTGTACTTCGAGCTACAGAGATTGGTAGGATCAGTCGCTCCTACTTTATACTCGGAGATACTGACAGCGGCTCGACGACAGGAGCGCATCAACCATAGGGAGGCCAGCATGAAGCGCTCTCACTCATTAGCACCAACAGCTCGAGCACAGTAGGAAGCACCGACGAAGCGCCCCCAGATTCACCATCTGCTGAGGGCAGCTCCACCAGCAGCACCAGGACTTCCTACTTGCCATTACTACGGCAAGTTGGGCCATGTCGTGAAGGACTACTGGCACAAACTAGGGCTATGCCTAGTTTGTGGATCAGATCAACACCAGGCTCGAGATTGCACGGAGCGTCGTGGAGCAGCATCGATGGTACACCGACCAGCTTTTTCAGCATCGATGCCTTTCTTCCAGGGTCCGAGAGATGTGTGCCCAATTTCTAGTCTTCTCCATGCCAGACTATGATGTGGTTCTTGGCATGGATTGGTTGAGACAGTACCATGCAACGTTAGATTGTCGACGTGGATGCGTTATATTTCGACCCCCAGGTCACACCGAGTTTGAGTTCTCTCGAGGAGCCGTAGAGATGGATGATCACCCCACCCTTGAGGTACGTATTGCATTGGAGGAACCAGCACGCCCGGCGATCGTCTCAGAGTTTGAGAACATTTTTCCTGAGGAGCTTCCAGGACTGCCACCAGACAGGGAGATAGAGTTCTCCATCGAGCTAGTTCCGGGAACACCACTTATTACTTCTCATGTGTATAGGCTGGCACCGAAGGAGGTACGTGAGTTAAAGATATAGATAGATGAGCTATTGGATTTAGGTTTTATTCGGGCTAGTGTTTCACCATGGGGAGCTCCAATATTGCTTGTACCAAAGAAGGACGGGTCTGTACAGTTGTGCATCGACTTCAGAGAGTTGAATGTTGTGACAGTGAAGAACAGGTATCCATTGCCTCATATTGATGATTTATTT
Source organism: Iris pallida (assembly GCA_029216955.1). Taxonomy (NCBI): domain Eukaryota; kingdom Viridiplantae; phylum Streptophyta; class Magnoliopsida; order Asparagales; family Iridaceae; genus Iris; species Iris pallida. The sequence goes on from JANAVB010018998.1 coordinate 13,015,694, forward strand.
GACCAATTGTGTGGTGCTTGTGTGTTTTCAAAGATTGATCTCAGGTCAGGCTACCACCAGATCAAGGTGCGAGACATTCCAAAGATGGCTTTTCGGACGAATTATGGACACTACGAGTACCTTGTGATGTCGTTTGGTTTAACCAACACGCAAGTAGTGTTCATGAGTAGTAATGTTCATGAGTCTAATGAACAAGGTGTTCCACCATTATTTAGACAAGTTCATGGTGGTGTTCATCGATAAAATTTTAGTGTACTCTAAGTGCCACGAGAAGCATGAGGAGCATCTCAGGATAGTACTGCAGACATTGAGGAAGGAAAGACTCTATGCCAAGCTCAGTGTTTTCCATAAATAAATTCACTTTATTTATTTTGTATCTGAGAAAATTACAATTGTAGAAATCTAATCTAGAAGACGATTACTTTATCCCTTGGACGATGCGATGAAGAAAACTCGAACTTTGAAGAACTTGGACAGCAACTGGGCAATCTCTCTGTTCTCTCTGAAATTGACTGTGTGTCTGATGAAGATGAAGAAACTCTCTTTTATAGAGTTCTGGATAACTGTTCTGAAGCATACGCTCAGTCAGTTACTTGACGTGTGCATAACTGCAGGGACGCGTGGCAAATTCTGGTGAAGACACGTTGGAGTACGGTTGAGAGTAGTAGAATATATCTAGGAGAGATTGGTGGCATGGATGCCACGTTGCATAACTTTTGAATAACTGAGTAAGTGAGTACAGGACACGTGAGAACGTGTGTTGACTGTACATTGAAAGTCATCCTGGATGCCTTTGCTGTGATACGCTGTCTTTGAAGAGGAGTCATACGCTAGCTTTTGAAGGCACATGTCTTGCCTACGCTGACTTGGATCATATAAAGCTGATACGCTCACTTGATTGGGAAGGAGTCGTATGGGGTCCATACGCTCACTTGGCTGGGAAGGAGTCGTATGGAGTCCATACGCTCACTTGGTTGGGAAGGAGTCGTATGGGGTCCATACGCTCACTTGGTTGGAAAAGAGTCGTATGGGGTCCATACGCTCACTTAGCAAGGAGTCGTATGGGGTCCATACGCTCACTTGGATGGCAAGGAGTCGTATGAGGTCCATACGCTCACTTAGCAAGGAGTCATATGGGGTCCATACGCTCACTTGGATGGCAAGGAGTCGTATGAGGTCCATACGCTCACTTGGTGGGGAAGAAGCCATATGGATTGAAGGAGTAGACACGTGGCTGTTCTCAATCTTCTCAAACATGCCATATCTTCAAATACTGACAAATATTTCTTGAGCGTCGTGCTGCAGATATGATGGCTGACAGACTGTCAGAAATGACAGTAATGATGGCTCTTTATTTATGATGGCTGCTGAGCTGTCCTCGTAAGAGACAAAATCCTTTCTCGAAAACCTATACGACGGCTAATCTTCATAGGGCAGCTGTCTTTGCACGAAAGACGAAGTGTCAGATTCATCCTTCATTAAATACATGCTGTGCTGTCATCTCAAGAAATATTAAAATATTCACTGAGCGTACGGCCTTTAGATGAGCGTATGGCCTTGGCTGAGCGTATGGCCTTGAGCGTATGGCTTTGACTGAGCGTATGGCCTTGAGCGTATGACTTGGGCTGAATCTTATGTCAGCGTGTCATAATTTTCACACCCTACAAGACCCCCTTCAAAGTTTTCGAACTTTATAAATTTTAAAAGTTCGAAATTACTTTGAACTTAAAGTGGGAATAAGTCCTGACACGCTGGCATAAGTTTGTTATCTTCCTCAATATCAGTGCAAATCTTTAGGGATTCTGTTTAAAGCATATCCGCCGTTTGAACTTCTTCTTTTCTTCTATAAATAGGTCTTCCAAGACCTAATTTATTTCTTTACTTTTGCATTCATCTTCGAGAGAGAAAAAGAAACTCAAGACTCAACTTCTTCTTCTTTGATTCAAGCTTTATCAATGGCACCCAAGGTTGATGCTGCTGCGAAGGGAAAGGGGAAGGCTCCTGCGGAGTCATCTCAGCCCGCCGCCGCCGCTGCTAAGAAGACTACCAATGAGCGCGTTCGACGAAGTGAACGCCCATTGAAGCCTCTCTATGGTGAGGATGATGATGATGAACTGTAACTATCCCCTATTTAGGGCTCTGGTTAGAACAAAATCATAAAATGTATCCCCTTTTTAGGGTCAAATATGTCAGAAAATACGCTTCCCTCTTTAGGGTTTAGCCGTATCCTATATTTTTTGTTTATACGAAAAATATGTTTGGAGCGTATTCTGTATGATACGCGTATTTTTGATAGAAATGTCAAAATACGCTGTCTTGAAAGAATATGCTATGGCGAGTTGTCTCACTGAGATACGCTAACTCCTGTGTTAGCGTATGTTTTTTTGATGATCATCTTGTCAACCATACACTGATACGCTCAAACTGATCATAAACTGAACTTTTAAAATCATTCACTTAAGATAAACTAAGCGTAAACAGTGATCTCTGAATTTGTCATACGCTTAGGATAAACTGAGCGTATATGGATCTTCGAGTCTACCATACGCTAAGGATATACTGAGCATATGCTGAACTTTGAGTCATATGCTTAAGGAAAACTGAGCGTATGCTGAACCTTGAGTCTGTCATACGCTCAAGGAAAACTGAGCGTATGCTGAATCTTGAGTCTTCCATACGCTTAAGGAAAACTGAGCGTATGCTGAACTTTGAGTCTGTCATACGCTTAAGGAAAACTGAGCGTATGCTGAACCTTGAGTCTGCCATACGCTCAAGGAAAACTGAGCGTATGCTGAACTTTGCTATCTCTTTGTGTTGAAGATTTCTAACTTCTTATTCTTCTTTTGCAGTGGATATTCTGGCTCAGGAGGCAAAATTTGAAGGATGTGTAGGAAATAACTATAGAAGTGACTTATCACATGTTCGTTTTCCCCAATTCGATGGACCTTCTACAAGGATAGCTCTTTTGACTAATCAGAAAAATGACACTTTACTGAACTTGATGAGTGGACTGCTTTTACAGAGTGTGGATGGTGTTACCCACTCAAAGCCAGCATTTCTTTTCGGAGATGCTATTGACATAAACTCTCAGCCTGCTCTGGACAAAGTATCATACTGTTATTATAGGGATGGTGATGTAAATCAGCCAATGTATTTGACTGGTTTATCAAAAAGCATCAACATAGCTCGCTTATTTCATGCGAGTTGTCAAAGACAAATGAAGTGGGATATCACTCCATCCCGACAAGCAAAGGCTGGGTGGATATGATATCGTCAAGGAAGATTCCGCAGTGGTACTAAACCACATGTCACATCTCTGCGAGGACTACTACCTGCCACCATCCCTCCTGAGGACTCGGCACTGCTGAAGCCAGTCAGAGTCCTAATTTTTGCAAACGAATTTGCTCAACTGGAAAATGCCATCTATCCAAAACAGTCTATGAGGCTGACTGGTCTGGTAAATCCGGAGAATACCAGATGGACTGCTCTTGTGAAATAGATCCTGAAGAATTTTGGTGAACAGTTACAAGTGATAGGCCTATATGATGCCATTAAGTGCACTGTCTATGGTTTCAGGCCAAACCCGGATTTGTTCTTGGCGTTAGCGGAGAGGTATAACTACCGTACCGGCACCTTCATGACCCCAAGAGGCGAGATGGGATTCGCCCTTCATGAAATGGCATATATTTCTCAACTGCCAACAGCAGATCTGCCATATGAAGAGTATATCCCTTTCGTTGATGAAATGAATAAGATCTCTGAAGCAAACCCACTGGTTCTTCATGTCTTTGAAGAATTGATGTGCCATTACAGTATTTGTAAGGCTTTTTATAAAGGACAAGGTGGAGAAGGAGATTCCAACTGTTATTCTTCCAAATGGATGGCCTATTTATTTCAAGGCCGTACTGATGAAGTTCAAAAGAAGAAGAAGTCTGAGCAGTATGTCGGTGAATTTAAACCTCTGAATCAAGCTGAGATTGACAGGCTCATCCGGGATACCACTCATGACGACATTGTCATTGAGGAAGACGAAGGCACTTATAAAGCCGGTGATAGGTTTGAGACCTATATTAAGCAGGGCAGCCGAGAATTATTCGCTGAAGGTCATCTGGCCGGATTTATCTCTCTCTGGCTGAGAAAATTTGTAGTTCCTGGCACCTGTTCAGCAGACAGGATGCACAGAGGAGTTGTCTTTGCAGCAGTCTGTCTGGTTTTTGGGTATAAGATGGATTTACTGACAGCAATGACATGCCGTCTGAATGCTGGATTAAGGGCATACACAGACAGAATGTTCGAATTGGCAAGGAAGAGCCTTACATCTTTTCCTCGGGTAGAAATGCCCTTTACATATTTATTTGGGTGGCTGCTTCTGCACTTCGAATCTCTTATGAATGCTGGGATGGCTAGACTAGATGACACCTTTCTGGAAAGATACAGTCACACACCAAAGTGGAAATATGACACTTTGACAGATTGCAGAACTATATTAAACAGGGGAGAACTATGGAGCTTCACTTGTGTTCCGCCACCTGTTGGTTATGAGACCATGCCTGGAAGGTTGATTGACGGCATTGGTGACAATGAATTGGATGAGATTCAACATGAATGGCTGAAGAGGATCAGGCCATCTCACTTAATCTGTCGTCGTGACAACATCACTTATCTAGAACCATATCTTCCGAGCAGGTTTGCTCGGCAATTTGGTTACGATCAGTTGCATGTAGGCAATGCAACGACGTGTTTTGGTTATCAAGGCGGGTTGATTGATGGTGCCAGAGCGTGGATATATTACATTGCTAAAGGTACAGGGGCTACCTTTTTCATGCCAGATCTGGTCACCTATCAGAGAGGAGCTAGAATATTGGCGTCTTATGCCAAATTCTATGTATCAGCTAATACCTTTGATAAAAAATTTAGCATCTTAGGTAGAAGCTTTATTCATATTGAAAAGAAATCAACTAAATCAGCCCTGCCTGGAGATTGCCATGATCAAGAAGATCCTTTGGCTACCGATGAAGTTGATGATGAAGTTCTAGAAACTTTCTTCTCTGATGACCTTCATCAACCATTACATGTACCCATCGGGAGTGCTGAAGAAAGTATATCTGCTGATAATACCCCGAAGAGGAAGCGGGGCAAAGGTGCTGCTGGGCCTGCCCCAAAAAGAATCACTCGAGCAGAGACTCGAAATCGTGGAGGAATTACCATTCCAGGGACTTCTCCTATTTCCAATCGAGTCAGAGATGCTGATGAAGCAGGTAGTGATCAAAAAGACAATTATCCTACTGTTCCATTCATAAAAAGAATAGGAAGGAAAGTGATAGTTTCAAAAACTAAATCCGTAATTTGTCTCGATGCAGAGAGTCCCACCGATCGTGCTGTGCGATTGGCTTCAGAAAAACAAGCTGCCTTTGATTTTTCTGTAAAGACAGAACCTGTTGAAGAAGATATTTCTGAACCTGCTGGGTCATCCATGCCTTCTGATATAGGGTCGATTCCGCCAATGGCCGATGATACGCAGGAGATTAGTCAACCTGCGGTAGAGGCCGAACATCAGACTGAAACAGCTAATGACTTACTGATTTCGAGAGAATCAGTGAAGGAAGCCACTTCTCTCAAACCAATTGCTGAAGCTTCAGAGAGCGAACAAGTTGACTATGAACCGTCGTCTCATTCTTCTGGAGAAGAAGACATGGAGATAGACGATGAATCACCGTCTAAAACTCCAATTGATGTACTGAAGACCATTGGTCAACACTCAGGTTTGACACCAGAGCCGGAGAGGCATATAGAAGTTCAAGTTTTGAGTACTTCTGGGGCGGGAAGCAGTGAAATAAATCTCGTGTCAGAAAGTACTCTGAACAGACTACGAGCCGGGCTGAATGATCCGAAGAAAACTGAATATGAACCAGCTCCAGGTAATATTTTATTCATCAAAGTTTTGTCTTGTCTCTGCTTTATTGTCTTTTGGTTTTGATCATGCTTCTTTGATTCCAACAGCTGTAGGAACTGCACCGGCTATGAGTTCTACTCAAGCCCCACTTGTTCAAACTGATGTGGGTGAGAGGAGTTCATATTTGCCGAGTTCTCCAAAAGTACTAACTTCAGCTCCAAGAATAGAGGCTCCTCCTGCTCCTTCCCCTATTATTGCAGCGACTCCCGGTTTTGATACAGGGATAGCAAAAATCATGGAGATGTATTCAAATATTATTTATTCGTATCTGGATACATTCTCAAGACGACTTATGAAGGATGAGACTATGCCCTTTTCGAGTCTTCGAGAGGCGACTAGTTTTCTACTTTCAGCTTTGAGACAGGCTGGTTATGGGACCCAATGTGTCTTTTTTGAACATCTCCTGAATGATTTAGAAGCAAATATCCATAAATATTGGGAGATAAAAAAGGAGGATATTAATTCTCTGACTGCAGCTGAGATTGCTCAATTGGAGAATGAAGCTCAAGCTCAGCACATTGCTCTGACAGAATTCCTTGCTTAGTCTTCTAAAGAGTTAATGGCGAAAGACGAAGAAATAATAAGTACTCGTCAGAATATGGAACGCCTAGAGAAAGATGAAGCGTCAAAAGCTGAAGAGCTTAGGAAGTTGAGGGAAGAGCTAGCTCGTCTTCAGGAGCAAATTGCCTCTGTGGAAAAAAAACAATCAGAGATTACTACTGATCGTAAATCTGAAGTTGAACGCTGTCAATTTTTACAGCAAGAGCGAGAATTGATGCAAACCAATCAGATTGAAGAGTCCAATCGCCGCAGCTCTATTATTGTGGAATATGACCAACGGATGATTGGAGCTGAAACAGCAGAGCGAATCAAGAAAGCTCATGAAGAAAAGATAAATAATGTAACTGTTCGTATTTAGGAGATAATTACTCCTCCTAAATAGATCTTTTACATTTATCATGTATTGCAATTTTGATACCCATTTGTAATCAATGTTCTGATTTTGATTGAAATGAATATTTTGACTTGATTTCAATTCTGTGGATGATATTTTTCTAGAAAACATGTTCAGAGGTAAATAATACATGACATATTTTAATAAAATAGAATATACAAATAAACTTTGTAACTCTATCATGATATTAAACCAAAGATAATTTTAGTTTAATACTGATTAGAGAAAACAGAATTCAGATATAAAGATATCTTTGGATTCTATTTTCCATGATCTTTGGACTCGGAAATCAAAAGACGAGATATCATAGAAAATATGATACATACTGAGATAGAAAATTCAGAGGTAATATGGACATGATTTTCTATACAAGATCTTTATTAAATCCACTGGGGATCTAATAAGACAAAATATCAAATTCTCTGGGAAAATGATACATGGTAGAATATCAGTTTCCTCTGGGGATAACGATATCGAGATCACTTTTGTAGAGAAGAATTAACTTTGATTTTATATTTGCTGGGGAATAATAATATTTTTTAAGAATTTGCCATTGATAGGCATCATTGTGACTTTCCCATCCATAGAGGCAAGCTGGTATGCTCCGTTAGAGAAGACTTTGTTTACTACGAATGGGCCTTCCCATTTCGCGTCAAATTTGCCTTTGCTCATATGTGTCATGGTCATAGGACGTCTGACAGTAAGGACCAGTTCTCCCTTCTGATATGCTCTGACTTTGACTTTCCGGTTAAAAGCTTTTGAGATTCGGGCCTGATACAGCTCGATATTTTGTTGAGCATACAAACGCTTTTCATCTAGAGCTTCCAATTCTTGAAGTCGAAGATGATCATTGTTTTCTGTTGTAAGTTCATTGGAGATTGCAATTCTCAGAGAAGGAATCTGGATCTCAAGGGGAAGAACAGCTTCACACCCATATACCAAAGAGAAAGGCGTACATCCGGTTGTATTACGAACTGTGGTGCGATAGGCCCATAAACATTCACCAAGCTTCTCGCTCCAGTTGCGTTTGTTGGAAAAAATGAACTTTTTTAAGAGTTTGATGATCGTTTTATTGAAAGCTTCTGCCAATCCATTAGCTGCTGGATTATATGCTGTAGAAGCTAAATTATTGATCTGATGATCGTCGCAGAATCGAGTAAATTTCTGACTGACGAACTGCAGTCCGTTATCATGGATAATACGCCGAGGAACACCAAATCGATATATGACATGATGTTTGACAAAGTTGATAACATTAGAAGTTTTGACTTCAGATAACGGGATTGCTTCAGCCCATTTAGAAAAGTAATCAGTTATTGCTAGAATAAACCGATGTCCTTTTGATGATGGTGGGTTGATAGGACCAATGACGTCCATGCCCCAAGCCTCAAAGGGCTATGATGCCGCTGTTGGGTGTAAGAATTCTGACGGTTGATGGATAAAGTCTACATGAATTTGACAGGCTTTACATTTCCGAGCATATTGAATGGCGTCAGCCACCATCGTGGGCCAATAATAACCTATACGTCGGATACGATCTTGAAGCTTAGGACCTGGTTGATGGGCTCCACAAACACCATCATGTGCTTCACGGATAATCTGCTGTGCTTCTTCACCAGCGATGCATCGGAGGAGAAGACCGTCGTAAGACCGACGATGTAGTGTCTTCGTAGTATGATTATAATAGAATCTGAGAGATCGACGCCGGATAGACGCTGCTTCACTCGGATTATCAGGAAGTATGTCATACAAAACAAAGTCTGGAAACGGGCGTCTCCAGTCTTCAGTTATGGCTTCTGTTTCATTAGAAAAGACATATTCCATAGTAGAATCAGAAGAAGACGATGACACTTTGTCAAACTTTAATCCAGCATCAAGGTTGAGAGAATCTTTGTCTGGTTTATGAGGAAAAGCCAAAGCCAAATTATTCTCAATGCAGAATAGTTCTCGGTTATAAACCACTATCACTTGCTGACGTCTGATTGGTATGGCTAATACAGCAGCAAGATTAGCCAAAGCATCAGCTTCTGCATTATAGGCTCGTCGAACATGTTCAATAAAGAAACCTTCAAAGGATGAGGCCATAGAGAATGCTGCTCGATGATAAGGTATCAAATCCTGATGACGAACTTCATACGTTCCTCTGATCTGATTGAAAATAAGCTTGGAGTCTCCATAAACTTCCAAATATTGAATATCTATATGTTTAGCAAGTTGAAGACCGATGAGCAATGCATTGTATTCGGCTACATTGTTTGAACATGATTGATCCAGAGAATAAGCCCTCTGAATAGTTAATCCTTCTGGGGATACAAGAACAATCCCAACTCCGGCGACAATATCGCCGTTAGGACCTATTCTAGATGCTCCATCAAAGAATAGACGCCAGGTAGGAATTTCTTCAGAAATTAGATTTGAATCCAGAACTTCATCAGGAATCTCATCATATAATTTAGAATCTTCTGGAACCGCATGAGCTGCCAGAAAATCAGCAAGAGCCTGTCCTTTAACTGACTTCTGAGGAATATAATGCATATCGTATTGAGCTAACAAGATTCCCCAATTAGCTAGTCTGGAGTTGAGAATACCGGGTTTCTTCATCATAATCCTGATGGGATTCACTCTAGAAATGACGTGAATCGTTTGACCGATAATATAATGTCGCGTTTTCTGAACAGCAAACATTAATGCTAGACATTCTTTCTCGATTGGAGAATAATGCGGTTCAGCGCCTGTCATTGTGCGACTGAGATAATAAATAGCCTGTTCATGGCCATCTTTATTTTTTTGGGCGAGTAATGCACCAAGAGAATGATCCATGGCTCGAACATATAGAAGGAATGGTATTCTCGAGACAGGAGGTACCAAAACTGGAGGGTTCATGAGATATTGTTTGATATCGTCAAATGCTTTTTGACATTCTTCGTTCCAGACAAAAGATACACCTTTTTTCAGAAGTTTGTTGAATGGTCTACAGCATCCTGATAAGTTGGAAATGAATCTCCTGATATAAGCAATTCTTCTTTGAAATCCTCGTAGCTCTTTTAAGGTGCGTGGAGGACGCATCTCTTGAATGGCTTTGATCTTCTCGGGATCCACGTGTATACCTTTAGCGGTAATGACGAAGCTGAAAAATTTACCACTAGAGACGCCCAGGAAGGACTTAGTAGGGTTAATTTTAAGTTGATGCTGACGCATTAAATCAAAGATAGTCTTCAAATCTTGGATATGATCCTCCTTTCATCGACTTCTGACTGTAATATCATCAACATAGCATTCGACTATTTTTCGGAGATGTTCGCGGAATATAGTGCTCATTGCTCGCTGATATGTTGCTCCTGCATTTTTGAGACCAAACGGCATCACTGTATAACAGTATGTACCGATCGGCGTTCTGAAGGAAGTGTGTTTTTCATCATCTGGAAACATTTTGATTTGATTGTATCCCGAATACCCATCCATGAATGACATCTGTTCGAAACCACATGTGTTGTCGATCATGACATCTGTAATTGGAAGAGGAAACTCGTCTTTAGGACAAGCTGCATTAAGATTGCGAAAGTCTATACAGACTCGGATCTTGCCGGTCTTTTTAAGGACAGGAACGATGTTAGCCACCCATTCAGGATGTTGTTCCTCTCGAATAAATCCAGAAGCCATAAGCTTGTTGACTTCAGCTTCAATTGCATCCATAATGTCTGGACGAAATCGTCGTTGTTGTTGTTTGACTGGTTTAGCATTTGGCATGATATTAAGTTTGTGCATTGCAATCTTTGGATCTAATCCTGGCATATCTTCATAACTCCAGGCAAAGACATCGATATAATCATAAATAAGCTTGATCATGTCTTGCTTATCCGTTTCTGAAAGACTTTCGCTGATGAATATTGGTTTAGGGGACCCTTCTTCACCAACATCAATTTGGATCAGTTTATCTTCAGTAGGAGGTTCCCTCTGCACGAACCTGAATTCTCATTGATTATCTAATCTTTGAGCCCATTGTTCTGATTCGGGTGATATTTCAAAATCATCCTCATCTTCATCATTTTCTTGCGGGCCATCAACGGAGACCATATTGATGGATAGAATAGAGCGATGGAGATCGCCAATACTTGTGTCAGAATCCCAAGAAAGGGAATCGGAAATTCAGATCGTTCATCTTCATCAGATTTTGAATCTTCATGGACTATGTTGATAAAGAAAGTAGGAGCAATGTAACCTAAACCACATTTTGTTCTTCCGTATTTTAATGGAGGAATTCGAACAGGCATTCTTCTTCATTTTCCATTACTGAGACTGGTTCTGAAGTCATAACCCATATTCTTGATGATATTTTTGGACTGATGACTGTAGCGACGCAGTTGTAACCTTCCAGTATCGTCGTTTGTGTCATCTTCTTCCAGGTTAGGAGGATTCTGGGGTCCTTTATAGAAGAATATTGGGTTTTCTCCCTTCTTTCTAATAGGGACCACGAAGTATGATTTTTGTATGGACTCCAATAATACGTCTGTATGAAGAGTTTGAACAACTCCTATAGTTAGTGGCTCTATGCTATCTAGTAATTGTAAATAACTTTGTACATGATTACAGACATCAATATACTGCAAAGGAGATGCTTCATTAATATCAGATACTGTATTTACGACAGAAGGCTGAGCCTTATCAGACTTAGTCAAATTAATGACAAAAGGGGAAGAGGAAGAGCGATCAGAAGTTTTGTTTCGATTAAGATCGATAACAAAAGGCTCAGAAGAGGTAAGCTCCCTTGAAGAAGATCGTGGATAAGTAGTACGTCCACTGACTGGAATGACTAGAGTATCTGGTCTAGCCTGAGAAGATGGAGGGGGAGTGGCACGTCCACTGACAGGAATTATCAGTGAACTTTGTGGAGCTTGAGAAGACAATACAGTAGTACGTCCACTGACAGGAATTATCAGTGAGCTTTGTGGAGCTTGGGCAGGTGATGAAGTAGTACGTCCACTGACAGGAATTATCAGTGAGTCTTCTTCAGATGATTTAACAGACTACGGAGGAGTGATACGCCCTTTTACCGGAATAACAAAAGTGTCGACTTTTGATATCTCATCATCATTATCCATAGCTTGCAAGACTTTTGAGTATTCGTCTTTGTACATACGAGCATCATTGAAGTAAGCTTTGACTCCTTTGAATGGATAGAGATCCGCAACCTCCTTTTGAACTTCTCCATTATCATCAACATATTTGAAGCACTGATGAAGAGTCGAAGGAACGACATTATGTTCATGCAAGAATGGTCTCCCCAATAGAGCATTGTATGAGCAACCATGATTGTCGATGATGTAAAAAGTAACTTTAGTGCGAAGATCGCCTATTTGAAATTTGAGGCGAATCTTGCCCAAAGGCTCACTTTTTCCTTGATTGAATCCCAAGATGGTAGTGATAGTGCTGGAAAGACTATGCACAGGTATCTTCAGCGCATCTAGCATAGCCTTTGGCATAATACTGAGAGCAGATCCTGGATCAATCAGTAGACGATCAACCTTCATAGAGTCGATATATCCTGTATGATATAACGGACGGTCATGTCGATTATCCTCTAGCAGCATATCGTCCTGCGTAAAGGTAATGTTTGGAATAAATTCCAATACATTATGGCAATGAGAAACAGGTTCTGTTTCCAACTTCTTGAGGAGAGTTAGGCAGGTTTCTGCTTGCAGCAGTGCTTCATTCAGAGTTTCTCGAGTTTCCTTAGAGAGGCGTAAGAGCTCGAAGATTGATAATTTAGCTGGTGTATTGGCTAGTTGAGCCAATATATCAAAATTATAAGGCTTTTCAAGTCCTGTAAGAGATGACTTCTTCAATGGTTTGTCGAAGCGGACTTGTTGTTTGTCTTTGTCAGCTGCTGTTGGCTTAGAAGGAACTGTCTCAACAGGATTATTTGAAGGCTCTTCAGTAGAGACTGGTGTTGGAGCTGTAACCGGAGGGACATCAGAAGTTTCTTCAGGAATTTCAGCATAATCTTTCAGATATATTTTTCTGACCGAGTTCCAGCATGAACTTCGACTTCAGATTCCAGTTCAGGATCTATGGAAACCATGTTGCAATTCTTTATCTTGCTCTTGGTTCTTTTATGCTTGATGAGAGCTTCATTCCAGAAACCAAGGCCAACACGAGATTGATTATGCCTCATAGTGATGGCTAAAGGTGCTCGGAGTCCTTTGCCTGAGTTTAAACCAGGAGCAGTGGCTAGATCATAACCCATCTTCGCTATTAATTCACGAGATTGTGAACTGTATAGATGAAATGCAGGCTTGTACCTATCTTCAGATTGAGGTACAGATTTTATCTCCGTAGGGAGTGAATTTCCTGCCAAGATGAAAGTAGAGGTTAGATAAAAATTGGGTGTGAAACTAGAAGTCACATTGCATGACTTAGTCTTCCCGAGCTTCTTTTTAGATAAAGGAGTCTTCCGAGGAGAAGAGGAAGACGTCTCAAACTCCGTTACTAAATCCGGGTGGATCCACATGATCTCTCCCTTCTTAGTTGTGACAGGAACAAGTCCTTCATTCTGTGCTGGTGGAATGTTTACTACTTCGAAAGTTGCTTTGGAGATAGGAACAATCCCACTTTCTACCATTAAAGGAGGAAAGTCACCGAACTGTATTGAAATTACATTTGCTGTGACTGTCTTGTCTTTGGGTGTTAGTGTCACAGCTCCTGATTTGATCATCTCTTGGATCTTTCCTTTTAACACATAGCAAGACCGAATTGTATGACCCAGCATTCTGTGATATGGACAGTATTTTGGATGATCTGTCTTGTTGGCTTCATCAGGCTTTTTGATTTCTGGCAATTGAATCTTGTTACCTTTGAGTAAGCATTCAAAGATACCCTGAACATCATCATCGTCGAAAGAATATTTTTCCTTCGGCCGAGGAGGTCTCTGTTGTTGATTTGTTGGAGCTGGGGTAGCTAGAGTAGTCTTTACCTCTTGACTACTGTTTTGGAGATTGACTTCAAGAGCCTCTTTCCCTTTTCGATTATTGGGTCGAGTACTATTGCTAGCACTCTGATTTGATTCCTTGGGAGCCATTTGTACCCCCAGACCCTTGAAGGTCTCAGCACTGACCTTGGCAGCTTTGGCACTGACGATGAATGAAAGCCAATCTTGGAACTGAGTGGACCCTGTCCACATGCTGATGATTGGTAAGAGATTCGACTTGCAAGTGTCGATAGTAACAGCATCGGGAGTTCCGAGAGGCATTTTGAGGGCTTCTCTTCTGAATCTTTTAATGAAGTCCTCGGTGGTTTCATTATTTTTCTGTTTAATTCTTATGAGGGCTGACATAGTCATGTCATTGAGCCCTTCATAGAATCGTTCGAGAAATATTTGTTTGAAACCAGCAAATGAGGTAATGCACCCATTAGGGAGACTTCTATACCATTCATAAGCTGTTCCTTTAAGACATCCGACGAACACCCGAGTGAGGAGGGCGTCACTTGGTTGCAGTTGATCAGTCATTACCTCAAAGTGATTAATGAACTGACTTGGAGAGGTTGTCCCATCAAAGAAAGAGATAGTCGGAGGCTTGTATTTAGGAGGATATGATACTTGCTTCCATTCTATCGGGTAAGGTTGCTTGATACCTAACCTTTGTAAACCATCCTTCTGTTTGAATGCCTCAAATTGAGTTCGGAGATTCCTTAACTCTTCAGTAACAATTCCAGAAGATTGGGGAGTTGTAACTTGTTGAGTGTAATTGGGAGGAGGGACTGCAGCATATGTACCACCCCCAGCTCCAGACTGACTTAGAGTGGGTTGTACAAGAACATTAGATTGTACCCCAAGAATAGTAGAGGGTTTCGTGTTTGGAGCAACAGGAGTATTTAATACAACTGGAGGGGCTGTCTGTTGGACTTGCTGAGTTTGATGCTGAGCTTGCATAAAAGTGTGCATAGCATTCAATGTATCTGCCATAGCTCGCAACTGTTGTTCTAAGGAAGAAATCCTTTGTTCATGAGCTTCGGTGCTAGTTGAAGGTTCATGATTGCCCTCTGCCATGTAAGTAGTAATCATTCGAGGAATAGATGATGAAACAGTCTGTTCTGAATCATCGCTGTGTGAGTCAGTATATTTCCCGGGGCTATTTACGGTAGTCAATAATAGAAAGTTGGATTCTCCAAGGAAGTCCTCTGTGATCTCCGGACTACCACTTGGATGAGAAGAAGAAGAGACCCTGGCTAAGGCTCCGGTCCTGGATCGGGTGCCGAGATAAACTCCATCTTCAGAATCTAATATAGCATCAGACCGTATGCTACCCCCAATATTTTTGGAGGTCATGTTGACAGAAGCATAAAGAGGTTCATCTTCATCCAATATTGGTTCATATTGAATCCGTTCGAAAACAGATTGTCTTTTTGGTGAACAACAACACTGAATCACAACTCGAGGTTGGAAGTTGCAACCATGCTTTTCATGGCAAATATGAGCAATGTCATGGCCAGATGGAGTGTCAATCCTCTGTTTATTTTGCAAATACTCCCGGAGATCTGTAGGAACAGATTGGGAAGTATTTGAAGATAGTTTCTGTGTAGAAACTTGTCTTTTGTTCTTCTGTCTTCTCGGTTCTTGAGTGTATAAAGACTGATTAATTTGAGCCACATAGTTCTTGGCATATTCTGCATCAGAGTCTAGTATACTTGTCTCAGTGGAACCGAGATGATTCTGGTTAAGCTTGTTACGAAGATCCG
Source organism: Iris pallida (assembly GCA_029216955.1). Taxonomy (NCBI): domain Eukaryota; kingdom Viridiplantae; phylum Streptophyta; class Magnoliopsida; order Asparagales; family Iridaceae; genus Iris; species Iris pallida. The sequence goes on from JANAVB010018998.1 coordinate 13,031,335, forward strand.
TAGGAGATCTGACTTTGGTATCAGTCTTGGATACTTGTAATTTGCCTTTCTCAGATCGAGAAATTTTGAGAGAAGGAAGATGGGTATTATTTCGACTAGGAGTCGATAATAATCCATCTTTAGAGGAAGTAGCCAAAAGGCGTTTTCCTTTGTGTGATCTAGTAAAAGTACTAGTCAAATTAACTCCAGAGGTAAAGACCTTAGGAGTAGAGGAGTTGACTAAAGAGTCTTTCTCCTTGGTTGGCATAAGATGTACAAGTTGAGGGGGAATCATTTGTATGTTCTGTGGAAGAGAACCCCCAGCCTGACTTTGAGAAACAGTCAGAGGACTGTATCTGTTAGCATACGCTGACTTCAGTTTGGACTTCTGGTCATACGCTGCCTTTTTATTAGCATACGCTGGCTTTGGCTTAGCGTACGCTGCCTGATGTTGGCTTTTGTACGCTGCCTTTGCCGTACGCTTCCCTTTGACTGCCATACGTGCAGAGTCATTAATGGCTAAAGAGCCGACTGCTGTCGTAAGAGTAGAGGGAGAAGAGACTTTGATATGTCCTGAGATGGTTTTCCTTGGACACGCTGACTTGGTTAAAGAACCCACTTTGTCAGCGTGACTAGGAGAAGCCACTGTTGCCGTGTTCAGAGAAGCCGAAGTGTGCTTCGTTGAAGTTGAAGACGTGTTCTTGTCAGCATGAGAAGTGACAGAAACGTCTTGGGCTGTTGAAGAAGACTTAAGGACATAGACAGAGTGTCCCTTCTTCTTGATAGGAAAAACGGAGGAAGCAGTTCGGCCCTCCTTCGCCTTGAGCATTTCTTCGTAAGCAGATTGGTCGAATTGTACGACCATCGTCTTCTTCGTCGAGCCGATCGACGAAGTATCGTATTGAGTTGTTTCTATCTCGTTGGAGGAGACAGCTTTCCCCAGCAGAGTCGCCAATTTGTTTTCCATAAATAAATTTACTTTATTTATTTTGTATCTGAGAAAATTACAACTGTAGGAATCTAATCTAGAAGACGATTACTTTATCCCTTGGACGATGCGATGAAGAAAACTCGAACTTTGAAGAACTTGGACAGCAACTGGGCAATCTCTCTGTTCTCTCTGAAATTGACTGTGTGTCTGATGAAGATGAAGAAACTCTCTTTTATAGAGTTCTGGATAACTGTTCTGAAGCATACGCTCAGTCAGTTACTTGACGTGTGCATAACTGCAGGGACGCGTGGCGAATTCTGGTGAAGACACGTTGGAGTACGGTTGAGAGTAGTAGAATACATCTAGGAGAGATTGGTGACATGGATGCTACGTTGCATAACTTCTGAATAACTGAGTAACTGAGTACAGGACACGTGAGAACGTGTGTTGACTGTACATTGAAAGTCATCCTGGATGCCTTTGCTGTGATACGCTGTCTTTGAAGAGGAGTCATACGCTAGCTTTTGAAGGCACATGTCTTGTATACGCTGACTTGGATCATATAAAGCTGATACGCTCACTTGATTGGAAAGGAGTCGTATGGGGTCCATACGCTCACTTGGCTGGAAAGGAGTCGTATGGAGTCCATATGCTCACTTGGTTGGGAAGGAGTCGTATGGGGTCCATACGCTCACTTGGTTGGGAAGGAGTCGTTACACTCACTTAGCAAGGAGTCGTATGGGGTCCATACGCTCACTTGGATGGCAAGGAGTCGTATGAGGTCCATACGATCACTTAGCAAGGAGTCGTATGGGGTCCATACGCTCACTTGGATGGCAAAGAGTCGTATGAGGTCCATACGCTCACTTGGTGGGGAAGAAGCCGTGTGGATTGAAGGAGTAGACACGTGGCTGTTCTCAATCTTCTCAAAAATGCCATATCTTCAAATACTGACAAATATTTCTTGAGCGTCGTGCTGCAGATATGATGGCTGATCGACTGTCAGAAATGACAGTAATGATGGCTCTTTATTTATGATGGCTGCTGAGCTGTCCTCGTAAGAGACAAAATCCTTTCTCGAAAACCTATACGACGGCTAATCTTCATAGGGCAGCTGTCTTTGCACGAAAGATGAAGTGTCTGATTCATCCTTCATTAAATACATGCTGTGCTGTCATCTCAAGAAATATTAAAATATTTACTGAGCGTACGGCCTTTAGATGAGCGTATGGCCTTGGCTGAGTGTATGGCCTTGAGCGTATGGCTTTGACTGAGCGTATGGCCTTGAGCGTATGACTTGGGCTGAATCTTATGTCAGCGCGTCATAATTTTCACACCCTACACTCAGTAAGTGTGAGTTCTGTCTGGGCGAGGTATCTTTCCTTGGGCATATTATTACTGGAGATGGATTGGAAGTGGATCCAGAGAAGATAGCAGTAAAGACTTGGCCTGCACCGACGTCAGTTATGGAGGTTAGAAGTTTTCTTGGACTTGTCGGATATTATCGGAGGTTCGTGGAAAACTTTTTGAGGATTGTTGAGCCTGTGACGCATTTGACACGTAAGGATCAGGAGTTCATCTGGACAGAGGAGTGTCAGACGGCTTTTGATGAGCTGAAGAGGCGTCTGACGTCAGCACCTATCTTGACACTACCTTCGGGATCTGGAGGCTTTGTAGTGTATAGTGATGCGTCCGGTAGCGGACTAGGATGTGAAACGACCCGCTCTGTCCTAACAGAATGCCGACTCAAGCGGCACAAGTGCAACGACTCGAACCTCGTCTTGCTCGGCAAAATGACTCGCTTAAGGCAAATGCAATGGACTTGGCCCTTCAGGAGGATCCAGACCTAGACTTTCAAAGGCGTGCTCGGAGTCTCGCTCGGTCGATGCGATCATCGCAAAGGTGGGTGGCTCCGATGAACCTGTCTTTGCTTAGCCTAGACAAATAATAATACGGACACTATTGCTAGAACTGCTAGGCGATAATACCGTGCATGCTAACAAAATGACTCAACGCACCTAGCTAAGAGAATAATCCCATCTTGTATGCTTGTGTAGAACATGGAAAAGAACTTGGAAAATTACTCGAACTCTCGTACCGCACTCTACGCCCGTACAAACGCACAACTTACACTTTGTGTAGATTTACTTATACGTTCAATAACGAACAAAATATTTGTCACTAGAATCATACCAAAACTTGAAACATGAAACAATGAATGGTATACAACAATGAAGCAGGAAGACTATCGACATAGTCATTCCGAGTAGAGTATGGAAACATTGATAGGCTTCGGAACCGATGGGTCGCCATGGCGATTCCCGCACAGGAAGTTGCATAATGTATGAATAAACAAATGAACGAATAAGTGAATGAATCAACGAATGAATGAATGAATACGTGAATGAATTAATGAATGAACGAACAAGTGAAAGAAAGAAAAGAAAGAATGAATAAAAGATAAGAAAGAAATGAATGGTTAGCGACAGGTATGACGGGGACGAGCAACAGGGCTCGCTACCCGCGCTGCACGAACGCCGCCTTCAACCTGGTCGATAGCGCATTATGGCTCACAGACAGCCTATGGCTCAAAGACAGCCGTTAAGTTAAAAATGACAAGATAATACGAAATGGTCGCGGACAACCCACTCGTATACAGGGGAAGAATCAAATAGGGATTCCAAGGCAACGATCAACGACATCGTGGCCGGCCTAGGCAGAATCATGGCTTACGGGCTGCTTGGGTACGGGCTCGGGTACACAAGAGACGTAAGGCCGGGTATTGCATAGACTATCAAGGTGTACCAGCCATCACGCTTGATAGATGTGAATACAAAGAGGTACATGTCCAAATGGCTTGTGGTGCCAGCGATCGATGCATATAGATTAAGTTGGCTCGATTGCGACAAATTCGCGTGCGAGACCTTGCATTAAAACAAGTAAATCTGACTAGCTGAACATGCTATGTTACTGAATGAAACATATCTAAATAACAGTTGAGTACAACACATCCTGACAACTTGAGTAAGCTGAACAACTGTGGAACTGAACAAAGCGCCTTTTGAACAGGCTTGAGTATAACACAACAAATAAACTAGAGTACTTCGTACAAATGAGTTAGAAATACGCCTATGACACGCTACTACCTGAGGCAGGAACACGCCCATGACCCTTTTGAATACTTATGCAAACCTGACAATTCATAATACATAATGCGTTGGCTAACTTGGTTAACCTTGGATATGGACGATCATACGGTAAGTATGGTAAGTTGCACATGTTTTACTTATGCGACACTTGAAAACGATAACATGGGATAGGCTTTGAATGTTATGTCTGTTTGCCATTGATTGTAAAAGTACAGAACAATTACCGGAGGACTGAACTTAGACTCACAATACAAACTCGCTCGCACAAAGAAAGCCTAGGGACGAAAATCTAGGTACAGCAGTCTAAGTACGATTGTTTATTTTAGATTCTGGGGGGGTGACGATAGAGGCTCGGGAAAGCGACGGCCGCTCTGCCTTACTCCTTGGACGATCGGTACGCAGCCTTGACTCGGGAAAGATCTGCTTGGTCGTTGACGAAGAAATGCCTTCTTGCTCTCTCTCTGATTGCTCTCTTGGCTTCTCTCTCTCTGTGTATATTCTCTCCCTGACTATGGAGGAAGTCTCTCTGTGTATACGTATTCTTCTCTGGTTTTTCTTTTTTGTATATCTCTCTATATATTACAAGGGAATGGCACCTTGCTATTTATAATAGTGGGATGTGATTACTAGGGTTGCCAATGATTAGCTTTTGGAGATGGCGGCGGCCTGGGGATTGATCAATCCAGGCCGTTCGTTTCTGATTGTGACGAATCAGAACCATTAAGGATAGATTACACCAAATCCCCATTAGCAATTAATGCTGATTGGCATAAATCTTCCTTATAATGATTCTCTAATATCTGCGAATAAATCAAATTTATTCTCCTGCCACGTGCCCCAGATCATTGGGATTCGACCCGATCTTGGATTGCCATAAATCTGGGAGATTGATCGGCTGAGAACACGTGTCCTGAGATGGTGAGACTGGAACCGCATGCAGATTGGGCCGCATGAGATTTGGGCCGTATAAGACTTGGGACACATGTCAGGGCTGTCTGGGCAGTGGCCCCCTCCTTCAGACTTCTGAACCATATGATGAGCCGCATGAACCGCATAATGGTGTGTCTGCTTGAGCCGTATGGGCATGATCTTCTTGAGCCGCATAGGGATGATTCCACTCGAGCCGCATGGGACAGCTTCACTCTGAACCGCATGGGAAGTCTTCACTTCGAGCTGCATAAGCACACCCATGTGGCAGGGCCACGTGGCATTTTGTTGCTCTCGGGGGATCGTGTCAGAGATTTCTTTCTCTTTCCTAGAGATTCATCATCATGACAGAGTCATAATTACCTGCTTTGGTGTCAGGTCTGTCAACTTTTCAGAGGGGTCAGCCGTCAAAGCAATTAATGCAGCATGGATCGGAGGGGAGCACTGTCACGCCACATGTCTTCTGAATCGCATGGAATGCCTCTGGCCGTATAGCTCCTTATGCCGTATGACTCCCTGAGCCGCATGCGTTTTCTGAGCCGCATGGGTCTTTCTTGGCCGCATGAGTCAATTTCTTTAGTTTTTTCCATGCTTCTATAGGACCCCCTTCAAAGTTTTCAATTTGTAAAATTGAAATACTTTGAACAAGAAGCATGGCCGTATTAGCCACATATGCAATCCCGACCGCATAGATGTCCTGGCTGCATGGATGTATTATTCGCATGATTGTTTCAGCCGCAGGGGGTGTGTTAGCCGCATAGATGGTCCAGTCCATGTGTACGGGTCTTTAATTATCTCCAAGTTGCTTCAGTGCCGTCTTTGTAGGGGGAATCTCAAGGGTCAGTTCATTAAATCTTTTTGGATTTGATGCCTTGGGTGAATCTTGGAGATGAAACCCAAGGAGTCGGTTTCGCTCTTCAAGAGTCGGCCATTGGCCCACGTGTCCACCTTCTCCCCTCCTCCTATAAATAGGAGGGGTTTGAAGAGAGAGAAGACTTCTTTATTTTCTTTCTTCTCTTATCTCGCTTGCCTTTCTTTTCTTCGATAATTGATGGCTCCCAAGAAGATCATGGCAGTGAAGGGCAAGAAGGCGGCCTCCACTTCCACCTTGGATGCGGTTGCTGCCCCGCCCGTCGTCGTGCCTGCTATTCATCATGACGTCCATCCCCCCATTGTTGGTAAGGACAATGTATGAATTAAGGAACCCCAACCGCCATGGCTACGTCGCATACTTTATGCACGAGCCTTTATAAATCGTATGTTCGTCCTACGGCTGAGCTACGAACCGCATAAAAAAAACCATTGTGTCTGTATGTGCGCCTTATTAGTGAAACCGCATAGGTGACGCATAGACTTTTATTGTACGGAGCCGCATAAGCGGTCTTCTGAACTGGAGCCGCATGGGGCTTTTTGGAGCCGCATAAGACTTCTGAGAACTTCATGGGGGGCATGGATATTTTCTTGAACCGCATGTGGTTTGAAAACACCTAATCAGCTCTTTTTTATTCTCTGTTTAACTTATTTTCTCTTTGTCTGTTCTTCAGTGAATTTGCCGGTTAACGCCGCCGGAGAACTCTTGGTGGGTAGCGCTCAAGCTGCTCTCGGCTATAGGTACGACCATATTGTTCAGCACATGGCGGATCAGTTTCCGAGCGATGAGCCTATGGCCAGATTGAATGCCATCAAGAATCAGCCTTTCTATTTCCTTAATGCTATGATGAACTCCGGGAAATTCGAAGGAGAGTTTTTGAAGCCTGCGTTCTTTTTTGGAGACGCCTTGACCGTGGAGAATGATCATGTTCTGGAGGTGTCGGAGGATTGGAATTTTGTTTCTAACGGGATGGCGATCCGCATCCCTCAGATGGAGCGACACTTTCCATTATCTTGGTTCAATATGCTCCCTTTGGACCGGAAGATGGAGGGGACTCTAACCCCTACCAGGAGTGGGATGTTCGTGGGGAACATCCGTTATAATAACCATCTGAAGTCCATGGTTGCTGACAAGGTGCATACCAGTTGTTCTGTGACAGGGTTGGTCCCAGGTTCTTTCCTGAATGTGGCAGGTCCTAACTTCACGTTTTCTACCGCCGATACTTTTATAAATCGACTTGCCCGGAAAGGCTCCTATCCCGTTGGTCGGTTGACGTTTCCTGGTTGGATACACCCTATTCCCTCGTGGATCAATTTATCTACCTGGATCCTGCAGAAGTATGAGGCTTTTTTGTGCGAGATTGGCCTGTACCATGCTATCCGAGGTACCAGTCATGGCTTGTTCATAAACAAGAAGCTATTCATGTCCCTGCTGGAAATGTATAATTGTCGTACAGGGACCTTTTACACACCTGTAGGGGAGATGGGACTTGCGCTCCATGAAATGCATGCGGTCTCCAAGCTTCCTTGGGGGGACGAAGCGTTTGAAGCATATACTCCCACTAATGAGGAACTCGAAGATTTGGAACGACGGTATCCTGGCTTTGCGGCCCTTTACCAGGAGATATTGTGTCATTATAACACATGCCATCAGATAACCCGCAAGGATAACCTGGACGGGAATGCTCCCTACACCAAGGATTGGGTGCATTATCTCTTCTCAGCAGATGCCTCAGGTCTGGTTACCTCTCGTCGCCCTAGGTCTCGGGAGGCGGTCAAAGAATTTGTGTCATCTACTAGTGGCAGATTCGGGAGCCAAACCGACACTTTTGATTACTTTTACCAGGATACTCAAGAGCTGTCTGAGAAAGTGCTTCTGGCGGCATTTTTGATGATCTGGCTACGAAATTGTGTAGTCTCGGGAGGAACCGGTTCTATTGAGAGAATTAGTTGTAACTTTATCCTTCTGGCTGTGAAATTAGTCTTGCGAATCAGGCTAGCTCTCCTTCCGGCTATGGTGTGTAGCATACACCGTGGCCTTCGTACCTTCACGTCCCAAGTCATTGCCCGCGATGTGACCAAGGATTTTGAATGAACGGAGTTACCTTATCATTATTTGATGGGGTGGCTGCTGATACATTATCCATCTTTGATGAGGTCGGGCTCTGAGGACGGTGCGACTGATGATGACGCCCTTATCTTCCGTTACCGTGATGAGCCTTGGGAATGTGAGGCCATACAGGTTTGCCGGATGGTCTTGGCAAGGGCAGATAAGTATCATATTTTCGTATCCGTCCCTCGCTTTTCTGCCAGGGACATAGAGACTGTGCATATAGACGGTATTGCGCCTCCTCAACTTCTGGATGGCCAGATGCTCTTATGGTTGCGTAACATCCGTCCCTCACATCTGGTGTACCGTAACCGCAATGCTGTTTTTTTGGAACCGTATCTGCCTAGCAGGTTTGCCCGATAGTTTGGGTACAGCCAACTTTGTTTAGACAGCCCCAGCTCTTGTCTGGATTATGAGGGAAGTCTTTTTGATGGTATCAGAGCTTGGCAATATTATGATTCATTCCATACTCGCACCATTTTCTCGGTCCCTGCTATTAAGGAGTCAGTGGAGATCTTGTATATGGCGGCTCTGTATCATGTCATGGCGAACAAGCCCCCGGTCGGTTTTAACCCAGGTACCAGTTTTATTGCTGGCACCGGTATGGAGGAAGGCTCTCAAGGGACCAAGAAAAGAAAGACTATAGCCGAAGTGCCAGATTTGGATTTCGCTGCTAAAGGTGATGAAGGCAACGAGCATAATGAAGATGACTCTATCCTTCCAGTGGTAGGCGCAGAGGTGGGTCAGTTGCATGTTTTGTCAGATGAGATACTGAGGGATCAGTCCCTTGTTGCGCCTGGTCCTATCCCGAAACGTAGCAGGCAGGTTCCTCCTGTAGGCAGTGTTTCTCGATCCCGGAAGCTGGTTGCGACTAGGCACCGTCCGCCAGCCACAAAAGAGAGTGGAGAAGAAGTCAACCCCGCGTCAGAGGTAACAAAACTGCTCTCGATCCCTTCTTCCTTCTTTCCTTTGAGTTTCAATCCTGATTGTCTTCGTTCCCTCTTTTAGGTGTCGGAGGAAGAAGAAGAGTTTCAGGATGTCGAGGCGGTGACCCAAGATGACGGGGACTCCCATGAGCCTGTTCCTATTCAAGAGGACGCAGATCAATCTGTATCCCCCTTCAAGGTGACGGGGTCAGGGGACGTGACTGAGTTTAACTCGGGGATCGCGGGTGGAGGGACCATGCCAATTGTGGATGAGCTGCGACCTTCATGCCCCTCCCCTGGTAAGATTAGCCGAATCTTAACCCGTGAGAAAGCCTATCTGCTCTATCATCATGTCCTTCGGGTTACGTCGATTGACTGTTATTCTGGACATTCAGGTCCTGCCCCTTCAGTGCCGAGGATGGACGTCGTCGAGACAACCCCAACCGAAGGGGCATCGGTGGAAAGGGGTATACTTTCTCACTGCCCGACTCGTCTTGATGGGCCTTCTGGGGGCCCGAGTTTAACGGGCCAGTTCTCGGGGCAGTCGGGGCAGGGAACAGTGGTCCTTGCATCATCCTCTGCTCCAATGGCTTCGAGAATCGACCTTTCTTCCCTGCCAAGCATCCAAGCTCTCCGGGCGACGGAAGACGAGTTAGCCGCTATTCATGCATCGTTCTACTCGGACTCCGCTCCCTTGGTGGCGAGCTCTAGCGTTACTCCTCCGACGTTGCCGCTCCGGCTTCCCCTGACGCCCTCCTCTGCTGAAGTTTTGAACGACGCGTTGCAGGACGTGGTTGCCAGTTTCCATCATCATTTGAAGAGGGGAATCGAGGCCGCTGTAGAAAGAGGGACCTCTTTTACCTTGGCCCGAAGATGCGCCCATGGTCAAATAAACATCCTTAGGGATCTTCCTGATGATGCAGGAATGGCTTCGCTTCTGGAGGCGAAATTGCTGGAGGCTGATCAGCTGGTGTCCGAGCTTCGAGTATTGCAGCAGGCTGATCTGCCTGTTGTTATAAACGAGGAGCAGAATTCCCTTATTGCTGTTATAGAGAGGACCAGAGCGGCTCGAGATAAGACCAGACCGGCCGCACTGAAGGATCTCAGCGACTTAGCTGATCGGTATGATCAATTGAGTTATGCGACCAAAAACGTTGTGGCTCGGGAGGAGTCTGTCTCTCGTGAGATTACCGAGACGCGGGAGCAGATCCTTGCGCTTCAGAAGAAGTTGACTTTCCTGGAGTCTGAACTCGAGACTGCCCGCAATGACAGGGGGCTAATTGTTCAGGAAGCTGACAGGGTTACTCAAGCTTCGACTGACCTGGAGGCTGTCTTGAAGAAATTGGAAGATGACTGTCAGGCGCTCCTGGACTTGGACAATAAGGAGCGGTTACTCCAGGAGGCCGAGCGTCGCGCTCGGCAACGGATTGAGCGGGAGACCACCTCAGTGAGAGACCGCCTCCTAGAATTGAGTAACACTGAAATGTAGTCGGCCTTTTCTTTTTCCTTCTTTTTCTTTCTCTTCTCTTTTTTTTTTTGAAAGGGACGTGGTCCCGAAATATGTAGTACTTCTTTTCTTCCTTCAAATAAAGAGTATTTTCCATTCTACCCTTCATTTGTATTGCCTGTTGGGCCTGTGATATTGTGGTGATGTTCTCCCTCGCATAGGGGATATATTTGTGGACTTGTTACCCATGGCGTACCTTGGTTTTAGGTAGAGATAACAAGTTTCGGTCAGGATGCCTGAAGCAGCCATAGCAAAGTGGTCATGGGTGCTCTTGGTATTGAGAAAAAAATTGCCGTAGAGCAGCTGGGCTCCTGGGGCATGATGAGGTGATAGGTTCGTGTTAAGAAATTTAGCTGAGGATATTTGTGGGCCTATTACCCTTGGCATACCCTGATTTAGGATACGGGTAATAGGATGAAAAAGAACTGACATACTTGCTCAGAGGTAACGAGGACATGGTAAGTAGGAAAGTTTTTTTGAACGTAGAGTCTTCCTACTCAGAGGTAATGAGTACATGGCAGGAGCGAACTCGACGAAGGGTATTGGTGGTCAACAGAGGACATTTGTGGTCAACAGAGGACATTTGTGGTCAACAGAGGACATTTGTGGACCCATTACCCTTGGCGTACTCCGGTTGTGGGTACAGGTAATAGGTCGAAAGGGGATCATCATACTTACTCAGAGGTAATGAGGACATGGCAAGTATGAAGGTTTCTTCGACGGAGCCTTCCCATTCAGAGGTAATGAGGACATGACAGGAGTGGGCTCAATGAAGGGGGGTACGTAGAATAACTCAGAGGTAATGTGGACATGGAAATTCTATGTAGGGGTGATTTATTTTTGGCGGAAATGGGACGACTCAGAGGTGATGAGGACATGGTCGTCTTGGAAATTTGTGGATCCGTTACCTTTGTTGTGCACTGGGAGTGCAGGTATTAGATCATGAGGGAGGATCTCTTGTAGGAAGAAAGTTCAGTGGTATGATTATACATGACTTTCTTTCAAAAGAGTGACCGGGATGTAAGTTCAGGGGTACCGATGGGCACATAACTCGACAATCCATGAATGTTGGAATCAAAGTGTAAGTTCAGAGGTACCAGCAGGTGACTTAGGAATTTTGGATATGAGTTCAGCGGTACAAGAGGGTACGTGTCACGACCCGCTCCCGAATAATCGGACACGAGTCGGACACGCCCAGCCTTCATTGCTAGACACAATGAAGTAAGCTGTATCAACTAGGGAAAGCTAACCAGATAAACATGAAAGATAGAGAATCACAACATCTATAAAAGGTGTCCCAACCAGAAAGAGATACAATATCTGAATTTATTACAATTCAACAATAAGAGTCTGCTAGTCTCAAAACATGAAAAGATAAATGGAAACTAAATGAAACTAGGCCTCTGCAGCCTCTAGGTCACAAGCAGCTCCAGCTGGCTCAGGAGGGTAGGCAGTATCCTGTCCATAGTATGTGTCACACAAAGCCTCCATCTCACCTATCATAACATATCCAGTCAGGAGCGGAGCAAGTACAATTCTAGGTAATGAACAAGACATCATGAAATGAAGTACAAGGGAACATGGAAAGTACAGGAAAATACAAGTGAATAAGTACATGAAGAACAGGGTAAAGTACATGAAAGAACATGAATGTAAGAACATGAAAGAACATGGTATGTAAGCACCTGAAAGAACATGATATCACAGGAAATAAGTACAAGGTAATCTCCTGAACATATGTGTAATGCATTTGAAATATAACTAAATATGTGACCGGCTAGGGTAAGAACCTGAAAGCACCTGAAAGCACATGAATGGTGACTTAGGACCCGCGTGCACGATGCGGGGTCTAAGCTAAAACACACCTGAGTTGATACTTGGGATTGGTCACATAGATAGTATATTTCCCCTCCCCAGATACAAGTAATAAGCACAAGAGAACAAGAGTACCAGAAAGAACATGACGTGTTGCAATTGTGTCACTCAAGATAGTACAGGAAAAATAATGTAAAGCACAAAACCATAGAGTGTACTTGCCTGGCTCCAGCAATATGGTAGGCAATCTAGCTGGATGTTCTCCTGTTAACAATAGTGATGTACAGTTGGTTAATAAACTATGCTAGTTGCTTCTAGGTTAAGAACTAAATCTTTATCTTGATTCTCCCCAAATAAGATAGTCTTATTTGGAGGTTCACAAGTTACATTACACTAGTTTTAATTACTAACTACTTGTTCTCTTGGGAAAATCAAATGCTAAACACAACCCTTGGTTTTACGTGTTTAACACTAAGAGTTAACTAAACAGCAGTAATTTAAGAAAAGTTTAACTAATTGTTTTTAGTTATAAAATTGGTTTAAGAGGATGTTTCCATCAACTCACAATAATGGGAAAAACATTTATTATTTATTGAAAAAGGTTTTACAAAAATTAACTACAGACAGTCCTGCCCAAGGCAAAATTCACAGGCCGGCCCACATCCACTCGGCCCAACCCAACAGTCTGCCACCCGGTCCAACCCAAAACCAAGGATCAGTTCAGACCCAACTTCTAACCAGCCCAACAACTACAACAGCATATAAGCCCGGCCCAACATGGCCCAGCCAAACCAGCCCACCCACAATTAATTACAGTCATCCAGCTATAATTAATAAAATAATATTACAATACATACAGTATGGCCCAGCCCATACTTCAGCCCACAAAGAATATACAGAAAGCCTACTGAATAAACACCAACTCGGCCCATCAAATAAAAGCCACAAACTGCCAAAGTCCACCGCCGGTCAGGCCCGAAGTCCAAGCCAGTCACGTCAGGTCAGAAAAGTCACATCATCTCCTTGGTGTCCAACACGTACGTCGGACACGGGAAAGAGGACACGGCTACAGCAAGGTTCAGCAATGTTCTAGCCACGAATCTGCGCCACTTCGTATCCGACACGAACATCGGATACGAACAGGTAGGTACAGTCCACAGTCCAGTCGGGACAGAGGTCCAACACCAGAAAATCCCTCAGCAACAAATAACAGAAAGAGAAAGAAGAAGTCATCAATTAAAATCCATAAAATATGCATGCAGTGTCGGACACGAAAGTGTCTGACCATGAGATCTCAGTTCAGTAAAATGGAACCAACATCATATCCAAAATTATGGCATGCATGCAGTGTCAGACACGAAAGTGTTTAGACACAAGATCTCAGTCCCAAAAAGAAAAGATTCAGAACATCAGATCTCAACCAAAAATCTACACAGAAATGGATAAGGAAACATTCCAAAAACAAACCCATCCCTGATCTAACGAACCGAGCAACCCTAGAGTCACCACTGGATTCGTTAGGTCTAGGCCAACCGACAGCATGTAAGCAAAAGGAATAGATCCACTGGATACTCCTCAGAAAACACTATCGAACCCACACTCAACAGATCTGGAACCACTACCAGATCTGGAGAAAAACTCCTCAGAAAACAACATCACAACCACAGAATAGTCACAGATCAACTTGATCTCGAAGAATCAACTAAAGAAACATCATAGATCTAACATGCAAACCAAAATAACCACATGCAAGGGTCGATCTACAAGATCGGACCACAGAAACCCTAGATCCATCGGATCTGAACAGTTAGAACTGTTCGAAGAGAAGGAGAACATCATTGATCTCACACAACCACAGAAACCCTAGATCTCGTCACCGATCAAAGGATCTCAGAGTCTAGGCCATAGATCTGCCATAGATCTGACCAACAGTAGAGATTAGGGTTAGGTTTAGGGTTTACCCTCTGGAAGTCGAAGCCCAAAGCTCGTCGAGGAAGAAGTCAGGAAGAAGACGAAGAGACAACGAGCTCGAGTTACTGCCAAGCTCCCAGAGTCGCCACCGTCAAAGCCATCATCATCGGGGTCGTCGCCATCAGAATCGTCGCGCTCCCTCAGATCTACGCCACCAGAGCCGCCATCATCATCATCGTCGTCGTCGTCGTCATCATCATCAGAGTCGCCGTCGAGTCGCCGTCGAAGCTGGGAACCCGAGGAGTCGGCGAAGGACTCGAGAAGCTGGTGGAGAGCTCGAGAAGAGGCGGTGGAGAAACGAAGAGTCGGTGGAGAGCTCGAGAGAAGAGTGGGAGTCTCGAGAAAGAAGAGTGGAGAGAAATAATGAATGGCCACAATCTCTCTCTCTCCGAACGGTCAATTAAATAAAAAACGAATTGGAACTTTGCACTTAAGCCCCTCCCCAATTGGCCAAATGCAAAAACCCCCCCCCCTCTTTTGAATATTTGCCCGCAACCAAAATATAATAGGAACATTTACAGAATAACCCTCTGCTGTTACATAATTGCATATATTATTTAAAAACAGTTTTTAAATTAAGAAAAACAATATAAAAGTTGTTACAACAACTTTTAATTGTTAAATTGTCAAAAATGTAATTCTTTTTTAAAAAAATGTTTCCCAATTAAAAATAGGTATAAAAATCAATTTAAATTTTATTTAGGAAAACAGGAAAGTGGAGTTACAAATCTCTCCCCCTTGAAAAATTTCGTCCTCGAAATTGGAATGCAAGCACAGAAATTCAAGAATAGTGAATCCAAAGAGTTGTTTATTGAATTCAAAAAATGCATACAATACAAAGCACTCAAGTGAACAAACTAGGGTATCGCTCACGCATCTCATCCTCACGCTCCCATGTGGACTCTCCCGGAGAGTGGTGTCTCCACATGACGCGAACAAGAGGAATGGTCTGGTTCCGCAGACGCTTCTCCCTCCGGTCGAGGATCTCTACTGGCTGCTCCTCGTAAGTCAGTCTCGGGCCCACCTCCAGCTCTGAATAGTCCACCACGTGGCTGGGGTCTGGAATGTATCGTCGAAGCTGAGATACGTGAAAAACATCGTGCACTCCCTCCAACCTAGCTGGAAGCGCTAGTCGGTACGCCACCTCGCCAATCCGTGCTGTCACGTCGAATGGTCCAATGAATCTCGGACTGAGCTTCCCGCCTCTGCCGAACCGAATGACGCCTCTGGTCGGTGAGATCTTCAAGAACACTCTGTCTCCAACCTCGAACTCAAGCGGCCGTCTGGTGCTGTCCGCCCAATGCTTCTGCCGGTCCTGTGCAACTCTAATACGCTCCCGGATCAGTCTGACTTTCTCTGCTGAGTCCACCACCATCTCTGGCCCAAGTAAAGCTCTCTCGCCAACGTCGTCCCAGGATAACGGCGTGCGACATCTCCGCCCGTACAGCGCCTCAAATGGAGTCATCTCGATGCTGGCCTGATAACTGTTGTTATAGGCAAACTCCACGAGGTGTAAATGGTCCTCCCACGAACCGCCGAAGTCAAGTGCGCAAACCCGCAGCATGTCCTCCAAGGTCTGAATGGTCCTCTCGGACTGTCCGTCCGTCTGGGGATGATAGGCCGTGCTGAACTTCAACTGTGATCCCAAGCTCTGCTGTAGACTCCTCCAGAAGTGTGATGTGAAACGGCTGTCTCGATCTGAAACAATGCTAACTGGCACCCCGTGAATCCTCACGATCTGACGCATGTAGAGGTCTGCAAGCTTCTCGGTCGACAGCCCAACCTTGAACGGAATGAAATGAGCGGACTTTGTCAATCTGTCCACGATCACCCAAATAGCGTCCTTGCCACTGGGAGTACGCGGCAATCCAGAGACAAAATCCATGGTAATGTGCTCCCACTTCCATTCTGGAATAGGTAAAGGCTGGAGTAGTCCCGCTGGTCTCTGGCGCTCTGCCTTGACTTGCTGGCACACAAGGCATCTGGAAACAAATCTGGCGACCTCTCTCTTCATCCCATACCACCAAACATACTCACGCAAATCCTTGTACATCTTGGTAGATCCAGGATGTATAGAATACTGCGACTGATGGGCCTCCTGCATCACTTCCTCCCGCAAGTCCTTGGGCACACACAGCTGACTCCCGTGCCGTAAGGATCCGTCCTCCGCAATGGTGAAATCGTCGAGCAGACCTAACTCTGCCTGAGCTCTAAGACCCTGGATTCCCTCATCAAGCAACTGGGCCTCCTTGATCCTCTCTAGCAACCCCGACTGTATCTGCATATGCATCATCTGACCTCCATACCCTGGGAGAACAATCTCAATCCCAAGGCTCTCCAGATCCTCCAAGAGATGCCGGTCCATGGTGAGATATATAGCAATAGGATATCGACTGAGAGCGTCTGCAACCACATTCGCCTTCCCAGGATGATACTGCAGACTGATGTCGAAGTCCTTCATGAGTTCCAGCCATCTGCGCTGCCTCATATTCAGCTCCTTCTGAGTAAAGACATACTTCAGGCTTTTGTGGTCCGTGAAGATGTCCACTCTCTCTCCATATAGGTAATGCTTCCACAGTTTCAAGGCAAAAATGACTGCTGCAAGCTCCAAGTCATGTGTAGGATAATTCTTCTCATGGGGCCTCAACTGTCTAGAAGCATATGCTATAACCTTCTTGTTCTGCTCCAGCACACATCCCAAGCCTTTTCCTGAAGCATCGCTGTAGATGACGAATCCTCCTGATCCCGATGGCAAAGCTAGAACTGGTGCAGTCGTCAGTCTTCTCTTCAATTCTTCAAAGGCTGTCTGGCAGGCGTCGCTCCATATGAACTCCTCGTCCTTCCGCGTAAGCTTCGTCATAGGCTCTGCTATCCTGGCGAAGTCCTTCACGAACTTCCTGTAGTATTCTGCTAGACCCAGGAAACTACGAATCTCTGCTACTGACTTGGGAGGTGCCCAGGCTTCTACTGCTTCAATCTTCTTGGGATCCACAGAAATCCCCTCTCCTGTCACCACATGCCCTAGAAACTCCACTCTGTCCAAGAAAAACTCACATTTCGAGAGTTTCCCATATAGCTTCTCCTTCCGCAGAATCTCCAAAATAATCCGCAGGTGCTCAACATGCTCCTCCTCCGTCTTGGAATAGATCAGAATGTCGTCAATGAAAACTACGACAAACTTATCCAAATACTTGTGGAAAACCTTATTCATCAGGTTCATAAACACAGCTGGGGCATTGGTGAGTCCGAACGGCATCACCAGGAACTCATACTGGCCGTATCGAGTGTTGAAGGCTGTCTTCGGAATATCCTGCTCCCGAACCTTCATCTGGTGGTACCCCGATCGAAGATCGATCTTAGAAAAGACCTTCGCTCCACTAAGCTGGTCAAACAGCTCATCAATCCGTGGCAAAGGATATCTATTCTTGATGGTGATATTGTTGAGTGCACGGTAGTCTATGCACATCCTCACCGTCCCATCCTTCTTGGGCACAAAAAGCACCGGTGCTCCCCAGGGTAAAGCACTGGAGCGAATAAATCCTTTGCCCTCAAGCTCATCAATCTGCGCCTTCAACTCCACAGCCTCCTTCGGGTTGATCTTGTAACAGTGCTGGGACTTCGGTGCTGATCCGGGCACTAGATCAATACTGAACTCCACATCTCGATCTGGCGGCAATCCTGGAAGCTCCTCTGGAAAGACGTCAAGATACTCTGCAATCAGCGGATGCGGCAACTCCTGGTCTTCTGCAACTGCTCCGAAGTAGACTCCCTCTGGCCTCTCTGCAACTCGTCTGCTGATCTCGAACGGTGGAACTCCTGGCGGGCTGAAGATCACCTTCCCTTCATGGCAGTCTATTACGGCAAACTGCTCGCTCATCCAGTCGATACCGAGGACTACATCGAATCCAGGCAGTGGCATCACTAGAAGTCGAGCTCGAATCTCTCTCCCAGCAATAGTGATAGGGCATTCCACCATCTCACTTACTGGAACTGATCCGCCTCCTGTCATGATCTGACAGTTCCGCCTAGTGGGCTTGGGTGTGAAGCCGTGTCTATGCAGAAACTCATACGATACAAAGCTATGTGTAGCTCCAGAATCAAACAATGCAATGGCAGGGAAAGAATGTAAAAGTATAGAACCTGTGATCACATCTGGCACTGCCTCGTCCTCCTCAACTGCAGCCATGACGTAAGCACGTCCCTGCTGAGCTCCTCCTCTCTGCTGCTGCTGATGCTGTGCAAACCTCTGCTGCTGGGGTGGCAAAGCTCCTCCTCTCTGGGGTGGTGCAGGTAATGCTCTGGGTGGTGCAGCCGGTGGTCCTCCTCCTCGTCCTCCTGCTAGTCTGGCTGTAGCCTGTGCGCAGTCCCTCATCTGGTGTGCATCCGATCCGCAAAAGAGGCAAAGTCCCAACCTCTTGCGGCACTCGTCGATGTGGTGTCCAGGGCGATGACAAAATGCACAACTGATCGCCAGGTGCTGTCTCTGATGCTGATGTGCTGGACCTCTGGCCTGTCGGTGATGCTGCTGCTGCTGGTGCGGCCTCGTCTGGGTCTGAGTCTGAACCCTCTTCGCTGGTGCCTGGAAGCTGCTGCTGCCCACGTCTCGGTCTCTCTTCAGTCTGGGGTCTGCCTCCTTCTCTACTGCCTGGGCGATCTTAAGGATGCTGGAGTAGGTAGTCGCCTGGCTAATCGCCACCGCCTGTCGTAGCTCCCTGTTGAGACCCTTCTTGTATCTCCATGCTCTGTCCTCCGGATCCTTAACTAGCCTCTCAGCGAACCTGCTGAGTCTGGTGAACTCCGAAGTGTACTGCGCAACCGTCATCGTCCCCTGCTGCAGCGCCTCGAACTGCATCCTCAACTCATCACGCTCCACCTCCGGGAAGAATTTATCCTTGAACAGCGTTTTGAAAACTGTCCAAGACACCCGGGGCTCTGCCAACTGGGGGTCCTCCCGATACCAAGCTCTAGCCAAGTCGAAGAGTCGCATGCTGGCCACTGACACCTTCTGGTCCTCAGGAATGTTCGCCATGGTCAAGGTCCTCTCTGCATTCTCCAGCCACTCATCTGCGTAGATGATCCCCTCGTCGCCCCAGAAGTCCATCGGGCTAAGGTGCTGGTACTCCTTCGCTGTCCCAGGTCTCGGTCCTCGCGGTGCTGGAGGTACTACTGGTGCTGGTGCTGCCGGCACCCTGGTCCTCAGTGCGTCAACGACAGTCGCTCGGAACTGCGTGGCCTGCTGGTTCTGGGTCTCGCGAAACTGAACAGCCTGGTGGTTCTGAGCCTCCATAAATTGCTGAAACATCGCCATCACCTGGTTACCGTCAAACATCATCGTCGGCGGCAGTGCTGGAAAGATGGGAGGTGCTGTCGGAAGCGGATCTGCCTGAATGCCTGGTGCTGGTGCTGCTGCCTGCTCTGCATCGCCTGCAACTCCAGAAGTGCCTGCAACTCCAGACTGGTCTGCGGTCTTCCTCGTAGCCACCATCCTGCATAAAAAGAAAACTTCGTTGAACGACAAACCCTAAAACCTATCAAACAATGTTTTTATAATAATAAAGCACCTGAAGATCATGAATAACCTGATATACCCTTATTTCCCGATTTTCCTATGCTGTGATCAAGTTTCCCTAGTGTAAATCAAGTCCCCCAATAGTACACTAAGACCTAGGTACCATTAGGATGGACCTGCATGGGCCACCACTAAAAACATGTCACGACCCGCTCCCGAATAATCGGACACGAGTCGGACACGCCCAGCCTTCATTGCTAGACACAATGAAGTAAGCTGTATCAACTAGGGAAAGCTAACCAGATAAACATGAAAGATAGAGAATCACAGCATCTATAAAAGGTGTCCCAACCAGAAAGAGATACAATATCTGAATTTATTACAATTCAACAATAAGAGTCTGCTAGTCTCAAAACATGAAAAGATAAATGGAAACTAAATGAAACTAGGCCTCTGCAGCCTCTAGGTCACAAGCAGCTCCAGCTGGCTCAGGAGGGTAGGCAGTATCCTGTCCATAGTATGTGTCACACAAAGCCTCCATCTCACCTATCATAACATATCCAGTCAGGAGCGGAGCAAGTACAATTCTAGGTAATGAACAAGACATCATGAAATGAAGTACAAGGGAACATAGAAAGTACAGGAAAATACAAGTGAATAAGTACATGAAGAACAGGGTAAAGTACATGAAAGAACATGAATGTAAGAACATGAAAGAACATGGTATGTAAGCACCTGAAAGAACATGATATCACAGGAAATAAGTACAAGGTAATCTCCTGAACATATGTGTAATGCATTTGAAATATAACTAAATATGTGACCGGCTAGGGTAAGAACCTGAAAGCACCTGAAAGCACATGAATGGTGACTTAGGACCCGCGTGCACGATGCGGGGTCTAAGCTAAAACACACCTGAGTTGATACTTGGGATTGGTCACATAGATAGTATATTTCCCCTCCCCAGATACAAGTAATAAGCACAAGAGAACAAGAGTACCAGAAAGAACATGACGTGTTGCAATTGTGTCACTCAAGATAGTACAGGAAAAATAATGTAAAGCACAAAACCATAGAGTGTACTTGCCTGGCTCCAGCAATATGGTAGGCAATCTAGCTGGATGTTCTCCTGTTAACAATAGTGATGTACAGTTGGTTAATAAACTATGCTAGTTGCTTCTAGGTTAAGAACTAAATCTTTATCTTGATTCTCCCCAAATAAGATAGTCTTATTTGGAGGTTCACAAGTTACATTACACTAGTTTTAATTACTAACTACTTGTTCTCTTGGGAAAATCAAATGCTAAACACAACCCTTGGTTTTACGTGTTTAACACTAAGAGTTAACTAAACAGCAGTAATTTAAGAAAAGTTTAACTAATTGTTTTTAGTTATAAAATTGGTTTAAGAGGATGTTTCCATCAACTCACAATAATGGGAAAAACATTTATTATTTATTGAAAAAGGTTTTACAAAAATTAACTACAGACAGTCCTGCCCAAGGCAAAATTCACAGGCCGGCCCACATCCACTCGGCCCAACCCAACAGTCTGCCACCCGGTCCAACCCAAAACCAAGGATCAGTTCAGACCCAACTTCTAACCAGCCCAACAACTACAACAGCATATAAGCCCGGCCCAACATGGCCCAGCCAAACCAGCCCACCCACAATTAATTACAGTCATCCAGCTATAATTAATAAAATAATATTACAATACATACAGTATGGCCCAGCCCATACTTCAGCCCACAAAGAATATACAGAAAGCCTACTGAATAAACACCAACTCGGCCCATCAAATAAAAGCCACAAACTGCCAAAGTCCACCGCCGGTCAGGCCCGAAGTCCAAGCCAGTCACGTCAGGTCAGAAAAGTCACATCATCTCCTTGGTGTCCAACACGCACGTCGGACACGGGAAAGAGGACACGGCTACAGCAAGGTTCAGCAATGTTCTAGCCACGAATCCGCGCCACTTCGTATCCGACACGAACATCGGATACGAACAGGTAGGTACAGTCCACAGTCCAGTCGGGACAGAGGTCCAACACCAGAAAATCCCTCAGCAACAAATAACAGAAAGAGAAAGAAGAAGTCATCAATTAAAATCCATAAAATATGCATGCAGTGTCGGACACGAAAGTGTCTGACCATGAGATCTCAGTTCAGTAAAATGGAACCAACATCATATCCAAAATTATGGCATGCATGTAGTGTCAGACACGAAAGTGTTTAGACACAAGATCTCAGTCCCAAAAAGAAAAGATTCAGAACATCAGATCTCAACCAAAAATCTACACAGAAATGGATAAGGAAACATTCCAAAAACAAACCCATCCCTGATCTAACGAACCGAGCAACCCTAGAGTCACCACTGGATTCGTTAGGTCTAGGCCAACCGACAGCATGTAAGCAAAAGGAATAGATCCACTGGATACTCCTCAGAAAACACTATCGAACCCACACTCAACAGATCTGGAACCACTACCAGATCTGGAGAAAAACTCCTCAGAAAACAACATCACAACCACAGAATAGTCACAGATCAACTTGATCTCGAAGAATCAACTAAAGAAACATCATAGATCTAACATGCAAACCAAAATAACCACATGCAAGGGTCGATCTACAAGATCGGACCACAGAAACCCTAGATCCATCGGATCTGAACAGTTAGAACTGTTCGAAGAGAAGGAGAACATCATTGATCTCACACAACCACAGAAACCCTAGATCTCGTCACCGATCAAAGGATCTCAGAGTCTAGGCCATAGATCTGCCATAGATCTGACCAACAGTAGAGATTAGGGTTAGGTTTAGGGTTTACCCTCTGGAAGTCGAAGCCCAAAGCTCGTCGAGGAAGAAGTCAGGAAGAAGACGAAGAGACAACGAGCTCGAGTTACTGCCAAGCTCCCAGAGTCGCCACCGTCAAAGCCATCATCATCGGGGTCGTCGCCATCAGAATCGTCGCGCTCCCTCAGATCTACGCCACCAGAGCCGCCATCATCATCATCGTCGTCGTCGTCGTCATCATCATCAGAGTCGCCGTCGAGTCGCCGTCGAAGCTGGGAACCCGAGGAGTCGGCGAAGGACTCGAGAAGCTGGTGGAGAGCTCGAGAAGAGGCGGTGGAGAAACGAAGAGTCGGTGGAGAGCTCGAGAGAAGAGTGGGAGTCTCGAGAAAGAAGAGTGGAGAGAAATAATGAATGGCCACAATCTCTCTCTCTCCGAACGGTCAATTAAATAAAAAACGAATTGGAACTTTGCACTTAAGCCCCTCCCCAATTGGCCAAATGCAAAAACCCCCCCCTCTTTTGAATATTTGCCCGCAACCAAAATATAATAGGAACATTTACAGAATAACCCTCTGCTGTTACATAATTGCATATATTATTTAAAAACAGTTTTTAAATTAAGAAAAACAATATAAAAGTTGTTACAACAACTTTTAATTGTTAAATTGTCAAAAATGTAATTCTTTTTTAAAAAAATGTTTCCCAATTAAAAATAGGTATAAAAATCAATTTAAATTTTATTTAGGAAAACAGGAAAGTGGAGTTACAGTACGTGACTCGATAAGTTAGAAAATTAGGGGATTGAGTTCAGTGGCACCAGCGGGCACATAACTCGACAATCCATGAATGTTGTTTAAACATAGTATTTCTTCAGGAACTTGCCATTGACGGGCAACATGAGCAAGTCTCCGTTCTGCTTGGCGAGGCGGTAAGCACCATTGGAGAACACGGCCTCGATGATAAATGGACCTTCCCATTTTGGCTGGAACTTGCCGGTGGTCTTGTGAGTCATGACCATTGGCCTCCTGACTGCCAAAACAAGATCGCCCACTTGGAATGTTCTGACTTTGACCTTTTTGTTGAAGGCTCCTGAGATACGTGCTTGGTATAATTCGATCCTTTGTTGAGCTAGGAGGCATTTTTCATCTAAGGCCTCTAACTCTTGTAGTCGACGTCGGTAGTTATCATCCGTTGTCAATTGATAAGTAAGGGCGACTCGGAGTGAGAGAATCTGAGTCTCTAATGGGAGAACTGCCTCACTCCCGTACACCAGAGAGAATGGTGTATTCCCGGTGGCTGTTCGAACCGTGGTGCGATAAGCCCATAAGCACTCGCCGAGCTTCTCGTTCCAGTCGTGTTTGTTGGAGGAGACAAACTTCTTGAGGAGTTTGATGATTGTTTTGTTGAATGCCTCTGCTAACCCGTTTGCTGCCGGGTTGTATGGTGTCGAAGCGACATTCTGAATGCAGTGTTTGTTGCAGAATCGGTAGAATGCGTGGCCTACAAACTGCGGACCATTATCATGGATGATCCTTCGGGGCAGTCCAAAGCGGTAGATGACGTGGTGTTTCAGGAAGCTGATCACGTTCGAAGTCTTGACTTCGGCGAGTGGGACAGCTTCTGCCCACTTTGAGAAGTAATCAGTGATCGCAAGTATGAAACGATGTCCTCGAGAGGAAGGTGGGGTGATTGGACCAATGATATCCATTCCCCATGCTTCGAATGGCCAGGACGCCACTGTCGGATGTAAAAATTCGGATGGTTGGTGAATGAAGTCTGCGTGGACTTGGCAGGCCTTGTATTTTCGGGCATAATCTATTGCATCAGCCACCATCGTGGGCCAGTAGTAGCCCATCTGGCGAAGGCGGTCTTGCAGCTTAGGGCCAGGCTGATGGGCCCCGCAGACACCGTCATAAGCCTCTCGTACGGCTTCTTTGGCTTCTGCATTCGACAAGCACCGAAGTAGTAATCCGTCGTAGGAGCGGCGATGCAGCATTTTGTCTCTGTATCATAGAAGAATCTGAGAGAACGCCGTCTGATAGAAGTAGCCTCCTTCGGGTTCTCGGGCAGGATGTCGTAAACCACGAAGTCTATGAATGGTTGTCTCCAGTCTGGCGCTTCGTCGATCATCTGAGCAGAATAACTCGCCATGACTTGAACGTTGTTCTTGGGGCAGACCAGCTCATGGCCGATTACATCGACCGAATGATGAGAGTGGTTTGGCACTGCTAGGGAAGCAGCCAGGCCTGCTAGGGCATTAGCTTCAATATTTTGGAGTCTGGGGACGTGTTCGATGAAGAATCCCTCGAATGATGAGATAATATTGATCGCTATTTGGTGGTAGGGGATCATGTCTTCATGGCGGACTTCGTACGTCCCCCGAATCTGGTTGACGATTAATTGCGAATCGCCGTATGCTTCAAAGTATTCTACCCCCAGTTCTCTTGCGAGTTGGAGGCCAATGACCAAAGCGTTGTACTCGGCCACATTGTTAGAGCAGGGTTCCGTGAGAGAGTAGGCGCGATTGATCACTAGCCCGGTAGGAGAGACCAATACTACTCCGACTCCGACGACGATGTTTCCCTTGGGTCCGGTTCTTGAAGCGCCATCGAAGAACATCCGCCATATGTTATCGTGGGTGGTTGTATTTGAATCGGCGACCTCATCTGGGATTTTTTCGTATATTCTGGATGATTTCGATCCTGGATGGGCCGCCAAAAAGTCTGCCAGGGCTTGACCTTTGACAGCCTTCTGCGGGACGAAGATCATATGATAGGGGGGCAGCAATATCGCCCATGTAGCGAGGCGGGAGCTGAGTGCCCCTGGTTTGGTCATGAGGACCCTGAGAGGGTTGATTCGTGAGATCACATGTATGGTTTGCCCCGTGACATAGTGCCGCGTCTTTTGAATGGCGAATACCAGGGCGAGGCATTCTTTCTCCACAGCGGTGTATCGGTGTTCGGGCCCGACCATCATTCAGCTGAGATAGTAAATGGCCTGCTCGTGGCTTGCGTCGTTGTTTTGTGCCAGCAGGGCACCGAGGGAGTGTTCCATTGCTCGTACATAGAGCAGGAATGGTTTTCCAGGGACCGGGGCCACCAGGACTGAAGGATTTGATAAATATTCTTTGATGTCATCGAAAGCGCACTGGCATTCCTCGTCCCATACGAACGAGACTTCCTTCTTCATGAGGTGGGTGAACGGTCGGCATCGCCCGGAGAGGTTGGAAATGAACCTCCTGATATAAGCTAGCCTCCCTTGGAGGCCTCTAAGTTCACGGAGATTTCTCGGGGGACCCATCTCCATGATTGCCCTCGTTTTCTCGGGGTCTACATGGATACCCCGTGCAGTGATGATAAAGCCCAAGAACTTCCCGCTGGATACGCCCAAGAACGATTTCGTAGGGTTCATCTTCAGATTGTGGGTTTGTATTAAGTTGAACACCGTTCTCAGGTCTTGCAGATGATCTTCCTTACGGCGACTCTTGATGGCGATGTCGTCGACATAGCATTCCACTGTCTTGCATAAATGTTCTCTAAAAATGATACTCATGGCTCGCTGATATGTAGCGCCAGCATTCTTTAGATCGAATGGCATGACTGTGTAGCAGTATGTGCCAATTCGGGTTCGGAATGAGGTGTGCTTTTCGTCGTCGGAAGACATCTTGATTTGATTGTACCCCGAGAATCCATCCATGAATGACATACGTTCAAAGCCGCATATATTGTCGATCATGATGTCTATGATAGGAAAGGAAAATTTATCTTTGGGGCATGCCTCGTTCAGGTTGCGGAAGTCGATGCAGATTCGAATCTTCCCATTCTTCTTGAGGACGGGTACTATATTGGCATCCCAATCAGGATGTTGCTCTTCACAAATGAAGCCGCTGGCTATTAGCTTGTTGACTTCGGCTTCGATCGCGTCCATGACGCCTGGGCGGAAGCGTCGTTGTTGCTGCTTGACTGGCTTTGCATCTGGCCGTATATTGAGTTTGTGGAGAGCGATGTCAGGATTTAACCCCGGCATATCTTCATAGCTCCAGGCAAACACATCAATGTATTCTCTGACAAGTTCTAACAGCGACTCTCGTTCTTCGTCTGTTAGGCTTTTACTGATAAAGATCGATTTTGGAGAAGATTCGCTGCCGAGATCCACTTGTATGACCTCATCTTCAGTAGGAGGTTCTCTCAGTTCGAACCGCTTTTCCCATTGTGCGTCTAATTGCTGGGCCCATGGCTCTAGCACAAGGATTTCGGGGATGTCTTCGTCTTCCACGTAAGCGTCGGTGAATGCCATGTTGACTGACATGACTTGTCTGAACACATCTCCGATGCTGGTATCTGAGTCGGAAGTCGGTGATCCGGTTGAATGTGACTGCCAGTCGCATTCTTCATCTGAGCTTTCAGGGGTCGGAGTAGGCGCTACATACCCTAAACCGCATCGGGTTTTGTTATAGTAGTTTCGTGGTTTGCCCGCCGGGGCTGGCGTCTTCAAAGGTAATCATCGTCCAGTGCCGTAGTTCAGTCCTGGCGTTGTCTCTAGATCATACCCCTGTTTCTGCATGAGATATTTGGATTGAGGGCTATAGAGATACAGAGGCAGTCTTCCAGCATCTGACCCGAAGTCGACTTCTTCCATGGCGAGGGGATGCAGGTTGTTCGTCTGGCCGAAGATGATTGGGTGGTCTCCTCCCTCGATTATTCGGTAAGCATCTTCTACTGGAGTAAGTTTGATAGCGGTGTACACATTTGTCACCTGTGTATGTAGGTGAGTGCCTATACCGTGTTCCATAGCATACATTGTACATAGCTTATTGAGCTCGGTGTAGTTCAAAGATAACCCTTTATTGATGAAGTAAGGTATCTTTTCTAGAGGGATTACATCATCTGCAGAGGGAGCGTCAGTGTGGGCAGCCACATACTTGGCTAGCTCTGGTTCCTCTTCGGCTACCCCCTGTGTGAATGAAGATTGAGAGGGCATCCTAGTCAGCTTGATCTTCAGAGGTTCAACTGACGGAGCGGAGCGTGGGGTTGTCGGTAGACTAGCAACCCCCAGTCTGGCACTTGATGTGGAGCGAGGGGTGGCTGGTTCGCTTGAAGTGTCAGACCTCGCATCGGGGTGACGACCTTTCTTAGGCAGGCGTATCGTCAGAGGTCTATCGGAGGGATTGAGCTTCTCTGTTTGGGATTGACCGACTCTCGGCAATCTGATGGTAAGTGGCCCTGTCGTGGGTCTCGGTACCTGGCCGGACCTTGGCAGCCGGATTCTCAACTGCTCTTCCTGTGCCGAGAGGCTGATCGCGTCCTTACGCAGCGTGGCCGTGAGGGGTGCAGAATTGCCTGGTTTGCAAGCCTGGAGGTGGATTGTCAGAGGTTCTTCTGATCCCGTGGTTGCTTCAACATCAGTTTGTTTATTTCCTCCTTCAAGGTGCCTCTTCGACTTTTCGTATAGGCAGGAGTCCGAGTAATAAGATTCGACCCCTATGAAGGGATCGATGTCAGCAAATTCTGTCCTCACGAAGCCGTGCTTGTCGACATATTTGAAGCATTGGTGTAGCGTGGAAGGCACGATCATGTAATCGTGTATCCAAGGGTGCCCTAAAAGGATGTTGTATGAAGTGTCGGCATCTATGACGTAGCAAGTGACTTCTGATTGGAGATCGCCAATATGATATTTCAGACGAATCTTCCCGATTGGGTAGCTCCTGCCCGAATTGAACCCGCTGATGGCGGTGTTTGTAGGGGTCAGGCGATGCATCGAGATGCGAAGATGATGCAGTAGTCCTTTTGGAATGATGCTTATGGAAGACCCAGGGTCAATGTGCATCCGGTCCACCTTTATGTCGCCGATGTAGCCTGTGTAGTATAATGGGCGATCGTGTAGATTAGTCTTGATGAGCATGTCTTGTGGAGTGAAGACGATGTTGGGCATTGCTTCCGTACAGGCACTGTCTTGGAGGTCTGCGGGCTGATTTTCTCCCGTGAGGTTGACCTGAGCCAGGTACGCGTCGGCATTTTGAAGTGCATCGCTCAAAGCTGTGCGGACATCCTTCGAGAGCCTCAGGAGTTCATATAAGGACAATTTGGCCGGTGTATTGGCCAATTGCGCCAAGATGTCGAAGTTGTAGGGCCTCTCCAGCCCCTGAGATGTTTCCTTTCGGAGGGATTTGTCGAAGCGAGTCTCCTTCGGCCTAGGCTTGTCGGTCGTCGAAGGCTGAGCCGGTCCCGGAGCATCCGTGGTAGTGGGCGGATGATCATCAGTCGAGTTTTCAGCCACAGGTTGAGATTGTGCTCCGGATCGAGTAACAACGGCCGTGACTTCCTCTTCATCTGCTGAGGTGGTACGGCAGGATCTGACTTTTCTACTTTTCTTTTTAGAAGATGGAGTGGACTGAGTTACCTCGTGGACTAGGTCCGGATGGACCCACATGATTTCCCCTCGTGATGTGGTGAGGGGTACTAGACCAGCAGCTTAAGCAGGCGGGAGATTAGCAATCTCCATCATTGCCAGAGGGATGGGTATAACCCCGTCCTGGGTCTCTGTTGGAGGGAAGCTGCCGAATTGTACGGACACCATGTTGGCTGCCACGGTTACCTCCTCGAAATCGATGGCCAGAGCGTTCGAATCGATGAGGTTTTGGATATATCGTTTTAGTTGGTAGCAGTCGTGTGTAGCATGGTGGACGTAGCGGTGGTAATGGCAGAACTTTGGGTTCTCCAGATCAGCCGGCCGAGGCTCCCGTCTTGGTGGAGGAAGCTGAATCCTATCTCCTTGTATGAGCATGTCCAAGATAGGCTTGACGTGACCGTCTTCAAAAGAGTAAGTGATTTGAGGCCATTGTTTGTCCGCAGGTTTCGACTCAGGCTTCTGGGCTGTATCGGCCACCATAGCCTGCTTACCTCTGTTGTCCCGGTTGTTGGAGGGGCTACCCCCATTATCGTTGGTGGTGCTGGGACGCTTGCCCTTGTTCTCTCCCTCTGAGATATGTAATCCCAGTTGGCGAGCCTTCTTTAATCGTTCTTCGGCACTTGTAGCACTAATGATAAAAGCCTTCCAGTCCTTGAATTGACTCTCGCACATCCAGAGACTGATTGTTGGGAGTAGTCTCTTTTGGCAAATTTCGATCAAGGAAGAGTTCGGGTTGCCAGATGGTAACTTTATTGCGGTTTGACGAAACCGCTCAATGTAATTCCTCGTCAGCTCTTTCTCTCCTTGAATGAAGTCTATGAGGGTAGACATCGTGATGTCCTGCCCTACCTCATAGAACCTCTCCAAGAACAGGCGTTTGAAGCCAGCGAAGGAATGGATGCAATTATCCGGCAGATTGCGGTACCAATCGAAGGCGACTCCTTCCAATGCTCCAATGAATAACCGCGTGAGGATAGCGTCATCATGGGGCAGATGGTCGGTAGTGACCTCAAAGTAAGTGATGTACCGACTTGCTGAAGTCTTGCCATCATATGGGTTGATATTGAACGGCTTATATCTTGGTGGAAAGGGAACATCCCTCCATTCAGCAGGATATAGTTGCCGTATCCTGAGGTCTTGAGAGTTTTCTCGGGCATGGAATATTGCTCGGAGCTCCTGAACCTCTCTTCTTACTTCTCGAGCCTCATCTGTCGCGGTAGGGGCCGTTATCTCGGGAGGATTGTTGCCCGGGTTCAGTGTCGCTGAATTTGAATCTACGTTGATTGCGGGACCCGTGCTTGTCTGGCCAGGTGTCACCTCCTGCAGATTAGGAAGCGCCGCTTTGATCTCGTCTACAGACTTGACCAAGGCGTACAATATGGCCTCCAAAGTGTCGATGCGCTGGCGATCACCGGAACCGTCTTGATTGCTGTCTGTCATGAACACCGTCTTCACATGAGGAGTGACGGAAGGAGTGGTGGAGGATATACCCTCCGAGTCGTACCCGTGCATCGAGAAATCATCAGGATATGTGGGGATGTTCTCTTCAGGTTCGGACTCGGAAGGAACACTACCCCCAGCTTCGGAGCTTGCTTCGTCTAGGATGTCCTTGGGGACGTCGGTATCTATTGTATCCGTCGGAGGATTTGCTTCCTCCAGTCCGTATTCCTGGAATGTCAAATTGTCGTGGATGTTTGGAGGAGTACTACCCCCAGTTCCGACGGCCCCCAATATTGCAGACGACGAACTTTCTACTGCAGCAGTTTTCGTCTTCGAACGGGTGTGTTGAAATACTCCAGTGGAGGATAACCCTTTAGACGATGGTTTCTTAGCTGCTGTAGTTGACACCTTTGGGCTGGAGATGCTCGTTTTCTTCCCTCTTCCCTTGGCGAGAACTTTCTGCGCCGACTTGCAGGAGACAACAGGAGGTGCCTCGTCTTCTGAGCTCGGGTGATGTAGTCTTTGGAAGACGGATGGCCGGTCTTCCTTCACCGCCGCGTTGCTGCAACAGCAATTGACGATGATCTGGGTGCATTGATGTCCGTGTGAGGGCTCTTTACACCCCGAAGCTCCTTCTCTTTCCTTGCGTTTGTGGAGGATAACCTCACGCAGGTCAGAGGAACCACTTTGTCTGTTTGCCATCGGGGGCTGGACTTGAGTGGTTTTATACAACTTCCCATCAGAGGCCCGCGTGATAATCAGCGGGACGCCCTGATAGTCAGAGGTTGGGGCAGTCGTCTGGACTTGATGAGCCCGCACTGCCCTAGACTTCCTCCTTTTAGCACTTGTGGGTGCGTAATAGGAGGAGTCTAAGTTGAATAGCACAGAGTCTGGATTATCATCTAGAGAATGATCAGAGTCAGGACCGCATGAAAGCCGGTCGAAGACTGATCGAGAGAAGCGTAGGACGGACGCTATACGGCTAGCATTGGGTACCGTGCAGGTTGTCTGCATGCGGCTGTCTTTTGTTGTAGGATGAGTCTTTATGCGGCTAGGAGTCACGACCGTGCAGGCTGACCGCATGCGGTTGGCATCTGTGGCCGCATGGGTTTTCTGCAAGCGATTGACTTTAATAGCCGCATGAGTCTCATCCGTGCGGTTGGCAACTGTAGCCGCATAAGTTATGCGGCTGACAGATGTGGCCGCATGAGTTTTCTTTATGCGGTCGACGGTTGTAGTCGCATGGGCTTTCTTCCTGCGGCTAATACTCTTCTGCGGCTCGGATCGCGTAGAGTTCCTCTTTGCCCCTGCAAGTCCAGCATCATAGTATTTTTTTCTGCCGGACTTGGGGACAGCAGAGTTTTCTACGGTCTGAAGTGGGGCCGCAGGGGAGTCTTTCTCGCCATCTTGAGCAATAGAGAGCACCCCATCAAGGGCTTGCGGAGAAGCAAATGATTTTGGCCTCCACTCTTTGCGAGCCTTTATGGTGCAGGTGCGCTTCTGGATCGGGCCAGTGCTACCTTCAGAGAGCATCTCTTCGAATGCCTGTTGGTCGAAGCGTACGACCATCTTCTGTTGTGTAGAGCCAAGTTTGGCTGTGTCCGATTGCGTCACCACTCCTCAGCCGTGGAGTAGTCCCCAGCAGAGTCGCCATCGTATTTGCCATTGATTGTAAAAGTACAGAACAATTATCGGAGGACTGAACTTAGACTCACAATACAAACTCGCTCGCACAAAGAAAGCCTAGGGACAAAAACCTAGGTACAGCAGTCTAAGTACGATTGTTTATTTTAGATTCTGGGGGGTGATGATAGAGGCTCGGGAAAGCGACGGCCGCTCTGCCTTACTCCTTGGACGATCGGTACGCAGCCTTGACTCGGGGAAGATCTGCTTGGTCGTTGACGAAGAAATGCCTTCTTGCTCTCTCTCTGATTGCTCTCCTGGCTTCTCTCTCTCTGTGTATATTCTCTCCCTGACTATGGGGGAAGTCTCTCTGTGTATACGTATTCTTCTCTGGTTTTTCTTTTTTGTATATCTCTCTATATACTACAAGGGAATGGCACCTTGCTATTTATAATAGTGGGATGTGATCACTAGGGTTGCCAATGATTAGCTCTTGGAGATGGCGGCGGCCTGGGGATTGATCAATCCAGGCCGTTCGTTTCTGATTATGACGAATCAAAACCATTAAGGGTAGATTACACCAAATCCCCATTAGCAATTAATGCTGATTGGCATAAATCTTCCTTATAATGATTCTCTAATATCTGCGAATAAATTAAATTTATTCTCCTGCCACGTGCCCCAGATCATTGGGATTCGACCCGATCTTGGATTGCCATAAATCTAGGAGATTGATCGGCTGAGAACACGTGTCCTGAGATGGTGAGACTGGAACCGCATGCAGATTGGGCTGCATGAGATTTGGGCCGCATGAATTTTAGGCCGCATAAGACTTGGGACACGTGTCAGGGCTGTCTGGGCAGTGACCCCCTCCTTCAGACTTCTGAACCATATGATGAGCCGCATGAACCGCATAATAGTGTGTCTGCTTGAGCCGCATGGGCATGATCTTCTTGAGCCGCATAGGGATGATTCCACTCGAGCCGCATGGGACAGCTTCACTCTGAACCGCATGGGAAGTCTTCACTTCGAGCCGCATAAGCACACCCACGTGGCAGGGCCACGTGGCATTTTGTTTCTCTCGGGGGATCGTGTCAGAGATTTCTTTCTCTTCCCTAGAGATTCATCATCATGACAGAGTCATAATTACCTGCTTTGGTGTCAGGTCTGTCAACTTTTCAGACGGGTCAGCCGTCAAAGCAATTAATACAGCATGGATTGGAGGGGAGCACTGTCACGCCACATGTCTTCTGAACCGCATGGAATGCCTCCGGCCGCATAGCTCCTTATGCCGCATGACTCCCTGAGCCGCATGCATTTTCTGAGCCGCATGGGTCTTTCTTCGCCGCATGAGTCAATTTCTTTAGTATTTTCCATGCTTCTACAATGTCATGAAACTGATCCTAAGGCAAGAATAGTAAGACAATAAATGATAGATGGTGCACAAAAGTAAATTGAACGTGTTTGGTAATGATAGCATGTGGGCGAGCTAGCCTCTCCACCCGTGCATAATAATGTACTGATAACCACATAGATTGTATACAGAATGCGGGAGAACTATGTCGGGTACGGAGACTTTCCTCGAACGTGCTAAGGCGCGGAGCTAACTCTGGAGTCTTGGAGCGTTGCAAAGGAACTGAAGCACCATATACGGGACATAATGTATTGGAACATCACCATGAATCATTCCATCTTGTAAGCCACTTGGCACTACTTTTATGTTTCGAAAGAGAGAAAGCTCGAGTGAATTGTAATCTCGGCATAACGCCGCTTGTACTACTTCTAGAATATCAATAAAGACTATTGAGTTTGTTTCAAATTGTGTTCATTTACTTTCTGCTGCAAATGGGGACACTCTGTGCGACTATGTGGCCTAGCTTCAAACGACCGTTTCTAGACTTAGCCTTGCACGAGCGCAACCTAGGCTCATGCGGCATCACGCCTTAGCGAGGACGATCGACCTACGGGACCGAGGCGTGACAGATTGGTATCAGAGCACAGCTTTACGTCCTTGGACTTCTAAATCGATTCTATCAGTTTTGAAAGCTCGATCGTGGACAAAAGAAGTGTACGTTCTCTCTCATTGACCCTTGGGATGTTCCATACAATAAGTCTAATATTTGCAAAAAGCTAGTATAAGTATTCGATTGGACGGGATCGATGTGCGAAGGCATTTGTGCCAAACTATGACGGACTTGAGTTGAAAGGAACCAACGCTAAAAGTTAGCAAATGTTACGCATACCTAAATGACTTTACGCTGGCGATAGCAAACGAGTGTTCGAGACCAAAGTATAGTCCGAACGGGTCGGCTATGCATATAGCCTTTGGCTAAGTTGTGTTGAGTATCGCGCACCTAGACCTTCTTGTGAAAATGAGTTGCGAGTGAGATTGACTATCGCTCGGACGAGAACATGTGACTTAGAATGTATGTCGATAGGGACGCTAACAAGACCAACGCTTAAGGCAAACACGAGAATGACTCTTAGATTTTGAGGAACGGACGAACGTATACTTGAACGTTCGATTGTAAATTGAATGATCACTTCGATGACTTGTAGAATGACTTGACCCTGAGTGGTGTATACGATAGATAGGAAGAGGAATAAGAATGAGTTTCGACGACTAGTCGAGTGGCTCGAATCCTGAGTGGTGTATGGACCGTCTATTGAACTATTCGACCAAAATTTATGGACTTACAGGTAGCAATGAGTATATCCGCAAGCGACGCTAAGATATTGCACAAAGCTTTAGAACGAGTAACGCTTAGTTGGTCATGACCTTGAGAGTCTCAAACGAGATATCGTTCGGAAGATTTGTGAATGTGTAGTGCGATACAAAATAATTGAATAGAGATTCGGAATGATAAAACGAATGAATGTCTTACTCAAGAAAACTTGGTGGATCGTACGTGCGATTTCGAAATAGTCGAATGGAGTAAAACTAGAGCTATGGTGAAATGCTCATGGATGAGATCGAAGACAGCACGATTGGAAAATAGCTTGCATGAACATTGGTTTGAACATACAAGAATGACTAAGGATTTAGAATAGATGTTGCTCAACGATTTGAGCTAGCATGAAACAATGCGAATTGAGGAATTAAGTTGCATGACTCGGATTTCATTGCAAAAGGAAGATCGTCAGGTTATGTACATCATCGATGGTATTAAGGCGTATCAAAGATCGATGCATGATAACTCGGGGGTACTCTGATTCAATGAAAAATGATCGTGTCAAATGATAATATTTTGATGGATGTTGTGCTTGGGATTTTAATAGAAATGAATGTTTGGATGAAAGGGAGGTGACTTGATTGTTCGGTGATAACCACAACGACAACGATCTTATCTTGTGCGAATGCAATTCCAGCCTAGCACATGCGTCACATCGGATTTAGGACGATCATTCTGTCACGACCCGTACCCTAGAGTAAGGGTACGAGACGTGGGTACGCCCAGCCTACGCCGCAGTGTCGGCGGTAGAACGCTGTCCTAGGCACAACATCTAACAATATAATGCTAAGTAGTTTATACTCTCCGAATGGGGGTGACATAGCAGAAAGTAAACTCAATCACAACTAAGGAAGAAGAAGCACGATATGATATAGAACTCAAAGAAAATACAGATGATCAGAAGAGTCTAAGTGTCTAAGATAACATCTCAGCAAATATCCAGAAATACAAGTCTCAACTACTGAATATGAAAGAATATATACAACCCAGATCTCAAAGACAGAAATAAAGCCTAACTAAGCTAGTCTCAAGACAACATAAGTAAGATAAAGCCTAACTAAACTAGTCTAGGCAGTAGGGGTAAAGTCATCAGCTAGAGCTGGGTCCTCCTGAGAGTCCAGCTCACAAGTGTCGTCTAGGGCTGCCCCGTAGAAGGTATCCACACAGGCCTCCTCCTCGTCCTCTGTAATATTTTTAACAGGTCCAGTCAGGACAAGTGCGAGCACAATACATCTCAACAGATCATAGCAGGTTAGAAAATATAATCATGCAGTAAAGTAAGATACATGAACTGAAGGAAATACAGTATGTAAACAGAAAGAGAACTGTAATAGAAATATCTACTATAATAGAGAACTAACAATGGCTAGTGAGTCAGAGTACAATATAGACATGTAAATGGCGTAGGATGATTCTGATGCTACACTATGGAATGATTCTGATGCTACACTACTTGGATATTATTCACATGTCCACTTCTACTCCCCCGTACCCCCAATCAATACACAAGGATCCAGCCAGGTTATGTTATGATTCATGTAACGGCCCCCGAAGGGTGGTACATAATAGTCCCATAAATGGGGATTCTAGGAAGCCCAATAAATGGAAGGATTCAAGGAAGACTCTGTGATCATGAGAGTACATGTCACAAGTGATTCAATGAACCATGAAGCATAGTGATACACCATGTAAGTGAAACGTACAAAACATGTAGTATCCGATGCTCCCTGAGGGGATAACATCTCAAGAAGGGATCCATATAGTACTAATCCGTGTGACCAACGTGACAGTATCAAGTAAAGTAATTTAAAACAGGAAAAATAATTCTAAATAGGATATAAAATGATCAGAGAATATACTCGCATGTTGTCTGAATGTCCAAAGTAAATATACTGTCTGAGGAGAGGTGTCTGGCTCCTAATCAGAACAGCACAAGTCACAACAAGTCTAAAATGATAACAAGAAGCAATTCAATGCATTCTAAATAAATCTAGGTCAATCTAGGCCAAAGTCAACTCCTGGTCAACTTGATCAACCCTAAAAGTCAAACCTAGGTCAACTATGGTCAAACTAGGTCTAACAAGTCTAAATTAGGTCAAACAAGTTATTCTAGGTCTAAACAAGTCCATACTAGGTCAATCTAGTCTATACTAATCTATCTAGGTCTACCATGGCTATACAAGCCTAGACCAAGCCATCACACACATTTACATACTACATTATTCATGCATATATTGTACTACCTATTTTACATATCATACAAGCCTATATTCATTGTATTCTATATTGTATCACCCATATATTTAAGTATATATAAATATCACATTCACTAATCATATATATACATAAAATATATAGGGAAACTATATATGTGAACTTACATATGTATGCATATATAGAATGGGAGAAAGAGGGGTGTGTGAGTGATGTTCAGATTTTAAACCATGTTTCATACAAAACCCAATGCAAATAAACTCAGTCACCATTTAAACTCAGTCAATCAACAATCACATTTCTGAATTTTACTTAACATTCAATGTACATATAGGGAATTAATATGTAAAAGCATTACTCTACCATTCAAATGGGGACAACATGAATGTATATAGGTAGGTTCCTGTGAACATGAGTGAGTGGTGTGAGTGAACATTATGTGAGTGATTATCATGTGTGTGTAGTGAGGAGAGTGTCACAGGAATGGGGAATGTGTGTGTGTCAAATTTAGAATGTGTGTGTCATGTGTAGAGGCAATGTGAGCGTGTAACCAGATTCAGAAATGGGATGGCCTGTGGGTGAAAACAGTGAACCAAAGTGTGTGTGCATTTGTGTGTAGGTTTGTGAGTGTCTGTTTCAGATTGTAGGTGTGACTGTTTACATGATATAGCAGGAAAAGGGGATCATTGTAATGGACATGACAGTAGTGTATTAGCTCCAATTTCCAGAATTTAACAGTGTCTTTATGTGAACTGATAAATGAATGGGAAATCAGTTTTACATTCCTACTAGAATCTCAGGAATTTATAAACTCAGTTCTTGTGTTCAAAACAAACCTATTCTCAAGTTTCTAATAAACCAAAATCTCAGGTTACACATTAAAGTAAAACTCAGTTTTCCTTGATATAAACAATCTCAGTTTTCCTGTAATGTATAAAAACTTCACATTAAAAATGATTATTCAAGTTCAGTTAAAAAGGAAGAAACAATTCGACAGTTAAGGAAAATGAATCATTGAAATTTAGTTGAAACTGGAAAATCAATTTAGTCTTAAAAGGAAACATTGTATCAGTCAATACATTAAACCCAACTCAATGACAATTATCCCAATCTCATATCATAACCTATTCAACTAAGTAAATCGAATTAATCATGGACTAACAAACATATAGGATCATACATGACGATCAAAACATTAATTAAAACAGATTCAATAGGATTTAAAGTTTAGGAAAAACTGAAATGACAAGTGGTATCAGTCTACAGCCAATTCCCATGCCAAATATTCCATACACTCAATAAAACCCAATCTAATCTTGAAAAATCAACTAATAGAGATTATTAACCATGTACTGGATCTAAAATGATAATTTAATCATAAATTTAAACAAAAATGGAATTAAACACAGAAAAATAGAAACTGGACAGTGCACAGGAAAACAGTGTCGTGCACGCGTACACGTGTCTGTAGGACACGACACACGACACGTGGGGTCTCGTGGTCATGCCCACGTGTAGTCCACGTGTCAGGCTACACATAGGACCCAATACGACACGACCACGTCGTGTCCAGAGTGGACACGACTCACGTATCAGTACGCGATTCTGACTGAATGCGCGCGCGCGTGTGACCAGTGCGCGTGACTTCGCGTGTCTGATACGACCCCGTTGGACACGAGGCTTGGGGGACAGGTTCACAGACACTGCCCCCTCCTCTCAGTCCAAGCATGGCCCGCCACGTGGCCTGTGCACTGAGCACGAGGCCCCGAGCAACAGGGAAAGCCCTGACCGCGCGCGAGGCTGTGTCCACGAGTCCAGTGCTACTCAGACACGGCTCAAAGTCACCCCAGTCATGTAAAATCACACAAGCAATATGAAATCCTAAATTCCTATTCAAAAACTTTCTTAAAAACAGATCGAAATCCCCTTTGGGGCATTTCAACAAACACCTATTGTAGTGGACTGATACGTGTCCATCTAGGACACGAAATGGACACGAAATGCCACAAAAATCTAGGGTTAGCTAGGGGACACCTAGATCTAGGTTAATATGCAAAAATAATAGCATCTATATTAGGGTTTTAGGGATTTACCTATAGGTGTCAAAACTCCTCAAAAGCTCCAAAGAGGGGGGTTCTCCTTGCTAGCAAATAGCTCCAAATTATCCACAAACTGAGATCTCCTAACACAAACAGCAAGTATACCTAATTTAGAACCTATTGCAATTTGTTTGAGAGAAAAAGGAAATAAAATGGAATTTCTATGAATTAATGAAGTTGGAAAAATACCTCTTCTTTAAACTTGATCTTTCCTAAAAGAGGCTAGCCCTAAATGGAGGAGAGTATAAATAGGGGGGAATCCCTAGGTGGGCTGGCCGGCCAAGTAAGGAAGTTAGGGTTAGGTTCCATGGTATGGGCTATGGGCTTCTATGGGCTAAGTTGCTAATTAATGGTTTCAAAACCATAAGTCATGGCTTATGACTTAACCCTCTCTATTCTAACTCGAGTCTAAAAGACTAAATCATGGGTTAACTCTAGTTAGACTAGGGTTACTTAACCTAACCAAGGCAGTCACAACTAGGGTTAGCTTCTAGACTAGTCTATCAAAGTCAATGCTAGTCAAAGTCAACCTAGTCAACCATCATCCAAAATAATTCCTAAAAATTCCCATAAATTCAAATAAATAATATTAAAATCAAATAAACCCAAAAATGACAAAAATACCCTTAAGCTAAAAATGATAAATGAAATACCCTAATCGCATGGCCAGGCTCTATATCACTATCTCTAGGGTTACACTAGCAAAACACCAAATCACAAGTCATGATTTAAAATAGTTTAAAAATGATTAAAAATTACCAAAAATCATAATATGAAATAAATATCAATAAATAATAATTATAATTACAAAATTTCAAAATTACCCTTATCTGGAAAACTGGGTGTTACAATCCTACCCACCTTAGAAAAATTTCGTCTTCGAAATTAAAATGTTCATACTCCTTCTAGGTCAAACCCCCACAATCAAAGTCTCATAATTTAAACAAATCATACGATTTAAAAGGACGACATACATGGTCATGGCATACGGTAGTAGTGAAAGTCTCATCTAGGTATACAAGTCATGCTAAACCAAAACGGTCATAGGGTAACAAACATACAAGCAATCAGGGGTTTTAAACTGAAAAAGATACAGAAATAACAAATCATCAAAACTGTAAGGCAGTCTACCATCCTATATGAAAACTGGTACTTAAAAAAATAAAATAAGATAACTACCAATTATCTATAAAGGGGTACTATTCAAAGAAAAAATTAAAATCAAAGTTCAAGGGACAGTTGTCAATAGCATTGAAATCCAATCACAATATATATTAAGAATATTTAGTCTCGATACGATCTAAGTTGATCAATTCTGGAAAATCAAGATTTGGGCAATATGGAGGACAAGGTCATCGAGTCTGAGCACGAGCATACAAGGATGGAGATTCAAGTCATATTTAAATTTGATCCAATTGAGTACGAACCCAAGACATCAATGTGATAAGAAAGGATGATCAAGGTTGATTGGTCGTGATTAAGGGAGCAAGGATTCAATGATATTGAAAACCTTTTAGGGAAAACAAGGAAAGATTTCATAAGAAGTCAAGTAAATCATCTCTCTCTAATACCATCAAGTTTATCATTTGCCAATCATATTTTTATCTCACAAGTCCCAATATAAAAATCAACCTTTATATGACTATCATCAAAAAAAAAATTTATAACCTTCAGTCATCTAAACCTTTACCATGATCACCATAGACAAAATTCTAACTTCTAAAACATTTCCCACGAAGCATACCCCTCTTATTTAGGTATCAACACTTATTCATTTAATCAAATTTTCAAATTCCTTCACCTTGTCCTAATTTAGATCTGAAACCTCTAAATCCAGTTTATGAAATCCTTGAACTTGTTTAATTCAAGTCTCGTATTTATTCAACCCTAATACCACTATGTCATACAAAATTTATTCTTATTTATAAATCAACCTTCATTTTTTCTTCAATGTTCACCTTCAAATATTATCCTTTTGAATTCTACAATTTTTCCTCAATCATCTAAAATAATTCCTATGACTTAAAATCCCTGTGTTCTCTCTGTCTCCAATCACCCTCTTACAATACCTAGTTCAATTTCGCATAATCATTGAATACAATTAACTTCTCCTTTCCGTTTCTAAATTTCTACATAGCCTTAGAGTAAAAGTTCCCAAGAATCAATAACCAAGATTTTCTAAGTTCTCAAAACTAGGTTGACCTCTGATATCCTCATTAGTTTTTTTTTGAAATACATCCATGAATTACTCATAACCAAAATTTCTGCGATTGTTTCTAAATTGGTAACATTTATCTTTCGATTCCATTCTAAACCTTTACCACATCTCCATCTCGAATTTTTCATATTTGACATCCAACATTCTGATTCCTACAAAATCATCATATGATAACCAATTACGTCATTTTCGAACTAGATAATTTATGTTATTTCCTCAACATATCTCAGGCAAAATGATATGAAGATTCAAGGGTTTCAAGGTATAGCTGACAGAATTAGATACGAGACAGAGAATTGATGTAATCAGGACAGTTATATAAGACAAGGAATGATGGTAATAAAATATTCGCAGGAAGAGAATGATAATAGAATCTGTTCTGCTTTTCTGTTTAAAAGAGGAAACCATTTTGAAACCATAACTATAATATCAAATCCAAAATAAGGTCTTAGCAAAAATCATCGATTCATTGTATTATGAAGAAATTCATAGCAAAGTTACACAAAGGTTTATAATAACAGCCTAAGCTACTCCTACTCCTACTCCTAAGTTAAATAATGAAAAGCAAAACAAAAACAACCAATAATTCTTTTTCTAAAAGACTGAACAAAAGTAGAGAAAACATGTTCAAAAGTTTTTAAGGTACAATCTGATAATCATATGTGTCTATCCAAAATTATGGTACTCTAAATCCTCGTCATACTAGTAAGCAAGGCTACGATAATCACAGAGTCCTCGACTAAGGCACATACCTCTAGAATCATGGTATTTAAAATTTTCGCATTGCCGCTTGCGACGGCGAAAACCTTAAATTTCCATACCCGAGAAATACATCCAAAATCTGACTACATGTCCTCACTATGCCAACTAACACGACTATCGAAGATTCTAGATCTCATAACTGAGGTGACCTAGCCCATATGATTTTCTTAGAAGAAAAACAAACATAACAAAAGAGCAACATGACAAAATTAATCAATCAGCAAGAAACAGATGGAATCGGATTTCAAGGTAGTTATAAAAGACAATTACGGAAATGGAATCGAGAAGAACGGAACTTGCAGCAAGATCTCCAATGGTCTGTGTATCCTCGACTGTCCTGACGATAGCTCGCCCTGCTGGTTTCCTCTGGTCTGCTGCTGATGCTGCATGAACCGCTGCTGCTGAGAGAAATCGGAAATGACGAGAAAAAGTCTCTGTACAGACAGAGGTGCACCTCCAATGTAGCAGAAACGCCAACCTGAGTCGGCACAACAGGAGCTGCGGTCTCGAGGCCCTGATGAACAGGACGAGAGGTGGCCAGCCTCTCGATAGTATTTCTCGAACCGGAGTGATGAGATCGTGTCTCCATAACCATCATGAAGACAGATCAAAACAAGAAGTAATTTCTGAGAATGAAGTAAAAATTCAAAGGAGGATAGTTTATATTCAAGGGAAGTCAATAAGCAACAATTTAGATAAAAAGAATCTGATTAAGAGTTTTTTCAAGTGTGATTGAGTACCTTCAAAAATATTCTAATTCCTACTGCATGCTGTAGTGGTACTCTAGTTCGAATACCACTACACAAACTTGACCTGCATGGGCCACAACTAAAAATAGGTCACGACCCGCACCCTAGAGTAAGGGCACAAGACGTGGGTACGTCCAGCCTATGTCGTAGTGTCGGCGGTAGAACGCTGTCCTAGGTCACAACATCTAACAATATAATGCTAAGCAGTTTATACTCCCCGAATGGGGGTGACATAGCAGAAAGTAAACTCAATCACAACTAAGGAAGAAGAAGCACGATATGATATAGAACTCAAAGAAAATACAAATGATCAGAAGAGTCTAAGTGTCTAAGATAACATCTCAGCAAATATCTAGAAATACAAGTCTCAACTACTGAATATGAAAGAATATATACAACCCAGATCTCAAAGACAGAAATAAAGCCTAACTAAGCTAGTCTCAAGACAACATAAGTAAGATAAAGCCTAACTAAACTAGTCTAGGTAGTAGGGGTAAAGTCATCAGCTAGAGCTGGGTCCTCCTGAGAGTCCAGCTCACAAGTGTCGTCTAGGGCTGCCCCATAGAAGGTATCCACACAGGCCTCCTCCTCGTCCTCTGTAATATTTTTAACAGGTCCAGTCAGGATAGGAGCGAGCACAATACATCTCAACAGATCATAGCAGGTTAGAAAATATAATCATGCAGTAAAGTAAGATACATGAACTGAAGGAAATACAGTATGTAAACAGAGAGAGAACTGTAATAGAAATATCTACTAATAGAGAACTAACAGTGGCTAGTGAGTCAGAGTACAATATAGACATGTAAATGGCATAGGATGATTATGATGCTACACTATGGAATGATTCTGATGCAACACTACTTGGATATTATTCACATGTCCACTTCTACTCCCCCGTACCCCCAATCAATACACAAGGATCCAGCCAGGTTATGTTATGATTCATGTAACGGCCCCCGAAGGGTGGTACATGATAGTCCCATAAATAGGGATTCTAGGAAGCCCAATAAATGGGAGGATTCAAGGAAGACTCTGTGATCATGAGAGTACATGTCACAAGTGATTCAATGAACCATGAAGCATAGTGATACACCATGTAAGTGAAACGCACAGAACATGTAGTATCCGATGCTCCCTGAGGGGATAACATCTCAAGAAGGGATCTATATAGTACTAATCTGTGTGACCAATGTGACAGTATCAAGTAAAGTAATTTAAAACAGGAAAAATAATTCTAAATAGGATATGAAATGATCAGAGAAGGTACTCGCCTGTTGTCTGAATGTCCAAAGTAAATATACTGTCCGAGGAGAGGTGTCTGGCTCCTAATCAGAACAGCACAAGTCACAACAAGTCTAAAATGATAACAAGATACAATTTAATGCATTCTAAATGAATCTAGGTCAATCTAGGCCAAAGTCAACTCTTGGTCAACTTGATCAACCCTGAAAGTCAAACCTAGGTCAACTATGGTCAAACTAGGTCTAACAAGTCTAAATTAGGTCAAACAAGTTATTCTAGGTCTAAACAAGTCCATACTAGGTCAATCTAGTTTATACTAATCTATCTAGGTCTACCAAGGCTATACAAGCCTAGACCAAGTTATCACACATATTTACATACTACATTATTCATGCATATATTGTATTACCTATTTTACATATCATACAAGCCTATATTCATTGTATTCTACATTGTATCACCCATATATTTAAGTACATATAAATATCACATTCGCTAATCATATATATACATAAAATATATAGGGAAACTATATATGTGAACTTACATATGTATGCATATATAGAATGGAAGAAAGAGGGGTGTGTGAGTGATGTTCAGATTTTAAACCACGTTTCATACAAAACATAATGCAAATGAACTCAATCACCATTTAAACTCAGTCAATCAACAATCATATTTCTGAATTTTA
Source organism: Iris pallida (assembly GCA_029216955.1). Classification (NCBI taxonomy): domain Eukaryota; kingdom Viridiplantae; phylum Streptophyta; class Magnoliopsida; order Asparagales; family Iridaceae; genus Iris; species Iris pallida. The sequence goes on from JANAVB010018998.1 coordinate 13,076,002, forward strand.
CTTAACGTGCAATGTACATATAGGGAATTAATATGTGAAAGCATTACTCTACCATTCAAATGGGGACAACATGAATGTATATAGGTAGGTTCCTGTGAACATGAGTGAGTGGTGTGAGTGAACATTATGTGAGTGATTATCATGTGTGTGTAGTGAGGAGAGTGTCACAGGAATGGGGAATATGTGTGTGTCAAATTCAGAATGTGTGTGTCATGTGTGGAGGCAATGTGAGGGTGTAACCAGATTCAGAAATGGAATGGCCTGTGGGTGAAAACAGTGAACCAAAGTGTGTGTGCATTTGTGTGTAGGTTTGTGAGTGTCTGTTTCAGATTGTGGGTGTGATTGTTTACATGATATAGCAGGAAAAGGGGATCAATGTAATGGATATGACAGTAGTGTATTAGCTCCAATTTCCAGAATTTAACAGTGTCTTTATGTGAACTGATAAATGAATAGAAAATCAATTTTACATTCCTATTAGAATCTCAGGAATTTATAAACTCAGTTCTTGTGTTCAAAACAAACCTATTCTCAAGTTTCTAATAAACCAAAATCTCAGGTTACACATTAAAGTAAAACTCAGTTTTCCTTGATATGAACAATCTCAGTTTTTCTGTAATGTATAAAAACTTCATATTAAAAATGATTATTCAAGTTCAGTTAAAAAGGAAGAATCAATTCGACAGTTAAGGAAAATGAATCATTGAAATTCAGTTGAAACTGGGAAATCAATTTAGTCTTAATAGGAAACCTTGTATCAGTCAATACATTAAACCCAACTCAATGACAATTATCCCAATCTCATATCATAACCTATTCAACTAAGTAAATAGAATTAATCATGGACTAACAAACATGTAGGATCATACATGACTATCTAAACATCAATTAAAATAGATTCAATAGGATTTGAAGTTTAGAAAAAACTGAAATGACAAGTGGTATCAGTCGACAGCCAATTCCCATGCCAAATATTCCATACACTCAATAAAACCCAATCCAATCTTGCAAAATCAACTAATAGAGATTATTAACCATGTACAGGATCTAAAATAAAAATTTAATCATAAATTTAAACAAAAATAGAATTAAACAGAGGAAAATAGAAACTAGACAGTGCACAGGAAAACAGTATCGTGCACGCGTGCACGTGTCTGTAGGACACGACACACGACACGTGGGGTCTCGTGGTCATGCCCACGTGTTGTCCACGTGTCAGGCTACACATAGGACCCAACACGACACGACCACGTCGTGTCCAGAGTGGACACGACTCATGTATCAGTACGCAATTCTGACTGAATGTGCGCGCGTGTGTGACCAGTGCGCGTGACTTCGCGTGTCTGACACGACCCTGTTGGACACGATGCTTGGGGGACAGGTTCGCAGACACTGCCCCCTCCTCTTAGGCCAAGCACGGCCCGCCATGTGGCCTGTGCATTGAGCACGAGGCCCCGAGCAGCAGGGAAAGCCCTGGCCGTGCACGGGGCTGTGTCCACGAGTCCAGTACGACTCGGACATGGCTCAAAGTCTCCCCAGTCATGTAAAATCACACAAGCAACATAAAATCCTAAATTCCTATTCAAAAACTTTCCTAAAAACAGATCGAAATCCCCTTTGGGTCATTTCAACAAACACCTATTGTAGTGGACTGATACGTGTCCATCTAGGACACTAAATGGATACGAAATGCCACGAAAATCAAGGGTTAGCTAGGAGACACCTAGATCTAGGTTAATATAAAAAAATAACAGCATCTATATTAGGGTTTTAGGGATTTACCTATAGGTGTCAAAACTCCTCAAAAGCTCCAAAGAGGGGGGTTCTCCTTGCTAGCAAATAGCTCCAAATTGTCCACAAACTGAGATTTTCTAACACAAACAGCAAGTATACCTAGTTTAGAACCTATTGCAATTTATTTGAAGGAAAAAGGAAATAAAATGAAATTTCTATGAATTAATGAAGTTGGGAAAATACCTCTTCTTTAAACTTGATCTTTCCTAAAAGAGGCTAGCCCTAAATGGAGGAGAGTTTAAATAGGGAGGAAATCCCTAGGTGGGCTGGCCGGCCAAGTAAGGAAGTTAGGGTTAGGGTTCCATGGTATGGGCTATGGGCTTCTATGGGCTAAGTTGCTAATTAATGGTTTCAAAACCATAAGTCATGGCTTATGACTTAACCCTCTCTATTCTAACTCGAGTCTAAAAGACTAAATCATGGGTTAACTCTAGTTAGACTAGGGTTACTTAACCTAACCAAGGCAGTCACAACTAGGGTTAGCTTCTAGACTAGTCTACCAAAGTCAATGCTAGTCAAAGTCAACCTAGTCAACCATCATCCAAAATAATTCCTAAAAATTCCCATAAATTCAAATAAATAATATTAAAAACAAATAAACCCAAAAATGACAAAAATACCCTCAAGCTAAAAATAATAAATGAAATACCCTAATCACATGGCCAGGCTCTATATCACTATCTCTAGGGTTATACTAGCAAAACACCAAATCACAAGTCATGATTTAAAATAGTTTAAAAATGATTAAAAATCACCAAAAATTATAATATGAAATAAATATCAATAAATAATAATTATAATTACAAAATTTCAAAATTACCCTCATCTGGAAAACTGGGTGTTACACATTCCGCACGAGCATTGGCATGATCATTCATGTCTAGCGGGAATGATCGAACTCGAAATATCATGACATGGCAATTTTGATTGCTTCGACTTTTGGTTTGAAGCGAAGGTGAATTAGAGCATTATTCAGACTTGTGATTGATGATTTAGAAAACTTGATAATTGAGTAGACCCAATCTATGTATCGAGAATAAATTAGTCTAGACTCAATACAAGAGTTATGTCACAATAAGGATGATTATTCTGCGGAAACGTTGGCATGGTGATTCATGTCCATCATGGATAATTAGACTTGCGTGAGATTGGGGTATAACAAATTGCTTGGCTAAACGACCTTATGATCGACAACGTGCATTCGATAGGCTGGATAGGTTAATTGTATCAAACAATATTAAAGAGATAGACTATGGCAATTGCTAGTTTGGATGTACGATATTGACATACCGAGGATTTGGTCGAGGACAATCTACCGTAGCATGACTTTGTTGAAAGAACACAGACCTTATGCGTAGAGTATCTTGATATGAATAGGACGAACACTGCTCGATATTTAGATAATTTGAGTGAAACGAGCTTGGGTAGAAGTATCACGTACTAACGATCAAATGGTTTGACCATAGGATTGGGATGAGCGTCGTGCAACGACTTTGTATGATGAACCAAGAACTTGACTTGTAACTATGACCTTGTGAGATGACCTAGCGGATAGGTAGACAATCCTATGCCGAGTGATTGAACCTGTGTAACCGACTTTAGGATATCGTTCGGACGAACGATAAACCTGGGATAACAAGACTTAGAGTTAGGACGTGGAACTGGGAGTATACGTTTGCGACAACATTGACAACCCCAAACAAAGTGAATGATAGAAACCAGTGATGAACAAAAAAAGTTAGGATAACGAATTTGAATCATTAAGGAAAGACGTGCTTGGTGATAGTACAATGTTTGGCCGTAAATGGGACTAGAGTTACGTGGATGTTGGTCGACTTTGCTAGAAGAAATTGTATTGATTTTGTAGCTTGAGAAACGAATCGGGTCATCTCGAAGATCGAGATAGACGATAGTTAAACGAACTGGAGTTCGATTTTAATTGAGTTAGTAAAACGACCGTCAATTCGAAACTATCACGAGTAGCTTGTCCGACTTCGCTATCGCTAAGCTTGGTTGAAATGTATATATTCGGGGGATGCCTTGAATATGTGCACGATCTAGACTCAGCGATATGATGAACTCAAATGCAGCTGCAAGTAAATATGTTGAGATGCACATGGATGAATAGACAATAGCGAGTTAGTCTCAGCCTATGACTCTCACGTTTGACAAATTATAACATACCTCGTGTGACCATTATAGTCCCGCTACAGGGCACAATAGTGACCAAGTCATAGAAATACGATGAGTGAGTGAGTACCGTCAGCTTGAATAAGTAGTAAAGTCATTCGATAAAATTTACCAAATTCATGCGACACGGAACTAGAAAGGTACCCGAGTGTAGTTCGATGCCATCGAACGAAAAAGTTATTCGATAAAAATTGTCTAAGATATGCACACGACATGAGTTAAGGAATGGTAGGATGATGTGCACTCAGGAAGTCTCGAGAACGAGACTTATTTTGAGTGGTGTATTATGTAACGACCCGCTCCGCCCTAGCAGAACGCCGACTCAAACGACGTAAGTGTAACGACTTGAACCTCGTCTTGCTCGACAAAATGACTTGCTTAAGGCAAAGGCAATGGACTTGGCCCTTCAGAAGGATCCAGACCTAGACTTTCAAAGGCGCGCTCGGAGTCTCGCTCGGCCGATGCGATCATCGCTAAGGTGGGTGGCTTCGATGAACCTGTCTTTGCTTAGCCTAGACACATAATAATACGGACACTATTGCTAGAATCGCTAGGCGATAACATCGTATATGCTAACAAAATGACTCAACGTACCTAGCTCAGGGAATAATTCTATCTTGTATGCTTGTGTAGAACATGGAAAAGAACTTAGAAAATTATGGGAACTCTTGCACCGCACTCTATGCCCGTGCAAACGCACAACTTACACTTTGTGTAGATTTACTTATGCGTTCAATAACGAACGAAATGTTTGTCACTAGAATCATACCACAACTTGAAATATGAAACAATGAATGGTTTACAACAATAAAGCAGGAAGACTATCGACATAGTCGTTCCGAGTAGAGTATGAAAACATTGAAAGGCTTCGGGACCGATGGGTCGCCAAGGCGATTCCTGCACATGGAGTTACATAATGTATGAATGAACGAATGAACGAATAAGTGAATGAATAAATCAACGAATGAGTGAATGAATACGTGAATGAATTAATGAACGAACGAACAAGTGAAAGAAAGAAATGAATGAATGAATGAAAGATAAGAAAGAAAGGAATGGTTAGCGATAGGTATGATGGGGACGTGCAACAGGGCTCGCTACCCGCGCTGCACGGACGTCACCGCCAACCTCGTCGATAACGCATTATGGCTCACAGACAGCCTATGGCTCAAAGACAGCTGTTAAGTTAAAAATGACAAGACAATACGAAATGGTCGCGAACAACACACTCGTATATGGGAGAAAGAATCAAATAGGGATTCCAAGACAACGATCAACGACATCGTGGCTGGCCTAGTTGGAATCATGGCTTACGGGCTGCTTGGGTGCAGGCTCGGTCACCCAAGAGACGTAAGGCCGGGTATTACTTAGACTGTCAAGGTGTACCAGCTATCAGGCTTGATAGATGCGAATACAAAGAGGAACATGTCCAAATGGCTTGTGGTGCCAGCGACCGATGTATATAGACTAAGTTGGCTTGATTGCGGCAAATTCGCGTGCGAGACCTTACGTTGAAATAAGTAAATCTGACTAGCTGAACATGCTTGTTACTGAATGAAACATATTTAAACAACAGTTGAGTACAACACATCCTGACAACTTGAGTAAGATGAACAACTGTGGAACTGAATGAAGCACCTTCTGAACAGGCTTGAGTATAACACAACAAATGAACTAGAGTACTTCGTACAAATGAGTTAGAAACACGCCTACGACGCGCTACTACCTGAGGCAGGAACACACCCTTGACACTTTTGAATACTTATACAAACCTGATAATTCATAATGCATAATATGTTAGCTAACTTGGTTTACCTTGGACAGGGACGATCATATGGTAAGTATGGTAAGTTGCGCATGTTTTACTTATACAACACTTGAAAACGATAACACAGGATAGGCTTTGAATGTTATGCCATGAAACTGATCCTAAGGTAAGAATATTAAGACAATAAATGATAGAGTGTGCACAAAAATAAATTGAACGTGTTTGGTAATGATAGCAGGTCGGCGAGCTAGCCTCCCCACTAGTGCATAATAATATACTGATAACCATATAGATTGTATGTAGAATGCGGGAGAACTACGTCGGGTGCGGAGACTTTCCTCGAACTTGCTATGGCACGGAGCTAACTCTGGAGTCTTGGAGCGTTGCAAAGGAACTGAAATACTATATACGGGACATAATATATTGGAACATCGCCATAAATCATTCCATCTTGTAAGCCACTTGGCACGCCTTTTATGTTTTGAGGGAGAGAGAGCTCGAGTGAATTGTAATCTCGACATAACACTGCTTGTACTACTTCTTGAATACCAATAAAGACTATTGAGTTTGTTTCAAATTGTGTTCATTTAATTTCCGCTGCAAATGGGGACACTCTGTGCGACTTTGTGGCCTAGCTTCAAACGGTCGTTTCTGGACTTAGCCTTGCACGAGCACAACCTAGGCTCGTGTGGCATCACGCCTTAGCGAGGATGATCGGTCCTACGGGACCGGGGCGTGACAGGATGTGTACTAATACAGCATGGCAAGGTTGTGGCATATGCATCGAGACAGTTTAGGATCCACGAGAAGGACTACTCGACGCACGATTTGGAGCTGGCCGCAGTGATATATTCACTGAAGCTTTGAAGGCACTACCTTTATGGAGAGTGGGTAGAGATATTTACTCATAAGAGCCTGAAGTATGTCTTCACGTAGAAGGAGCTGAACATGAGGCAAAGACGTTGGTTGTAGCCGATGAAAGACTTTGAGATCGAGTTGCAGTACCATCCGGGCAAGACGAATGTCGTAGAGGATGCTTTGAGCAGGAAACCCATGGCATATTTCTTGACGACTCAGCGTCATCTGTTGGAGGATCTCTAGGAGTTAGGGATTAAGGTTGTACTGCCATGTTTGGACGGACAGTTGTCTACACTTGAAGTACAGTCCACTTTGGTTGAGAGGTTCAAGGCTGCTCTACCTACAGATACGAGATTCAGGAGACTCTGGGAGCGGACAGAGGCCGATGAGAAGACAAGGCTACGGATTCACGAGGATGGGACGTTAAGGTGTGGAGATCGCCTATGCGTTCTGAGTGGAGAGCTACGCCAGGAATTGATGACAGAGGCGTATAGCTCAATATATTCTATTCATCCAGGAGGTACGAAGATGTACAGGAATTTACGACAGCACTACTGGTGGCATGGAATGAAAAGGGAGATCGTTCGATTTGTAGCGAGATGTTTGGTCTGTCAACAGGTTAAGGCCGAGCACCAGAAGTCTGCAGGACTATTGCAGCCGCTTCACATTCCTGAGTGGAAGTGGGAACATGTCACGATGGACTTCGTCACTAGATTTCCGAGGAGCCCCAGTGAGAAGGACGCAGTTTGGGTCATCGTGGATCGACTCACCAAGTCGGCTCATTTCTTGCCCTTCAGAGTTGGGCAATCGACGGAGATTCTTGCATATTTGTATATGAAGTAGATAGTACGTCTACATGGAGTACCAGTGAGCATTGTGTCGAATCGAGATTCTAGATTTACTTCACACTTTTGGAGGAGTATGCAGGAGAGTTTGGGTTCTCGCCTCAAATTCAACACAGCTTATAACCCGCAGACTGACAGACAATCAGAATGCACGATCCAGACACTTGAAGATATGCTGAGAGCATGTATGTTGGACTTTGGAGGATCTGAGGAGGATCACCTACATTTGGTCGAGTTATCATACAACAACAGTTACCAGGCGAGCATAAAGATGGCACCATTCGAGGTACTGTACGGTAGGAAGTGCAGGTCACCAGTTTGTTGGAGTGACATCGGAGAACGTCAGATACTTGGTCCAGAGTTGGTGACGCAGACAATGGAAAAGGTGAAGCATATTCAGAGTCACCTCAAAGCGGCACAGGATAGGCAGAAGCACTGGGCTGATACGCATCGCCGACCCTTGGAGTTCAAGAAAGATGACTACGTGTTTTTGAGGATATTTCACCGACTAGGAGGACTATCAGATTTGGCAACAGAGGCAAGTTGAGTTCGAGGTACATCGGGCCCTTCGATATTTTGGAGCGAGTTGGCGAGGTGGCGTATCGTCTTGCATTACCCATGTCCCTTGAGGGAGTGTACGACATTTTTCACGTATCGCAGTTGAGAAGGTACGTGGCAGACCCGAGTCACGTGCTTGATCATTCAGAGATTACAGTTGGACCGAGCTTGTCATATGTGGAGCAGCCTGTTGCGATTCTCGATCGCAGCGAGAAGGTTTTGAGAGGGCAGACGATTCGACTCGCCCAAGTTGCTTGGAAGCATCATTCTCCGGACGAGTCCACTTGGGAGCACGAGGATTCCATCCGAGAGCATTTTCCTCACTTATTTGAGGATCGAGGTACGAATTTACGTACTTTTTTCAATACCCTTAATTATTTTAGAATATCTTATTCCAAATCGTGTCATCCTTTTTAAATTTCGGGGACGAAATTTCTAAGGAGAGAGGATGTGAGCCCCCCATTTTCAAGATGTCATCCTTATTTTAGAATATCTTCTTCCGTCGTTGTCGGCTGCCGAGGTCCTACGCAGTAGCGCACTGCCAACAGAGAGGAAGAGAAGGCAGCGGTGTAGCGTAGCAGCGACCTGTGTGTTAGTATTTTGAAGATCTTCCAGGCGCGATGCCTCGACGTGCCGTTCGGTCGACCACCCTTCCCTCCGTTCGAACCGTCTCCACTGGTAACACCCTCTTCTCCTCCTTGTGATCATCTCAAATACTTGGTTATGTTTTTTTATATAGGTTTAAATGTGAGAGTAGTATAATTTTTTTTTTACTGTTGATTCGATGTGTGTGTGTTTAGAGGATGAACAAATTTTTAATGGTGTGTGGTTGGGGTTGAACCAGGACCAGTGGATGTATGGATAGATTAGGGTTTCGATCATGATCATGGGATTCATCTAGCTCATTTAGAGGAGTCAGTGAAGGAGAGGTAGTGTCCCTGAGTCTTTCAATACAACCCAACTAAATGACTTGGCTGGCCTTAATGTTAATCTCAAACCTTTTTGTGTAGGGATATATATATGTTGCTACTTGAGGATGTGGTCAAATCTGAATTGGTTGCGAGTGTTCCCTCACATTATGGGTGTAGTAATAGATGGTGGATGTATAGCAGTACAACATGGGGAGGGGGCTGTTGCTCGCATGCCACCTGAGCTAATAACAATATAAGTTTTTTATTATGAGGACTGGTGTAGTTGGGAAGTAAGCTAGGAACATACGATTAAATATAAACAGAACATCATTTGAACACTTGTGAGCCATAGCTTACCTGGTGGTGTAGGTGGATTAGCGTATGGGAGGTTTTAGGTTCGAGCCATGGGTTTGGAAGTTGTTGTTTTGTTTTTTTTTTGTTTTTTTTAAGGATGTATGAGTGATAATATTTCTGACAATTGACACAGTAGAGAGAAATAAGTGTGAGCTCTTTTTTGGGGGGGATATTGAACATCAAGAGAGAGGATTGAACTTGTGTAATGGAAATGGTGTTAAGGTCAATTTTTATTTTATTTTATTTTGGGCTTTCGAAGAAATCAGTATGTTATTTATTTATTTAATACCTTATTTGATGATCAATTAGAAAATCTTTTTATAATGAAATGGGACTTAGCAAGTTAGGGATTGGTTAATGGGTAATAAATTATATCTTTGGTCACATGTTTTAATAATTAATTAGTTAAATAACATCTCTCTAGGTCCCTTCGTCACTTTGGACCCTTCGGGAGTGGACATTGGACCAACTTTTACTTCTCATCAGCAACCGGAGCCAGGCAAGTGTACCTTGCCATACTTGTACTTCAGTTACATTATTAAATTCTTGAATATTATCTATGTGTATTTTATTGCAACACATAGGACCGTGTTCGGTACTTCGCGTCCGAATTACATTCGGGTGCCGTTGGACGTTAGTGCCAACGAGTATCGATGTTAGATACTTATATTCGCGTTATCGCGATAATCCATTGCGGAGTACATTCAGACCTTAGCACATGCTCATGGTTACTACATATTGTCAGATTCACGTACATGATTTATATCTTGCGATACGGAAATCCATGATTCATTCTAGGACGATGACTTATGATCTCTACACTGTATTTATTAGTATGACTCGATGTCCTAGTTAGAGGATCTGGACGAGCGTCTAGTGGATACGATTCATGAAGCCACATGGGCTACTTTCCCATAGAGTATGTCGTTGCCTCACTACCGGAGCCTCAGGGTTTCATAGATTGCCACAACTTCCTCACCGGACTGTGGGACTTTTCATAGTTTGCTGGAGTGTCTATCAGGTCTCCGGGGTACACCGTGATAGCCCGCGTGTTCGAGTGATGTTCTCAAATTGCATTTACATCCTAGTTTGGTTATGTTAGATTCACCCCAGTTATCAGTCTTACTTTTATTTAACTATTCATTCTTTACTGTTGTACTTTAGCTTGTATATTATGTACCTTGTTGTGTCTCGCTGAGGACCTGGTTTTCTCTCCAGATTTAGACGAGGATTATTCGGAGGTCTACGGATCCGAAGTTGACGCTAAAGTAGGACCATTTGCAGAAGAAGAGGTTGATCCAGCAGAGTAGCTTGTCCCCTTGGTAGAGATCATCTTGATCTGGCTTCATTATCTAGCTTAGCCTGTTGTCAGATCTAGTTATCTTCCAGTTTTACTTTCATTCAATATTGTATTAGCAGAATTGTTTCCGTATGACTCTTTCATTCAGTATTGTATTGTGTTTCATTTGTAGACTCTTACTATCTCTTTTGAGCCTACTCGGCAAATATGATTATTGGGCTGCAGACTAGTTTCATATTTCCCTCTTTATGTTTTTTGTACTTGGATTGAGATATAGTGTTGCTGTAGTGATTAGTTACACCATTTTGATAGCTTATACGTATTCTAGTCAGATTAGAGTCTGGTTGAGTACGTAGCTGGCCATTGCCACGTGGCTCGGTCCCGCGTATTTGGGACTGGGCGTGACAGTACTACAAATTAGGCTAGGCATTTATGTGACTCTAGATGTTCTCGTAGGTGCGTGGTCATAGATAACTTGTGTACAAGGACGATATTTCTTTGGACGACTGTCACACCCCGCTCCCGTAGGAGCGATCGTCCTCGCTAAGGCGTGATGCCGCACGAGCCTAGATTACGCTCGTGCAAGGCGGGTTCCATAACGGCCGATTTCAGCGGCTGCGACGGGATCGTCGCACAGAAGTCCCAAGCAGAGACATTGAATAATAGCAGCGGAATTAGAAAGCAAACACAAGTCATTCCAAAACACTCTTTTATTGATATTGAAACAAAGGTTATAATGGGGTACAAGGCCAAGATTACAAGTCTCTTAAGCTCACTTATCTCACATTACAAGTCACTCAGCTCTCTCTCATCTCTCAATACAAGTCTTGAGCCAGTGGATGCTTCGGAATGTGACGTCCATACATTATGTCCCGTATAAGTCTTTACTCCATGCGGCCACGCGCTTCGAATCGCCAAGGAACTTCGTACCTCGACGCATCCAAGCGAGCTCCGCGCCACGAGCTTCTACCTGTGCCTGCACATGTAAACTATGTGGGTGTCAGTACTCAACTGTACTGGTGGAATGAGCTCCTCGCCTACCCATACAAAACCAACACGTTTGATTTACTTTGTGCAACTTAGTCCCTTCTTATCAATTGTCTTTCTAGTCTTGCCTTGGGATCAGTTTTAGGACCGACGCCTTGGCCTATTCTGTGTCTCTAGACCATCTCGTGCTTGTAACGACAACGTTAACTCATACCTTGCCTTAAGACCCTTCTCGTGCCAACAACGTTAACCTATCGAGTCGTGTTTGTCTTACGGCTTAAAATCAGAGACGCAACTACGCGATGAGGCTCTATTTCCGTGTGACCGTGCTACAAACCCTTGCTGAGGCCGTGCTTCGCAACTCAATGAGTCTCGATCGTATCGCCGCCTCGCGGCCCTTGCCACCTCGCGGCCCTCTGCTACTAAATCATCAACTGACCCATCCAACTTGTGAACTAAGTATCACTCGACCAACTTTGCCTTGCGGCGATTCCTGACATTAAACTCGAACAACTCAAACCCAACATATACAAGTCACATATCAACACTTGAGACTCGACGCCACATCTTGTGCCGAAGCACGGTGTCTACGCTGCGGCCAAATCTTAGGCCTAACATTGTGTTTATCATGTACGCATTCTTCCCGACTCTTGATTCACTTGACCTGATACTCGACTCAGTCCAAAGGCACACCCGTGGATTGCCGCCCGTGCCGACTCATCTATATGAGGTCACTAGCATAACAAGCTATCTTGGACACATAGCTTGCGGTTTGCCGGGACCCTTCCAGCGCAAGGTAGCTAGCCCCCTGGAAGTCTCCGACTAACCCGATGCTATCTGTGTTTCCTTTTTTGGCCAAAACGGTCCTATGGCCCTGGGTTGCCGTTACGGGGAAACTCTACCTTGTCGACAAGTTGTCCAATGACCATGCAAGACCCTTCATTCAAACTGACGTCTTACACAGTCATTCTACTTTCAGTGTTATCATCTCTTTCCAAAACCAAGTACAAGTCTTCTATCCTTGAGACCCCTCAAGGACCCCTCGACGACCCACGGTCGCGAGCATTCTTTCCATGTTAACATTTTATTTCATTCAACTCAATGCCTATTCGACAGTCCTTTTTCCAAAAACTTATTAAATCAACCGTGGTTCATGCCTTAAACACTAAGTCCGTGCATCGTGCCTTAGGCCCACCGTGCTTTACGCGATACTATCGCCCAACTCATACTCCATACGACTAGCTTTGAAACCGTAGGACTTCGTGGCTATACTCGATCGTAGAACTCATAGGACCGTACTTGGAATGTCTTAGGTCGACCACCATCACTTTGCCTAACTTAATCCAGCCTACAACTTAACCCAAGGGACGAGCAAAGGCTATGTCAAGCCTTGCATCGTGGAAGCGTGCATGCTTTATCGAGCATTTAAGCGGGCGACGCATATGACTTAGGCTAATTCACAGTTTGTGTCAAAGACCAACTTTTCCTTCTCCCAAGCCACGGGACGAAAGATCGAGTGTCATTTTCAAAGCACACTGTGCACCAACTCTAAGCCGACCGTTGGACCTTTCCATATTCTAACTCAATTCGACCCGTCGGGATTATTCCCTTTAGCTATGTGAATTTGTCTCTTTTATTATCAAGCCTACTTGTGCAAGTTTAAAACATGCGATTTATTATGTGAAGGCTAAGATGAGGCAAGTTCACCGAAACTACCCCACCTGAGCGAACGGTCGCCTTGACCGAGCGATGTCTTCGAGCAGCCGTTACAAGGCTAAGTCCGAACGTCGTTGGCATTTCGATTCCTCCGATTGACTGAGCGGGACGGGGCACTACATCATACACCACTCAGAAAAAGTTTTGTCCTCGAAACTAACTGAGTACACTTATCGACTTATCACTTTACTCAACATTCAAGGACTCTCGCACACACTTCTCCTATGCGTTTCCTCAAATCCGAGCCACGCTCGTGCTACCCACAATCTTTTCTTCAAAACTTACAATCTCAAAATTCTCGACACTTTCCTGTTCCTCAAGTCTCACTTGATTCAACGTATCACTTAGTTGGATCGTGAACATATTTTAGGCATCCCCAAAATACATGCATTTTAGCCAAGCCTCGTGATAGCGAATCCCGCCATCACCACTCGAGTCGGATCGTGCACATATTCAAGCGTCCCTGATATACATGCATGTCAACCGATACTCGCGAGTGGTGCCTCCATAAATCCTACCACTTCGTACTCGGATGTCTGCCTAACCGCTAGGCTATGTCTCTCCGTCAGTATTGGAATCATAGTTCCCAAACAACAATATCAACACTGACCCCATCCTAAGGTCAAACCAAATTGATAGTACGGAGTTTTATACCCAAGCTCGCATCACTTCGATTTCTAAACTTCGAGCATCGATTCCCTATACACATCCCAATATTCGTCGCACGGGGTCTGAGTCATTCAGCAAAGCCATCCTACAACAACTCACGTTCAACCAATTTCATGACGTATCAAATCGCTCATTCAATAAGTCATCTTGTATAGTCTATCCCTTCAAACACGTTCGATATAGTTCGCCTATCAATCCTTCTCAATTCAAGTACACTATGACACAATTTAGTCGCTAACCAAAATTTTGCATTCCACATTTCCTAAGTCATCTATTCCAATTCACGTAATCGATCATAAGGTCGTCTAGCTTAACAATATGTTGTGCCCCGATCTCACGCGAGTCAGATTATCCACGGTGGGTATGAATCACCATGCACGCTCCCGTAGGATAATTATCCTCATCGGGACGTAACTCTTGTTTTGCGTCTAGACTAATTCATTTTCGATGCGTGGATTGGACCTACTCAATCCTCAAGTTTATTTCATTCATCAATCGCAAGTTCTAACATCTTCACATTTTCCTTCGCATCAAACCGATAAGTCGAGACAATCAAAGTTGTCGTATCCTAATTTTTTCGAGTTCGATCATTCCCGCGACATGAATCACCATGTCAGCGCTCACGCGGAACAATTGCCCCAAATTCGACGCGACGCATGTGCGAGGCTTGCACTCGCGCAAGACAAGATCATCGACGTTGTGGTTATCAACGTAACCATCAAGACACGATCATTTTTATCCAAAATTCATCTCAATCAAAATTCTAAGTATAGCATCCAAACGAATAATAACACTTGCACGATCGTCTTTCGCCGAATTAGAGTGCCCTCGAGTTATCGCATATCGATCTTTGATACGCCTCGATACCATCGATGATATACGTAACCTGACGATCTTCCCTTGCAACGAATTTTGAGTCGTGCGAACGATGCTATCGTCCGACTGGATAGTCTCATCGACATTCAAATTAAAGTTCGATCATTATCCCTCGAATCATTCACAACATCAATTTCCTCAATTTAATTTTATGTATTGTTCATCCGTTTATCTTAAGTCATCGACCAATATATTTCCTCAATTTGCATCGTCCCTTTGTTAACTCAAATCATCGAGCAACATTCAATCCAATCCTCGGACTCATTACGTAACTTCAAAATTAAACTTTTCATGCACGCTATCTATCTGTCGTGCTAACTTTTCATATACGATCCGTATCAATTTTTTCGATCAAGTCATCCGTTCGCTACACCTTAAGTTTTTCCTTGATTCGATTTCACCTACTCAATCACTTTCGTATTTTATACTCGCGCAATCCTCAATCCCGTGCACGTTCCGAGCGCATCATTTTCTAGGTCGTTCGAACCAACTCGTCCAAATCCTCAAGATTACAACTTGCTCGAAGACACTCAATCTAAGGCTTTGCATAACGCGACGCTTGCTGATAGACTCATCGATACCCCACATCCTCAATCAATCGATCGACATTCCTGAGGCTATCGCATACACCACTCAAGAATGAAGTCATTCAACAAATCCTCAAAACTATCCTTTGAATCTAAATCGACTTCTTCAATCTCGTTCGAACCATTCCTCTAATTCCAAGCACGCTCATCTAAAATGCATCGACGATATTGTCGCTCGATAGCATCCCTATCGATAGTCATCCCACTTACTCAACCAAGTCTAACCCATCCTTGCTCGAAACATTACGAATCCCGCACTCGACTTTGCTAAGGTCGACACAATCCTTGGTGTATATGCCCAGCCCGACTTAGCCAACCGTGCTTACGTAAACCATCCTTTTTATTTCTTTGTCAAAAACCGTTCTCCTATGTTTTGCAAAATAGATAGACTTATTGTATGGACATCCCATGGGATATTTGAGAGAGAGCGCACCAACGATTTCAACATGCGGAAGCAACATTCAGATTTCGCGAAAACAACGAAGTTAAAGAATTCAATCGATAGTCCAAGGACGTAAAGCCGTGCTCTGATACCATTATGTCACACCCCGCTCCCGTAGGAGCGATCGTCCTCGCTAAGGCGTGATGCCGCACGAGCCTAGATTGCACTCGTGCAAGGCGGATTCCATAACGGCCGATTTCAGCGGCTGCGACGGGGTCATCGCACAGAAGTCCCAAGCAGAGACATTGAATAATAGCAGCGGAATTAGAAAGCAAACACAAGTCATTCCAAAACACACTTTTATTGATATTAAAACAAAGGTTACAATGGGGCGCAAGGCCAAGATTACAAGTCTCTCAAGCTCACTCATCTCACATTACAAGTCACTCAGCTCTCTCTCATCTCTCAATACAAGTCTTGAGCCAGCGGATGCTTCGGAATGCGACGTCCATACATTATGTCCCGTATAATTCTTTACTCCATGCGGCCATGCGCTTCGAATCGCCAAGAAACTTCGTGCCTCGACGCATCCAAGCGAGCTCCGCGCCACGAGCTTCTACCTGTGCCTGCACATGTAAACTATGTGGGTATCAGTACTCAACTGTACTGGTGGAATGAGCTCCTCGCCCACCCATACAAAACCAACACGTTTGATTTACTTTGTGCAACTTAGTCCCTTCTTATCAATTATCTTTCTAGTCTTGTCTTAGGATCCGTTTTAGGACCGACGCCTTGGCCTATTCTGTGTCTCTAGACCATATCGTGCTTGTAACGACAACGTTAACTCATACCTTGCCTCAAGACCCTTCTCGTGCCAACAACGTTAACCTATCGAGTCGTGTTTGCCTTACGGCTTAAAATCAGAGATGCAACTACGCGATGAGGCTCCATTTCCGTATGACCATGCTACAAACCCTTGCTGAGGCCGTGCCTCGCAACTCAATGAGTCTCGATCGTATCGCCGCCTCGCGGCCCTCTGCTACTAAATCATCAACTGACCCATCCAACTTGTGAACTAAGTGTCACTCGACCAACTTTGCCTTGCGGCGATTCCTGACATTAAACTCGAACAACTCAAACCCAACATATACAAGTCACATATCAACACTTGAGACTCGACGCCACATCTTGTGCCAAAGTACGGTGTCTACGCTGCGGCCAAATCTTAGGCCTAACATTGTGTTTATCATGTACGCATTCTTCCCGACTCTTGATTCATTTGACCTGATACTCGACTCAGTCCAAAGGCAAAACCGTTGATTGCCGCCCGTGCCGACTCATCTATATGAGGTCACTAGCATAACAAGCTATCTTGGACACATAGCTTGCGGTTGGCCGGGACCCTTCCAGCGCAAGGTAGCTAGCCCCCTGGAAGTCCCCGACTAATCCGGTGCTATCGAGTCAGCACAGCTACCACCGTATTTCCTTTCTTGGCCGAAACGGTCTCATGGCCCTGGGTTGCCGTTACGGGGAAACTCTACCTTGTCGACAAGTTGTCCAATGACCATGCAAGACCCTTCACTCAAACTGACGTCTCACACAGTCATTCTACTTTCAGTGTTATCATCTCTTTCCAAAACCAAGTACAAGTCTTCTATCCTTGAGACCCCTCAAGGACCCCTCGACGACCCACGATCGCGAGCATTCTTTCCATGTTAACATTTTATTTCATTCAACTCAATGCCTATTCGACAGTCCTTTCTCCAAAAACTCATTAAATCAACCGTGGTTCATGCCTTAAACACTAAGTCCGTGCATCGTGCCTTAGGCCCACCGTGCTCTACGCGATACTATCGCCCAACTCATACTCCATACGACTAGCTTTGAAACCGTAGGACTTCGTGGCTATACTCAGCCGTAGAACTCATAGGACCGTGCTTGGAATGTCTTAGGTCGACCACCATCACTTTGCCTAACTTAATCCAGCCTACAACTTAACCCAAGGGACGAGCAAAGGCTATGTCAAGCCTTGCATCGTGGAAGCGTGCATGCTTTATCGAGCATCTAAGCAGGCGACGCCTATTACTTAGGCTAATTCACAGTTTGTGTCAAAGACCAACTTTTCCTTCTCCTAAGCCACGGGACGAAGGATCGAGTGTCATTTTCAAAGCACACCGTGCACCAACTCTAAGCCGACCGTTGGACCTTTCATTATTCTAACTCAATTCGACCCGTCGGGATTATTCCCTTTAGCTATGTGAATTCGTCTCTTTTATTATCAAGCCTACTTGTACAAGTTGAAAACATGCGATTTATTATGTGAAGGCTAAGATGAGGCAAGTTCACTGAAACTACCCCACATGAGCGAGCGGTCGCCTTGACCGAGCGATGTCTTCGAGCAGCCGTTACAAGGATAAGTCCGAACGCCGTTGGCGTTTCGATTCCTCCGATTGACTGAGCGGTACGGGGCACTACAACGACAACCTGGGGCCACATTACCGATCCGGCCATGGATAAAATACGATATAGCTGATGCTGGGTAGGCAACCAGGAATTCGATGGGCTTTCAGTGGGGCTAGCTACCTACATTGATCGACCCACCGTCTCTCCTAGCTATGTCCAAGATGGCTTGTCATGCCAGTGACCTTTCATATAGATGAGTCGGTGTGCAGAGCGGCAATCCGCATGTACTATGTCGGTTGAGTCAAGAAGCATATGTACGGAACAAATGAGTCAAGGAAGGGTGCACGTTATGCAACATAATTATGGAGCCTAAGATTTGGCTACAGCAGAGACTCGTGCTTCGGCACGAGATGCGGCATCGTGTTTTGAATTGTTGACACAGAATTTGTATAAGTTTGGAATTTGAGTCGTTTGAGTTCAATAGAAAAGACCGTATGGCAAGGTATGGTTAAGTCACACGGAGTTACGAGACACGATCTCGATGTTGTTGTACGACTGAGTTTATGGCACGACTACTGAGTTGCGAGGCACGACCTCAACGTAGAATTCGAAGGAGTTTTATGGCACGATTGTGTCATCGCATCACAAAATAGACCGAAAGTTTATGTCCTAAAACTGATCCTAAGATAATATTAGAAAGTCCACAAAAGAATAAGTTGCACTTACTAAAATGAACGTGTTGTTTTGTATGGGTGGCGAGAAGCTCACTCACTAGTACGGTTGTGTATTGAAACCCCACCAGTCTTCATGTGCAGGTTCAGGTATCAGCACGCTCGGGGCAGAGCTCGCTTGGACGTGCTGAGACATGGAGTTCCTTAGCATTTTCGAGACGTGCGGGGCAGAGCTCGTTTAGCCTGTAATTAATCGTTATGGTATTGTCTTACGCAGGCGCAACCTATGCTCGCACGGCATCACGCCCAAACGAGGACGATCGGTTCTGAAGGAACCAGGACGTGACATCCAGTGTGTCGGACACGAAGGATGTAACTGTAATAGAAATTAGTGGAAGGAAAAAGGATGGACACAGACACGGTGCACGACATGAAATTGCTGCAATGGTGGTTGGCTATGATGTTGGCTAGATGGTGTTTTAGGAATTTGTATAGGAACAAAGGAAAGGATCCCCTTTAAATAGGGTGGAGGTTTGCTAGATTGATAAGGATTGTGAATCCAAAAATAAATCTTTTCCATGGATTTAAATCAATTAAATTAGATTGATCAAATCTCAATCCTTAATTAGATCACAATAACAATTAAAATAATATATAATATTATCAAATTATATTTGTATAAATTCAAATCTTTATTTAAAATAATTTGACAAATTCTTTATTATTCAAAATATCTATAATTTCCTTGCATAGAAATTCAAACGAAAATATGTTTTCTAACACAAAATATTTAAAATAAATTTAATAATTAAAATTTAAAAAAAAAATCGGGACCAGGGTTACACTAAGTAAAATTACATACTTTAAGCTCGTGATTGATAAAGATCTCCACTCGATCACTATATTGATAATGTCTCTAGAGCTTAAGTGCAATTAAAATTGCACGAACTCTATATATTATGTTGGATAGTTCTTCTCATAGTCTCAAAGCTGTCAAGACGTATAAGCTATCACTCTCCCATGTTGCATAATGACGCACAAAAGTTCTTTATTCGAGCGTCACACTACATGACGAACCTTCTCGTTCCTTCCGGAACAAAATTTTGTGTGCCCTTTTTACACCCCGGCCGAGGGTGAGTGTCCCCTAAGTTATACCGTGGTGATATGATAAGTAGACTAGCTTTGGTGATAGGATTAATTATGAACATATAACCCTCAAATGCTCACCATAATTTTAAAATTTTGGTGCAATGTCATAAACTTGGTTATCAGAACAATTCAAGTTCAACCATTTGAAATTACAAAATAGACCTTCCACATTTATGGACGTACTAAACTATATAAATGTATTAACCTTCAACTATCACTACAACTATATTTTTATTTTTTTTAACAAAGGCAGAGAGTTTTGATAGTTGGACAACTCTTGATTGTTATCCTCTCTTCTTTTGGCTTTTTTTGTCCATGATTGCACCGGAGTCTGAATATTTATTACATGGATCTAGCTAGGGAGTGGTAAGGGTGCAAATGTCTAATTTGGGTCAATGGTAGGTAGTATCCGACTCGACAGATGAGTCTATTTCAATCACTAGAATTCGATAAGGAAAACAAATCCACCTGAGATCCATCCTGTTTAAAACGTGTTGGGTCGAGCAGATGAGTCTTTGCTATTTTAGGACCGTCAAAAACAGATGAGTCTTTGCTATTTTAGGACCGTCAAAATTGACGGTGCTAATTTTATATGGGATTCTCAAAATTTTGACAATCTTAAATATACAAAAAAAAATTGTTAAAATTTTAACAATTCTATTCTTTCATAATTGTCAAAATTGTAACAATTCTAGAACTGTTTAATAATGTGAATGTCCCCCAGGGCCGGTTCTGGATAATTGAAGGTCCTGTGCGGATTTCAAAATGTGGCCTATAAATTTATTTATTGATATTTTTTAAAATGTATTGATTCTGAAAAATACGAAAATCATTACATCAGAGTGGAACCTGTTTATGAAAGATATAAAAAATTATTAAAAATAATTAAAATTAGTTTTTTTTAAATGTTCCAAATCAATTGTTCCTATCGTGCAGACACTTTCCATCAATAAAACTATTACAACATAGCATAATTATAAGAAAATATCCACAAAATGATATCAAAATTTACACAAAAATTATCACCACGGTCCACGTCAGAGCTGTTCTTTCTCAATCGAGATCCAAAAGCAAACCAATTATTTCCGATGGGATGATATTGTTCTTCCATATATAAATATAAAACTAAATTCACAATAGGATCACAGCTCTAAGAAAAATAATAAATTCATAATGAGAATAAAATTCTTAAGAAAAAAAATTTGTACCTCACTACCTCTTAGAGTCTTAGAGATGAATCATTCATGTTACAGTTGCATCGGATGAAGAAGAATAAAACAATAACTAAGTATATTTTGTTCGTAATGCAAATGTAATCAAAGAAAAAAAAATTCTTTGTCATTGTTTTTAATAAAATTCTTGCAAAAAATAAATTATTGGTTGGATACACTTGCATATAGAAATTTGTACCTCTTGGAGATGAATTATTCATGTAAC
Source organism: Iris pallida (assembly GCA_029216955.1). Classification (NCBI taxonomy): domain Eukaryota; kingdom Viridiplantae; phylum Streptophyta; class Magnoliopsida; order Asparagales; family Iridaceae; genus Iris; species Iris pallida. Next base: position 13,097,457 of record JANAVB010018998.1, read on the forward strand.
AGGACCCAAGCACTCTCTGTTTTTCTTGTCCTTAAAGAAATTAAGAAACAATAAGAAAGTTAGTAATCAAAGAAGAAATCCAACCAATAATTTATTAAAAAGCTATATTTTTATATTTTACTTGAACAAAATATCACCACACCACCGCTGAAATCATGGAGACATTAAGTAACTTCCAAGTTCCAATGGCCGGCCCTCTGTATTCTTGGAGGCAGTGGACCCAACAGGCATGCAATACAGCGTACACAAAGTCCCGTACATATCGTCGGGCATCCAAAAAAAAAAAAAAAAAACCACTTGAGTGGAAGGAAGGATTAACATCAACCCTAACTTTGGTGGGTTAACAAAAATGAACCACTTACTTTTATGTACAAGTTCGGGAAAGGGCCTAACCTGCAATAACTCCAATGCTAGTCACAGCAGCTCCCACATCCCAGTCTCAACTCCCGTTGTATTAATTAATGGCAGAATAATCAGAAGAAATGATCAAAATACAATTACATTACAAAATTGAACAAATTAACCATGTAATTACATGAGACTGTGAACGCATCGCAAGCAAATACATAAAAGAGCACAAATTAGTGAGTGTAAATAGGATGCTCCTCATGTAACATCATCGTTAGTTTCCATCTCGCTACCACCATTTTCTGGAGAAGTACTACTAGGAGCCGTGTGTTGTACGAGGGCCAACTGATCCGCAAAGAACAGATCCTTCATGTGTCGTAGCTGCAACCACTCTTTCTCCATCTGCAGCTCTACTTCCTCAAATTTCTCAATCTTTTCTTGGATTTCTTTCATCTGTGGATATGTAAACATATGAGATTAGTCATCCATTAAGCATTATCTAAACAAAATCTCAATCGTGTCACGGTTGGAGAAATAATAGAGAATCACCTGAGCTTGGATGATTTCGGTTATGAACTGCTCTTCGTCGTGTCGCTCCTTCCTGAGCTGTGATTCTGCTTCTGCAGCAGCTTCCTTCAGTAATTCGGGAGTTGGGCCATTTGCAACATAAGCTTCTACACAAGAAACAATTGACTTGATTGCTTTACATAAAAATAAGCAGTTCTATGTACATAATTAATTCTCTCGGTAATCCTTGAAGTCAGTATACTTCTAATCAAATACGGTGAACCAACCACATAAAATATCGGCTAATTACCACAAACCCTGGACACCTAAACTTCGCCTTTTTATTTCTATTTTTGCATCACGTTGCAGTTACAGAAGTCCAAAACAGAATAAAACACTCCTAAAATTGGATAAAGAAAATAGGATCAACTTGATACCCTCAACTATTTAAGTTTTTAAACTTGATATCCTAAACTTTGATAGGTATCAACTTGATACCCTAAAAAAAGGACGGAACTACCCCTCTTGGCTGCACCACTCCCGGCCGCGCAGCCCGCCCCTGCTCCTGCAGCCGCCGGGGTGGTGTATTTGGGTGGGGGGAGAAGGGGGGTAGGGTAGTTTCGTCCTTTTTTTAGGGTATCGAGTTGATATCTATCAAAGTTTAAAGTATCAAGTTGAAAGACTTAAACAGTTGAGGGTATCAAGTGGAAAAACTTAATTAGTTGAGAGTATCAAGTTGTAATCAGCCAAGAAAAAAAAAATGATGCAGTCATAACAACTCTTCTTCATCTCCTAAGCAACAGCAACAGCGATTAAATAGTAGGGGATTGGATCTGAGCAAGGGTCCCACTCAAATACCTCGCCACAACCAACCGCTGCCAAAGGGATAAAGAGAGCATGAGTGAGTTTTGTTTTGTTTTTGGTTTTTTGGATTTTGTTATTGGTGGTGAGTGTGTGAAATGGGTTTCAGGTAACTTCCACCTGGTAATATGTATTTTTCGATTGGAATAAATCCATATTAGAATATGTCCTCAAAATACTATACTCAATTGAAGCATCATCGATTGCAAGACTTACTGTTTTGCAAGTAGTAGATTCATTGAAATCTAATAAAAGTTTCAGCAAGCATCATATATGTCAATAGCTCATTATCCGCAAGTAGACACTGTAACCTTTATGCATACCCATGGGAATTGTGGACACAAATAAGCATGTAAGCTTACATAATCTCACTCTATCCTCCGGAGAGCAAATATATGTATACACCCCTAATGACAGCCCCCATCTGGTTTTGCTGAGTAAGTCTGAGTTGAGCTTGCTTAAATGCAACTCAATATTAAGAAATGATAATCGTACAATACTGAAACTTGGGAATCCCAATGGAGCTATGACAATAATCTTCCGTTCTAATCAAAGTTTTCTCTTATTTTCAAAGAATAGTTCGATACCGATATGATATGGTCGATATCTATAGGATTTAGGCATCTCCCGATCCAATAGCGACCGCTAGCGATACTTTGGATCTCCTTTTAAGTCAATTCGGCAAAGAAAATTGAACAAAAAAAATAAAAGAATGAAAAATAGTGTCGACATAATGATTCAGTTGTGTCGAAGAATGGTAAGTTATAGCGTATCAATATGACTCCTTATTGATAAATTGTAACTACTACTAGTAATCGAAGTATATCTATAAATTCACAACATTCATCCAAATTAATATTATTTCCGCTCCAGAAGTATTTATTGTGGTTGTCCTATATCTAAAGGCAAATAATAAACAAGAAAATCTATTGCAAGTAAATATTATTTCATTTAAAAGTAATAAGAAATAACATATAATATACAAAACTATGTCTAAATGTATATAAAAAAACATTTTAAAGACTTGGTTCAAAGACAATTCAATGCTCCGATCCGAAACAGCCGAACCGATACTCATAGGTAGGGTCTGATACCGATATTTCAAACATTGGTTCAAATCATAGTTTGCAATATCGGCCGATATCGATCTAATACAACCGATACCGATAATTTGGCATGTCCCAACTCGATACCGACTGATACCGAGATCGACCGATTCATAGTTTGCAATATCGGCCGATATCGATTTGATACAACCGATACCGATATAATTTGGCATGTCCCGACTGATACCGAGATCGATCGATAGTGACATTGGGGGTCTCTTTCCTAGTCAATTTGGCAAAGAAAACTAAAAAAAATACTAATCAACAAGGAAGTAAAAGCATAGTTATGTTGTAAAAATATGTAAATGAAGAAAACTTATATATCGCAGGTAAACCAATCAGCAATGGTGACTATTATTTCATTCAATTTCAAAACTACTATGAAACAGGCCAAAAATATTTAAATTATGCCTAAATGCCTAAAATATTTTCTTTAAATTTATTAATAATTATTTGCTTTTCGATACCAAAAAATCTGATACTCCACTCTAAAACCGCAGATAGTGTCGATACCGCATATCCCGATACTCATAGGAAAGGTCTGATACCGATATTGCAAAACCTTGGTTCAAAGACAACTAGGTTACTGATGACTGCAAATCCTGTTTGAGGTGATAAATGTACAAATGACAAACAATTGGTATATGAATAGAATGCAGATTATACCTCCTTTCTCTCCACCATTTTCTGAAAACCTAATCTCCGTGCCATTTGGAATGTTGGTACTAGCCATGTTGACCTTATCTAGAGCTGCAATGGCAGCTTGAGCAGCAGCTCTGGCAACTTCTGATCCCACCATGGCTGATAAGAAAGCTACCTGAGAAAGCATGACGACTCAGTTTTAGATTTATTTACTTAGAAGCATTGAAGATATTACTGCATCCAATGGCTCCTATAAGAGTGTAGACAATTGTTTTGGTTAGTCAGGAAAAAGTTAATCACATTCACTTCATCGACTATAAAGTATAAACCATAGTTTGGAGTGTCGCCGATACTGATACGATATGGGCCGATACTGATACGATACGGCCGATATCGATACAATTTGGCATGTTCCGATCCGATACCGACTGCTACTAATATGGTCTGATACTGACATTGCCGGTCAGTTCAGAAGAAAAAATTGAACAAAAAAAAAATAGAAAAATAGTGTCAATGCAAGGATTCTCTTGACAATGTTATAATGCACCGACATGATTTCTTTTAGTAAATTGTGACCATTAATATTGGTCGAAGTTGTATATCTAGAAATTCATATCATTCATCCTTATTAATATTATTCCATTTAAAACTAATGAGAAGCAACATATAATATAAAATTAAATGTCTAAATGTATCAAATATATCTCATGTAAAGCAATAAACATGGAAACCAATCAGCAAGGGTGACTTATTTTATTATATTTTAAAACTACTAGGAAACAACACAAAAAGTACTTCAAATTATGCCTAAATGTCACATTTTTTTTTCTAAATTTTTTACATAATTTATTAACAATTATTTGCAACCAAAAAATCCTATACTCCAATCCAAAATAGCCGAAACCATCAATCTCGATACTCATACGAAAGGAAAGGTTCGATACCGATACTATAAACTTTGGTATAAACAACCAAACAATGTGTACAACATCATAGTCATCTACATTCATGTATGATAAGAGCCTCACACCCACCCACCCCACACTCACCCACCCACCCCCATCCCCGACACACACAGGAAAAGCAATTTTATGTGATATCATCATCTACGTGCATGCATTTATGTTGGAACTATTAAGAAACGAGAATGGATAATCAATTTACTCTTTCCCAAAGCCAAGCCAACTTGATAGCATAAGGTGTAGAGTGGAATAATGGATTGATTTTATTGATATTGAGAGACACATATATAGGAGAGGCTAGCCCCTTCTCCTATTGTTCTAAGCAATGTGGGACTAAAGCCCACTAACTAATAATTCTAATATAACACTTAACACCCTCCCTCAAGCTGGAGCATAGATATCAATCATGCCTAGCTTGTTACATAGATATTGAATCCGAGGACCCAAAAAAGGCTTTGTGAAGATATCAGCAATTTGGTCGCCGGTTCTTACATGTTGAAATTTTATCACTCCCTTTGTATACTCATCACGAACAAAGTAGATATCAATTTCAATATGCTTCGTTCTTTTATGAAATACGGGGTCTGTGGCAATATGGATAGCAGATCGGTTGTCACACCACAGACCTGCCGTTTGAGATTCTGTGTCTTCTCCCAGTTCTTGTAAAAGATGTTTCATATATAATACTCTGATGTGCCATGAGTAATGGCCAAATATTCTGCTCCTGAGCTTGAGCCTGCTATCACACTTTGTTTCTTGCTCTTCCATGACACTAGATTTTCGCCAATATATACTGAGTTGCCAGATGTAGATCGTCTATCTGTCAGGCTTGCTCTCCAGTCAGCATCAGTAAAATACTCAATACGAGTGTGTCTATGATTCTTCATTCAAATTCCTTTTCCTGGATTCTTGACTAGATAATACAGGATTCTGAGAACTGTTTGCTAATGTAGAACTCTTGGAGAAGCCATAAATCTACTTGCAACATTCACTGCGAAAGAAATGTCCGGACGAGTCATGACCGTCAAGTAGTTGAGTTTTCAACTACTCGACGATACAGATCTGGATTGGTCATCAGGACCCCTTCGTCTGGAAGTAACTTTGCCCTTGGATCCATAGGTGAGGTTGCTCCCTTGGCTTGCATCATGCCTATATCATTTAGTATGTCCAGCACATACTTTCACTGGGACATTACAATATTCCGCTTACTTCGTGTAACCTCAATGCCCAAGAATAGTTCAAGGATTCCATATCCTTGGTTTGAAATTGTTCTTCCAGAAATTTCTTAAGGCCCGCAATACCCTGGTTGTTGTCTCTCGTGATTACAATATCATCAACATAGACACCAAGTAGTATCCTTCCAGTAAATGTGTGTCGATAGAATATCGAATGGTCCTTCATCGATTGACACATGTCAAACTGAGTAATATGTGTAAATCGACCAAACCACGCACGAGGTGATTACTTTAGACCATAGAGGGCCTTTCATAAATAACACATTTTACCCTCCCTAGCAACGAACCCGAGAGGTTGCAATACATATACCTCTCATCAAGATCCCCGTAAAGAAAAGCATTCTTGATATCCAGTTGAAGCAACGGCCAGTCATAGCGAATAGCTAAGGCCATTAGAACATGAACAGATATCATTTTGGCAACAGGAGAGAAGGTCTCGAAGTAATCCTTACCATATGTCTGAAAATATCCTTTGGCTGCTAGACGCACCTTTAGTCGATCAAGAGTGCCATCCGGTTTTACCTTTATCGTAAACACCCATTTGCAACCTACTGCCTGTTTACCGGTAGGTAAGTCGACTAAGTCCCAAGTATGATTCTTCTAGAGAACTTTCATCGCCTCGTTCATAGCAACACGCCAACCGGGATGTTTGAAACCCTCCTCAACATTTTTGGAAATATGAATTCCATCAATCGTAGCTACCAGAGACTGAGTGTGACTTGTAAGTCCTTTGTAGCTGTCAACATACAAGGAGTGATCACGACATGCATGACGAGGATGAACTGCCGGTGGAAAAGGGAGGTCTGTTGTTAGAATAGGTGGAGCTGCTGGTGGAGTAGGCGGAGGCGAATCAGTAGAGCCAGAGGAGGATGACTCTGTAGGCACCAATGGCGATGTTTATGCTGGTGACGTCGGCACTGACTGAATCGACGTATGTGGACCATCAGACCGGTTGATTTGCTCGGTAAGGAAGGACACCCGTAAGGGGGGCTGTTGTGATTGATCAGAAAATATCAAAAAATTCTCTTCGGAATAAACTTGGAGAACCGGACCCGTTGATTGTAAGAGTGGAGGAAATTCGGTTTCGACAAAAGTAACATCCCGAGTGAAAAAATCTCTCTCTAAGACAGGTGAAAAACACTGATACCCTTTCTGATCTTTAGGATATCCAAGGAAAATACATTGTATTGCCTTAGAATCTAATTTTGAAAGAGTCGTTCGGGTATCCCGAACATAGCATAAGCAACCAAAGATTCTGAGAGGCAGAGAAAATGGCTCTCGTCCGGAAAAGAGCACATAAAAGGGAGTACTACCATTAAAAATTGATGATGGCATGCGGTTAATAAGGTAACAAGCGGTAAGAACCGCATCCGACCAAAATTTCTTGGGAGTACGTGCTTGAAACATAAGAGCGCGTATTGTTTCCAAGAGGTGACGATTCTTGCGCTCGGCTACACCATTCTGTTGTGGTGTGTACGCACAACAAGTTTGGTGGATGATGCTATTGCGGGCCAGATGACTATCGAGCTCACGAGATAAATACTCACGACCATTGTCACTCCGAAAAATTTTAATTAGAACACCAAATTGTGTTTTTATTTCGGCATGAAAATTGCACCAAATGTTAAATAATTCAGAACGATTTTTCATCAGATAAACAAAAGTGACACGTGAGTAATCATCAACAAATGTAACAAAGTACTTAAAACCCTTTATTGATTCAACTGGATAAGGTCTCCATACATCAAAATGTACCAACTCGAAAGGAGCAGATGCAATTTATTTTGACTCACCAGATACGGAATCCGGTGATGCTTAGCCAAACTACACGTCTCACAATAAAATGAAGCAAGGATATCTAAAGAAGGGTACATTTTCTGGAGAACCTGAGTTGATGGATGGCCTAACTGACAATGTAACTCGAAAGGATCGAGTTTCACGCCGGCACAGACCACCGAAGAAGGAAAAATATTACCGAGCAATGCAGGTCACAAGTAATTTGACTAATTGAGATTAAATTGAACGGGTTCTCGAGTACAAGTAATACATAATTGAGTGACAGTACGGAAGAAAGACTGGCACTTCCACGTCCTCGGACTGTCAGGGAACCTCCATTGGCAACAGTAATGTCAGAAACACGACGGACAGGGACATAACCATGTATCATACCTGTGTCACCAGTCATGTGAGAAGACGCACCAGAGTCAATTACCCACTGCTTGAGTTTTACTATGCATGCTGTTGAGTATCCGGCTGTGGAACCAGACGTAGAAGCTTCACCACGACAATGAGCCTGGAAATTGAAGAACTATGTATATGAATCCGAAGTCATCTGAACAGATCGAACACCATCATCAGGAGCATTAGTTGTGATATTAGCAGCAGATGATTTAGTGCACTGCCAGTAGAAATGGCCAAGTTGACCACAATTAAAGCATGTGCGCGGTCTTCCTCCACCACGACCGCCATTTCCACGTCCCCCATCGCGACCAGCATTTCGGCCACCATGTCGGCCAACACGAAATCACGTACGAGCAGCACCAAGAGCAGAGCGATCGGCAGGAGTATCACTCGGAGTGATCTCAACAACTTTTGCGGCCCGAAGGACACGATAGTGTGCTTCCAACAGGAACGGAACGTCAGATCCAGCAATTATCTGAGAGCGAACAGAATCCGCATCAGGACGGAGAGAGATAAGATAAGCCATGACATGTATATGCTCCCGTTGAGCTTTTGCTTCATTAATATCCGTCGTAAGAGGTAAGATGCGATCGATCTCATCAGTCATAGCCTTAAAGGCTCGGAAATGGTCCTTATGCGATTTTCCTCCTGATTGGCTCAGTATACACCAACGACCGAGTCGTAGATACGAGACAAATTGTGTTTTCCATCAAACGCCGCCGCCAGGACCTCCTATAATTCTTTTACGGAGTCTGTGTTTAGAACCATGTCTTCCACTGATGGTTCCATTGAATTCATCAACTGTGTAAACAATCGACTATCATCTGTCTCTCATTGCTCAAATATAGGATCATTCTCAGCTGGAGGGTTGTCAGTCAGATGTTTGGACAACCGCAATCCACGAAGCGTCTTCTCGACCTTCTTTTTCCATGTCGAGTAGCCTTCTGGTCCTTCCAATCGTCGATCGGCTAGTCAAAATGAGGAAATCGTCGTGCCAGTGCCTGTTGGTCCCGCCATTGCGTTGCCGACACTAGTATCTGTAGCACTGTTATTCGTCATATTGTCTGTCATCTTTCAGGATTCCTGATTTGACTGTCGATTGGAATTTTCCAACTGGATAATCACATTAACTGCCAATGCACTAGAAATGTAGCCAGAACCGGCACACGCATAGGAAGCAGAGAATGTGGATCACACAAATCAGGACAGAGATAACCCAAGTTAACCTCTGTAAGATCCTGATATGAAGATCAAGGAAAGAAACAAAGATTAATGCAAAACAACCATATGTTTGCTCTTTGTTAAATTTCTGAATTTATCCTTGAGAGTCAGAGGTTCCAGCAAACAAAGCAAATGTTTACCCTCTGAGAATCCCAAGTAAATTGACAGTCCGAGTTTTCAAGCAAACAACCAAAATGTTTACCCTCGGAGAATCCCAACAATTTTTTTTTGGAAACTAGGTTAAGGTTTGGAGTGGTTGGGCGACAGCAAGTGGAAAGGGAAAAGGGTTAGGGTTAGGGTTTTGTACTCGATCCATGGAGAGAGGGAGGTGCCAGAAAGGAGGGGGGCTGACATTATGGGAGAGCGGGGGGTCGACTGACAGGAGGTAGGGGGCGATTGCAGCAGCAGGGGGTGGCAGCAACAGGGGGGTGGGCAACAGCAGCAGGGTGGGCGGCAGCAGCAGGGGGCGGACGACAGCAGCGGGTGGGGGGTGGGGGGCAGTAGCGGATGGGGGTCGACAGGTGGGCGGGGGATTAGGGTTAGGGTTAGGGTTTTTTTTTCTTGGGGAGGTGGATGAATTATGGCTCTGATACCATATAGTGGAATAATGGATTGATTTTATTGATATTGAGAGACACACATATATATATATAGGAGAGGCTAGCCCCTTCTCCTATTGTTGTAAGCAATGTGGGACTAAAGCCCACTAACTAATAATTCTAATATAACACTTAACATAAGGCATCACACATTTTTCTATTTGCTCATTGTATGAGGCATGTGGTTGAGAATTTTGAATCAAACCAACCTCAAAGGCGTAAACAAAATGAGCAGACAGATATTTTTTGAAATAAACTAAAGATCGTTCCATTGAAACTAGGTTCGCAGTATCGTTATTAGAATCGGTATCGGACCATTCCTATGAGTATCGGGATCGGCCGGCAGTTTCGGATCTGAGTATCAGATTTTTTTTTTGGTATCGGAAAGCAAATAATTATTAATAAATTATTAATATTTCAAAAAATATATTTTATACATTTAGGCATAATTTTAAGTATTTTCAATATATTTTTCTTAGTAGTTTTTTTAAATTGAATGAATAGTAGTCACCCTTGCCTATTGGTTTACATGCGATACATAAATTTTCTTCTTTCACATGCTTTTACAATCTTACTATGATTTTACACCCTTGCTGATTGGTCTTTTTTTTAATTTTCTTTGTCGAATTGACCGGAAAAGAGACCCCCGTTGTCGGTATCGGATCGGGCCATGCCAAACCGTGTCGTTATTGGCCGTATCGGATCGGTATCGGCCGATACTGCAAACTATATTTGAAAGCCCAAAAAAGACCAAGTTTCCTAGATGATTATACAAGGCCTCAAAATCAAAGCTCAAGAACTTTATCATTATAACGTGTCAGCCTAATTATTTAACTAGTACGTCATAATAGTTAGTGAGTTTCTAATAAAGGAGTTACTTATTGGGCAACAATGTTACAGTGAGTGTCGACATATATCCTAGTTTATAATTGAACTATAACACGAACAAAAACTTAATGTCTGATGACATAAAAAGATTGCACATGCCCACCTTCATATATTTACAATGTTATAAAAATATTTAAATTTCATATAAGCTTGTCTTTAGAGCCCATATCTATCCAAAATCAGAAGCGTTGAAATGGACAAAGACAAAGTTTACAAAAACTCAAGAGTAAAGATGGAAGTCCAATGTATACTGGAATGTTTAATAATACAGTTCAAGGGGCATGTACACACACACACACACACACACACACACACACACACACACACACACACGGCCTAATTTCAGATTAATTAAACCTCATGGGCTTCAAGAGTTCATTAAGGTGTTACACCTAAATGGAAATGAATAAAGTTCTATATGATTTCTGAATTTCTTATAATTTGCTCTGCAGTACTACTACACGAGCACATTGATCAAATGAAAAAAAAAAACATGTACGCGTGTACAAATGTATATACATCTATGTAAAATCAGAAGTCAATGCTTCCTTTATGTACGAGCAAACAAGAAAACAATGTTATAATAAAGATGAGCAAGAGAAGCAAAAAAGGACTGGAAACTAATTCGAAGATAGATTTCTGTGGATAATCGGTATTAGAGGACGTTTTAGAATTGTTAAAACTTATGGAACCACAACAGGCGGAAGCAGCTGCTGGGCTTTCAAGTGAAATAAAACAGGCTTTTCTGTAGAAGCTCAATGTTCACATTGAACGCTTAACTACACAGTTTATCTGTGATGGTTTTGTTTATTTACTCTTTATATGGTTTTGTTTATTTACTCTTTTATGAAAACGAATGATCCCCATCTTTCATTATCAACCTGATTTCATATTTTTAATAAAACTGCATGAGCTTCCAAATATCACAAATATGTTCCTGCCTAAATAACGAGAAAAGCTCTAATTCAATTGACATTGTTCTGCAGTAGCTATTAAACAAGCATATTAAGCATGCACCAGCATGTAACTGCATAAATATTTATGTATTGAAAGCCAGCATTTTCTTTGTGAATGAGACTATAAAAAGGATAAATGAAATAATAACATATATTATATAATAATTATTTCAGAATATGTTTTAAGCATGTGCGGAAACCAAAAAAAAGGGTAAAAACTTAATGGAAAGTAGGTTTCTGTTTCAGAGAAAACTTCATAAATATATAATGTTATAAAACAATTTTTCAAATAAAGTTTACAAAGTCGAAGTTTCCTACTACCCAAGAACAACCTCTGTCAACAAAATGTATTACTAGCCTTAGAAAACAGAATGTGAACTTTTCAGAGATACAAGAGAACACACTTCCTTCGTCGATGAAGAAAGCAAACTAAACTACAATTGTATTCCAAATGAGATGTCAGGTTTCCTTTTTGGTAGTTCTTCCCTCCAACCAAGATTAATAGATGAACCTGAAGTATCAAATGCTTATTGGCAGCAGCGAAGATGTTTGTGTGTGTGTATAATAAGGGGGACTCAGACTTTGACTTTTTCTTGCTGTTTTATTGGAACATATAATCATATTTCCAAACAGGCAGGCTATGTAGCACAGAACTCTCATCTTAGTAAGCATGCCCCGTGTCGGACACGTATAGGTCACCGACACTCTCCAAACACTTGTCGGACATGTATCGGTCACCGACACTGTCCAAACACGTGTCGGAGACTCATTTTTACATGTCCGTGTATTTTCATTTGAAATCGGGCATGAACACTCCGAACAAGGGCACGTGTCGTTATGTGTCCTCGTATTTTCATTTGAAATTGGGCACAGACACTCCATATAAGGACGTGTCGATAAATTTATAGTGTTTTTGCTTAGATAGAGATAAAAGTTGGCATCTTAATTTCATATAAATCAAATAGCTATTTCCCAAAGATGCATATAATTCAATTATATAATATTGAGGGTATATAAGTGTGTGTGTGTGTGTGTGTGTTGGTTTTTTAGAAAAAAATGCGTGTCACCATGTCCGTTGTCTGTGTCGTGTGCCGTGTCGCATCCATGCAACATAGCAGGTAGGCACTGATGGCTTCACTAGTCAAAAGTAAACATGCACACCTGAGCCATGATAGGATTGCTGGCATCAGCTAATGGTGTAAGACGTCTTCGTTTCAACAGGTTCCCTTCAATAACATTCTCCCCTGAAGATCTAGCATCGACTCTGTCATTCTTCTGATTTTGCATACTATCTTCTCTATCCTCCAAAGGACCCATGAATTGCTCACCAAATGGTAACTTAATGAACCTAGCAACACAATCTTTTTCAGTTCGGGTACCAACATGTTGTGCAACCTTCTTCCAGTCTTCACCATAGTGGAATATAGCCTCGAGGAGGTGAAGGGTCTCTTTGTCAGTCCAGTCTGTCCTCGTTTCTTCACTAATATCTACCCGCTTGAAATCTGATGTACTAAGGCCAGGCCGATAATTCCCTCGGACATAGCATCTTGCACAAAGAACAATGTCGGACTGTTTACAAACAAGAAGGCCAAGGAATTAGCAACAACAAAATAAGGTATCATGTCGTTTGATAATGAAAAGTAAGTTTAAAACAGGAAAATATATATATATATATTAGTTGCTTCACTATTTTCATAATGAGTTCAGGAGTTTAGTCTGTTAAGACCATACTAGTTTCTTAAGACTCCCTTATCATCAAAAATATACAAAGCCTTTTTCTCAATCAACATAAACTATCTGCAGAACTCCTCTAGGTTTGTAGGTTTGTACCATTCTGATGTCCATTGTCAACTACTGCAAATAGTCGTACGTGGATTGTCAGTCATGAGGCAAAGAAGCTAAAATGTCTGGACAAATTGAAGAGACTGAAATGGAAAAGTTCAAAAGAATGACATGGATTACAGAGGAGCACGACTTTACAAAAGCAATTAAAAGAAATCTTTTATAGTTCGAACATGTTGACTCATTTCATAAAGCATTACTAAGCTAGAACGCCTATTATTCATTGGAAGAAAATGGTGACATCGTTGAGGTCTGATGAATTGGCTCATTAGTCAAGCATTTAGTGTCCGAGTATTGGGCACACGAAACTGAAACTTTGAAATTTCCAGATAATATTGGCAGGAAAAATAAGTGAGCCTTAACATTACATTCAAGAAAAAACAAAATCATTACATATTTCTTAAAAGTTTAAATAATACAATAAATTCATACTACTAAAACAATACCACATAGTTATATTGCAGTATAGCATTCAAGACGACCCCATGAAGCATGGATTAAGATACGTGATATGAATAAAATACCAAACAATAAGAGTATAGTGATGCATAAAATTGCAGAAAGTATAGAATATGATATATGTGTGCTCGCGCAAATTCCAGGACGCATGTTTTGTTCTGCATTCTGCAATCCAATTTGATATGCACTTTTGAAGTTTAACCAGTGTAGTGTGTTCCCTTTTTTGTTCCGAGATCCAACGCGTTCCATGTAACCATGGTGCGCCCCACATGCACCAACAAAAACTGGCCCAAATGCCTCAATACCAAAATTTGGAGCATGTAGTGGGTAGTTGAGACAAGCTCAACATGGCTCAAGCATGCCTAAAATATGCCAACTTTGTCATGAATGTAAAGTTGGATAAGCCTAGAATGCTACCTCCGCCATACAGGTGAGCTTTCAGCCAAATTGGATAGCTTTGTTGTACTAGCTAGCTTCATCGTACTAGCTAGCCTCGCCACATGAGACTATTTAGCATTGTCGGGCACTAACCCCGTCGTACCGACAACAGTTTCAGATTGTCCTATGAGCAGGATCTTAGGAATTTCATTAAATCCCTAATGAATGGGAAATTATTATCCCTAATCTTAGGGATATCATTAAATCGCTATTGGTACAAGATATCAATGGGTCATTACACTCATAATCCCTATCTAGACGGGACATCTAAAGCCTTGCTTGCTAATCATCCAAAGTTGGTCCCAAGCATCCCTGACCGGTTGGAAGTGTAACGACCCGCTCCGCCCTAGCGGAACGCCGACTCAAACGGCGCGAGTGCAACGACACGAACCCTGTCTTGCTCGGCGAAATGACTCGCTTAAGGCAAAGGCAATGGACTTGGCCCTTCAGGAGAATCCAGACTTAGACTTTCAAAGGCGCGCTCGGAGTCTCGCTCGGCCGATGCGATCATCGCTAAGGTGGGTGGCTCCGATGAACCTGTCTTTGCTTAGCCTAGACACATAATAATACGAACACTATTGCTAGAATCGCTAGGCGATAACACCGTGCATGCTAACCAAATGACTCAACGCACCTAACTAAGGGAATAATCCTATCTTGTATGCTTGTATAGAACATGGAAAAGAACTGAAAAAATATGCGAACTCTCGTACCGCACTCCACGCTCGTACAAACGCACAGCTTATAGTGCGAGTAGGTTTACTTGTGCGTTCAACTATGAACGAAAGGCTTGTCACTTAGAGTCGTACCACAACTTGAGACAAGAAACAATAAATTGTTCACAAAAATGAGAGGAAGACTATCGACATAGTCGTTCCGAATAGAGAATAAAAACATTGAAAGGCTTCGGAACCGATGGGTCGCCAAGGCAGTTCCCACACAGGGAGTTGCGTAATGTATGAATGAACGAATGAACGAATAAGTGAATGAAGGAATCAACGAAATGAATGAATGAATACATGAATGAAACAATGAACGAATGAACAAGTGAAAGAAAGAAAAAAAGAATGAAAGAAAGGAAAGAAATGGTTAGCGACAGGTATGACGGGGACGTGCAACGGGGCTCGCTACCCGCGCTGCACGGACGCCACCGCCAACCTGGTCGATAATGCATTATGGCTCTAGACAGCCTGATAAGTTAATTCATTGGCTCAAGACAGCCCAACAAGATAATTGGCTCATGACAGTCCGACAGGTTACTAAAAATAAGAATACGAAATGGTCGCGAACAACTCGTGCACGAGTGATGGAACAAACGATTCCAAGGCAACGATCACGACATCGTGGTCGACCTAGGCGGAATCACGACTTACGGGCGGCTTGTGTGCGGGCTCGGGCACACAAGAGACGTAAGGCCGGGTATTGCGTAGACAATCAAGGTGTACCAGCCATCACGCTTGATAGATGCGAATACAAAGAGGAACATGTCCAAATGGCTTGTGGTGCCAGCGACCGATGCATATAGATTATGTTGGCTCGATTGTAGCAAATCCGCGTGCGAGACCTTGCATTGAAACAAGTAAATCTGACTAGCTGAACATGCTATGTTACTGAATGAACCATATCTAAACAACAGTTGAGTACAACACATCCTGACAACTTGAGTAAGCTGAACAACTGTGTAACTGAACAAAGTGCCTTCTGAACAGGCTTGAATATAACACAACAAATGAACTAGAGTACTTTATACAAATGAGTTAGAAACACGCCTACGACGCGCTACCACCTGAGGCAGGGACACGCCCTTGACACCTTTGAATACCTATGCAATATTACGTTAGGTCATTACGTATGAACTGTTGGCTAATCTTGGACATGGAAGATCGTACGGTAAGTATGGTAAGTTGCGCATGTATTTTCTATGCGACACTTGATATCGATAACACGAGATAAGCTTGAATGATACGCCATGAAATTGACCCTAAGGTAAGATTAGTAAGACAATAAATGATAGATGGTGCACAAAAGTAAAATGAACGTGTTTGGTAATGATAGCGAGTGGGTGAGCTAGCCTCCCCACCAGTGCATAACAATGTACTGATAACCACATAGTCTGCTTGCAGGGTGCAGAAGAACTACGTCGGGTGAGGAGACTTCCCTCGAATGTGCTAAGACGCGGAGCTAACTCTGGAGCATTGGAGCGTTGCAAAGGAACTGAAGCACCATATACGGGACATAATGTATCGGAACATCGCCATGAATCATTCCATTTTGTAAGCCACTTGGCACGTCTTTTATGTTTCGAGAGAGAGAGCTCGAGTGAATTGTAATCTCGGCATAACGCCGCTTGTACTACTTCTTGAATATCAATAAAGACAATTGAGTTTGTTTCAAATTGTGTTCATTTACTTTCCGCTGCAAATGGGGACACTCTGTACGACTCTGTGGCCTAGCTTCAAACGGCCGTTTCTGGACTTAGCCTTGCACGAGCGCAACCTAGGCTCGTGCGGCATCACGCCTTAGCGAGGACGATCGCTCCTCCGAGAGCGGGACGTGACAGATTGGTATCAGAGCACGGCTTTACTTCCTTGGACTTCTAAATGGATTCTCTCAGTTTTGAAAGCTCGATCGTGGACAAAAGAAGTGTACGCTCTCTCTCGTTGACCCTTAAGATGTTCCATACAATAAGTCTAATATTTGCAAAAAGCTCGTATAAGTATTCGATTGGACGAGATCGATGTGTGAAGGCCTTTGTGCCAAACTATGACGGACTTGAGTTGAAAGGAACCAATGCTAAAAGTTAGCAAATGTTACGCATACCTAAATGACTTTACGCTAACGATAGCGAACGAGTGTACGAGACCAAAATATAGTCCGAACGGGTCGGCTATGCACACAGCCTTTGGCTATGTTGTGCTGAGTATCGCGCACCTAGACCTTCTGGAGCAAACGAGTTGCGAGCGAGATTGACTATCGCTCGGACAAGAACAGGTGACTTAGAACACATGTCGATAGGGACGCTAACAAGACCAACGCTTAAGGTGAACACGAGAATGACTCTTAGATTTTGAGGAACGGACGAACGTATACTTGAACGTGTCGATTGTAAATTGAATGATCTCTTCGATGACTTGTAGAATGACTTAACCCCGAGTGGTGTATGCGATAGACGGAAAGAGGAATAAGAATGAGTTTCGACGACTAGTCGAGTGGCTCGAATCTTGAGTGGTGTATGGACCGTCTAGTGAACTGTTCAACCAAAATTTATGGACTTACAGGTAGCAATGAATATATCTGCAAGCGACGATTATTGCGCAAAGCCTTAGTACGAGTACGCTTAGTTGGTCGTGATTTCTCGAGTCTCAAACGAGATGCCCTCGAACGATTTGTGAATGTGTAGTGCATGTTACAAAACGGTTGAATAGAGATTTGGAGCGATGAAACAAAATGAATGTCATGGTCGAGAAAACTTAGTGGATCGTACAAGCGATTTCGGAATAGTCGAATTGAGTAAAACTTGAGTTGAAGTAAAGTACTCATAGACAGGATCGATGATAGCACGATTGGAAGATAGCGTGCATGAACGTTGATTTGAAGATACGAGAATGACTAAGGAGTTAGAATAGATGTTGCTCATTGACTTGAGTTAGCATGAAACAATGTGATTGAGGAATCAAGTTGCATGACTCAGATTTCATTGCAAAAGGAAGATCGTCAGGTTATGTACATCATCGATGGTATTGAGGCGTATCAAAGATCGATGTACGATAACTCGGGGGTACTCTAATTCGATGAATGATGATCGTGTAAAATGATAATGTTTCGAAGGATGTTGTGCTTGGGATTTTAATAGAAATGAATGTTTGGATGATAGGGAAGTGACTTGATTGTTCGGTGATAACCACAATGACAACGATCTTGTCTTGTGCGAGCGTAACTCCAACCTCGCACATGCGTCACGTCGGATTTGGGACGTTCATTCCGCATGAGCGTTGGCATGGTAATTCATGTCCAGTGGGAATGATCTAACTCAAAATATCTCGACATGGCAATTTGGATTGCTTCGACTTGTGGTTTGAAGCGAAGGTGAATTCGAGAATTGTTCAGACTTGTGATAGACGATAAAACAACTTGAGGATTGAGTAGACCCAATCCGTATCAAGAATGAACTAATCTAGACTCAATGCAAGAGTTATGTCCCAATGAGGACGATTATTCTGCAGGAATGTTGGCATGGTGATTCATGTCCGTCGTGGATAATCAGACTTGCGTGAGATTGGGGTATAACAAATTGCTTGGCTAGACGACCTTGTGATCGACAACGTGCATTGGATAGGATGGATAGATGAATTGTATCAAACAAATTTGAAGAGGTAGACTATGACAATGCTAGTTGGGATGTATGAAATTGAGATGCTGAGGATTTGGTTAAGGACAACCTACCATAGCATGACTTTGCTGAACGAACTCGGACCTTGTGCAAAGAGTGTCTTGATGCGAATAGGATGAACACTGCTCGATGTTTAGATAATTTGAGTGAAACGAGCTTGGGTAGAAGTATCCCGTACTAACGAACAAACGGTTTGACCATAGGATTGGGACGAGCGTCGTGCAACGACTTTGCACGATGAACGAAGAACTTGATTTGTAACTACAGTAGAAACTCTATAAAATAATACACTTGGGACCACCAAAATTTATTAATTAAAAGAGTTATTAATTAATCGATAAATTAATAATTATTAATTTATATATTAATTAATATTTTATTAATTTATAGTAAAATACTTACGTAGTTTACAAACACCTTTCAAGCTTCCACTTAATTATTGTATACAATGCATGTGTATATCAAATGAAGGGCCCAATTTGAAAGAAACCTTCAATCTCCCACCTTATTATGCTTCTTGTGTTCAGTGTATCACTTTATGGACATTAAAAATATTTTCAAGAAACCTTCAATTCTTGAGTCATTTTTCAAGAAACCTTCATAAATCATTCATGTAATATGCTATATATAAGGAATTATTAATTTATATTTTATATGGGGTCTGAAGAAATTATCAAAAATGTATTATCTTATAATTTTAGCGAATTATTAATTTAGCACCCTATCCCCGAGTCGGGACCGGCCAAAAATATTATCTTAGAGAGTTTATTAAATAATCGAGTATTAATTTATAGAGTTTCTACTGTATGACCTTGTGAGCTAACCTAGCGGATAGGTGGACAACCATATGCCAAGTGATTGGACCTGTGTAACCGACTTTAGAAGATCATTCGGACGAACGATAAATCTGGGGCAACAAGACTTAGAGTTAGGACGTGGAACTGGGAGTGTACATTAACGACAATAATACCAGCCCTAAATGAAGTGAATGAATGAAATCGATGATGCACAAGTAAAGTTGGGATAACAAATCGAATCATTACTTGGAAGACATACTTGATGATAGTGCAATACTTGGTCTTGAATCGAACGAAATTCTACTTGAACTTGGGTCGACTCCGCTAGAAGTGTCGTATTGATTTCGTGAGACGGGAACGCTTGAGAAACGAATCGGATCATCTCGATGATCGAGATAGACGATAGTGAAAGGAACTAGAGTTCGGTTTTAATCGAGTTAGTAACACGGCCGACAATTCGAAATTATCACGAGTAGCTTGTCCGACTTCGCTATCTCTAAGCTTGGTTGAAATGTATGTATTCGGGGGACGCCTTGAATATGTGCACGATCCAAACTCAGCGATATGATGAACTCGAATGCAGCTGCAAATGAATATGTTGAGATGCGCATGGATGAATGGATTAAACGAGTTAGTCTCAGCCTATGACCCTCATGTTTGACGAATTATAACACATCTCGTGTGACCATTATAGTCCCACTACAGGGCACAATAGTGACCAAGTCATAGAAACGATGACTGAGTGAGTACCGTCAGCTTGAATAAGTAGTAAAGTCATTCGATAAAATTTACCAAACGCATGCGACGCAGAACTTAGAAAGGTACCCGAGTATAGTTCGATGCCATCGAACGATAAAGCCATTCGATAGGAATTGTCTAAGATATGCACACGGCATGAGTTAAGGAACGGTAGGATGGCATGTACTCAGGAAGTCTCGAGAACGAAACTTATTTTGAGTGGTGTATTATGTAACGACCCGCTCCGCCCTAGCGGAACGCCAACTCAAACGGCGCAAGTGCAACGACTCGAACCCTGTCTTGCTCGGCAAAATGACTCGCTTAAGGCAAAGGCAATGGACTTGGCCCTTCAGGAGAATCCAGACTTAAGACTTTCAAAGGCACGCTCGGAGTCTCGCTCGGCCGATGCGATCATCGCTAAGGTGGGTGGCTCCGATGAACCTGTCTTTGCTTAGCCTAGACACATAATAATACGAACACTATTGCTAGAATCGCTAGGCGATAACACCGTGCATGCACACCAAAGACTCAACGCACCTAGCTAAGGGAATAATCTCATCTTATAAGCTTGTATAGAACATGAAAAAGAACTGAAAAAATATGCAAACTCTCGTACCGTACTTCACGCTCGTGCAAACGCACAGCTTATATTGCGAGTAGGTTTACTTATGCGTTCAACTATGAACGAAAGGCTTGTCACTTAGAGTCGTACCACAACTTGAGACAAGAAACAATAAATGGTTCACAAAAATGAGAGGAAGACTATCGACATAGTCGTTCCGAATAGAGAATAGAAACATTGAAAGGCTTCGGGACCGATGGGTCGCCAAGGCGGTTCCCGCACAGGGAGTTGCATAATGTATGAATGGACGAATGAATGAATAAGTGAATGAAGGAATCAACGAAATGAATGAATACATGAATGAATCAATGAACGAATGAACAAGTGAAAGAATGAAAAAAAAAAGAAATGAATGAATGAAAGAAAGGAAAGGAATGGTTAGCGACAGGTATGACGGGGACGTGCAACGGGGCTCGCTACCCGCGCTACACAGACGCCACCGCCAACATGGTCGATAATGCATTATGGCTCTAGACAACCTGATAAGTTAATTCATTGGCTCAAGACAGCCCAACAAGATAATTGGCTCATGACAGCCCGACAAGTTAAACTAAAAATAAGAATACGAAATGGTCGCGGACAACTCGTGCACGAGTGACGGAACAAACGATTCCAAGACAACGATCACAACATCGTGATCGGCCTAGGCGGAATCATGGCTTACGGGCG
Organism: Iris pallida; assembly: GCA_029216955.1. Taxonomy (NCBI): domain Eukaryota; kingdom Viridiplantae; phylum Streptophyta; class Magnoliopsida; order Asparagales; family Iridaceae; genus Iris; species Iris pallida. Next base: position 13,118,918 of record JANAVB010018998.1, read on the forward strand.
GCTTGTGTGCGGCCTCGGGCACACAAGAGACGTAAGGTCAGGTATTGCGTAGACTATCAAGGTGTACCAGCCATCACGCTTGATAGATGTGAATACAAAGAGGAACATGTCCAAATGGCTTGTGGTGCCAGCGACCGATGCATATAGATTAAGTTGGCTCGATTGCGACAAATCTGCGTACGAGACCTTGCATTGAAAAAAGTAAACCTGACTAGCTGAACATGCTATGTTACTGAATGAACCATATCTAAACAACAGTTGAGTACAACACATCCTGACAACTTGAGTAAGTTGAACAACTATGGCTTCTGAACAGGCTTGAATATAACACAACAAATGAACTAGAGTACTTCATACAAATGAGTTAGAAACACGCCTACGACGTGCTACCACCTGAGGCAGGGACACGCCCTTGACACCTTTGAATACCTATGCAATATTACGTTAGGTCATTACGTATGAACTGTTGGCTAACTTGGTTTACTTGGACAGGAAAGATCGTACGGTAAGTATGGTAAGTTGCGCATGCATTTTCTATGCGACACTTGATATCGATAACACGAGATAGGCTTGAATGATACGCCATGAAATTGACCCTAAGGTAAGATTAGTAAGACAATAAATAATAAATGGTGCACAAAAGTAAAATGAACGTGTTTGGTAATGATAGCGAGTGGGTGAGCTAGCCTCCCCACCAGTGCATAATAATGTACTGATAACCACATAGTCTACTTGCAGGGTGCGGAAGAACTACGTCGGGTGCGGAGACTTCCCTCGAATGTGCTAAGGCGCGGAGCTAACTCTGGAGCATTGGAGCGTTGCAAAGGAACTGAAGCACCATATACGGGACATAATGTATCGGAACATCGCCATGAATCATTCCATTTTGTAAGCCACTTAGCACGTCTTTTATGTTTCGAGAGAGAGAGCTCGAGTGAATTGTAATCTCGGCATAACGCCGCTTGTACTACTTCTTGAATATCAATAAAGACTATTGAGTTTGTTTCAAATTGTGCTTATTTACTTTCCGCTGCAAATGGGGACACTCTGTGCGACTCTGTGGCCTAGCTTCAAACGGCCGTTTCTGGACTTAGCCTTGCACGAGCGCAACCTAGGCTCGTGCGGCATCACGCCTTAGCGAGGACGATCGCTCCTCCAGGAGCGGGACGTGACAGGAAGCATCCACATAAGAAAAAGTGCTCCTTTGCCTCTACGACGTGAGTTTAGCAAGAGATCCCGCCACCTCTTGCTCCAAACTTGTTAGCTTCCATCAAACTACAATTTTCTCTTTCGAGAGTAAAGTTCGAGGACTAAAAAAGGATTTGAACACCCTGATAGCCTCTTCGAAGTTTCTCACAAAGATCTCATATGCTTCGAACATCCATCAAACGTAAGGATCCGGAAACATCCGAGAAGAATCTGTCGGTTGTGATCTCACAAGCAAGACAGAAGAATATTCAGTTCCCGTCATCGAATCGTCAACAGAACAAAATAATTACGCATTGACCAAACTTCCATAGACACTTTCCCAGGACATAATTTTGTAGAAGATTCATTGTAAACACTCTCTACAGTTATTCATTGTAATTTTCTACATATTAGAAAAGTTTTCTCATTTCAACAGAAAACAAAAGTGAGAGAGAAAGAGGGGGAGGAGGGGTCAGAGAGACTTGTTGGCATCAAACGACTTGGGACGAGCACGGAAGGAACGGGAATTGTGGGGACAAAGGCTACAGGTCCTTTCCTCTTCTTTCATATATATACATACATAGTTACATACACTGAAGATGAGTTGTTGCACTTTCAAAGCATTAAAAGGTGGACTTCTCACAAAAGACGGGGCTCAGAGATTTGGCACCAAAAAAATAATGGAGTATGTGAATTATACAGAACAGAACAGGAAACAACGATAGAGCACATCTTTTTCAATTGCAATTACACCAGACTAATCTGGGAAAAGATCAGAAGGAATCTACAACCTAATACAACGCCTTAATACAATATCCAAGAGGAAGCTGAAGAGTTAAACCATGAATTCAATAGGAAGATCAGATACAGACACTTGCAAAGCACTTGTTTAAAAGTGTGCGTTGACACATATGGAAGGAAAGAACCAGAAGACTATTCAACCAGGAGAGCATAAGATTTCAGTGCTTAAAAGAAGAATTTATGGAGATGTAATGGAGATCATGAAAAGCTGTACTAGAGTAGAAAGACAGAGCCAAGCAACAAAAACCATGTAATTCTGCTTAATTGGGGTATCCAATTAAGAAATAGTAATGTACAAGAGAGGAGAGGAACCCATACCTGACTGTGTACCCTTTGTTTATATCAATATAATTAACATTTTCGAAAGAAAAAAAACACAGGAACAAAATGTTGTAAAGGAATACAAAAGGAACTATTTAAAACTGAAATGATGTTTTCAACAGTATACTAAACCGATATGAGAGGAGACTGCTTCCTTGCTTCCTTAATCCAAGATATTATGGGCTGCTAAAGAGAGTAGAAAGATGGCAAAATACTACAGACAAAAATGTTATTCCACAAGTTCAGCTCGAACTAGACAAAGATATTTAGTTAATACTCAGCTAGAAATTATGCTTCATCCCACCCTGTACTCCTCCTATCCCAACAGTTGTCGTATCCGATAAATTGTATTTCTAGTTTTAAATAGAATACTTCTTGAGAGTATCTGTTGTGTTGAGAGTAAGGCTGCATCCCCAATGGATCCGCACTGAATATGCATCTGACTCATGTTTTCGAAGAAAATGTGCTTCATAGATGACCACCTATCTAAAGGAGTCACATGGAACAACTGTTCCAACACAAAGAAGAGGTAAGTAGGAATAAAATGGAATTTAATACTCAAATATTCTGATCCAATAGTTTCAATCAAGACTTGAGGATGTTTCAGATATTCTTCGTTGTTGTAGTGGTGTGTGGTGATGGTGGGGGGGGGGGGGGGGGGGGTGTGTGTGTGTGTGTGTGTGTGTGTGTGCGGGTGGTGGGTGGGTTGTTTTTTGTTTTGGAGGGGGGGGGGGGGGGGGGGTTGGAGGTTCCTCTCTGTTCTTCGGCTCTTTAAGGTCTCATTAAGCACAAAGTTATACAGAATATCCTGAAATGATGTTTCAACAGTATACTAAACCGACTTGCTTCCTTAAGCCAAGATATTATGAGCTGATAAAGAGAGCAGAAAGAAAAATACTACAGAACAAAAATGTTATTCCACGAGTTGGACTCGAACTAGGAAAAGATATTTAGTTAATCATCAACTAGAAATTATGCTTCATCCCACCCTGTACTCCTATCCCAACAGTTGTCGTATCTGAGAAATTGAATGGAATACTTCTTGGGAGTATCTGTTGTGTTGACAGTAAGGCCGCATCCACAATGGATCCGCACCGAATATGGTTCTGACTAATGTTTGTGAAGAAAATGTGCTTCACAGATGACCACCTATCTAAAGGAGTCACTTTGAATAACTGTTCCAACACAAATAAGAGGTAAGTAGGAATAAAATGGAATTAATTCAAATATTCTGATACAATAGTTTCAATCAAGACTTGAGGATGTTTCAGATATTCTTCGTTGTTGTAGTGGGGGGTGTGGGGGTGGGTGGGGGTGGGGGTGGTTCATCTCTGTTCTTCGACTCTTTAAGGTCTCTTTAAGCACAAGCTATACAGAATACCCTGAATGAAAGTTTAATACATTGTCAAAATATAATTTTATTAACATGAAATGTGTTGGACACACTTCAAAATTCATGTTGTGTCGTGTCTGACACATCGGACACACCAAACTAGGTGCCAAATCCGTGTCGTTGTGTCTAAAATGTGTCTTGTCAAATCCATGCACGTGCAAGATAGGTGTTGGCTAATCAATTATTAGGCAACCACAGGTCTTGCCCTTCGTTCCACCTTCCCCAACAAAAGCCTCATGGAGCAGCAAAAGTGCAGAACTTCAGATACGAATATATACAGTTTTAGTGTAGTAACATTGCCAACAATTATATTTCACATGCTTTTCCAACCACTAGACAATGGTATAAAATTGTGCATAGGAGTATCAAAATGCATGCACCCTTAACCCATTTTCAAGGAGAAGCTTTTTCAGTAACTCAAAGCACCCTCTTAGATGCAAGGATTGAGCCTTATTATCATGCCAACGGAATCCCTACTACAAAATGAGATATGCAAAAGTACAAATAAAAAATACTTAAATTCTTAGCTAATATTACAGAATTGTCATAACATGAGATTTGGACATTGGGATGGACACTTTATGTGGTATTACTAACCAAATATTGCTTACTAATAGGACAACAAATAAAATATGAGGGACAACCAACATTACGCCGTAGGTTAAATGTTTAAGCCTTAGGCAAGTAAACTTCTAAACTAATGAATTATTTATGTAACTCAAGTTAGTTTCTTGTGAAATAGTGATCATTATTGCCTTGGTCAAAAAACAACAATAAATAATATTTGTATTTACTTATTTTTAGAACTCATAACAATATAATTGTTCATTGACTATATTTTAGCAAAAATAACAACATTGTAGAACCCATTACATCTTCGAATTTACTGACAACAACAATGTTATAAATAACTAAATTAGGTATGGATCAATGCTACTATGTTATCCAATTAAATTACAACTATTTTATATCTAAGTAATACCATAGTTGCCAAAGGCACCTTGGTGCAAAAGTCCCCTGGCGCCTAGGCGCAAGCGAGACACCCGCATCAGGAAAAGAAAAGGAGCATACAAAGTACAAAACTATATATAAGAGATGTCTAGTATGATTTAAGGTTCGCACAATCGGTATTGGAATCAGTTTCGGACCCGTCCTATGAGGATAAAAAGGGCACGCAAAGTGTCAAACTATATATAAGAGATGTCTAGTATGAGTTCGAAGAGGAATCCATTGATGGAGTATAAACCTAGACAGTAATATTATTATAACATGAGACATTTTGGACATTGAGATGGACACTTTGTGGTATTACTAACCAAATATTGCTTATTAATAGGCTGATGAAATTCAACAAATAAAAATATGAGAGCACAACCGACTTTATGCCATAGGTTAAATGTTTAAGCATTACGCAAGTAAACTTTTAGACTTATGAATTATTTTTGTAATTCAATGTTAGCTTCTAAGTGAAACAATGATCATTGTTACCTTAGTCAAAAAATAAAAATAAAAAAAATTTATTGACTTATTTTTAGAACTCATAACAATAGAATTGTTCATTGACTCTATTTTAGCACATATAACAACATTGTGGAACCCAATTACATCTTCGAATTTACTGACTACAAAGAAAATGTTATAAATCACTAAATTAGTTTCTGACCAATTCTACTATGTTATCCAATTAATTTACAGCTATTTTATATCCAAGTAATACCATAGTTTCCAAAGATAAAAAGCTCACCTAGGTGCAAAAGTCCCCAGGAGCCTAGGTGCAAGCGAGACACCCCCATCAGGGAAAAAAGAGAGCACACAAAGCATAAAACTATATACATGAAATGTCTAGTCTGAGTTCAAAGAGGAATACATTGATGGGTATAAACCTAGACAGAAATATTGTTATAACATAAGACATATTGGACATTGGGTGGTATTACTAACAAAATATTGCATACTAATAGGCCGGCGAAATTCAACAAATAAAATTATGAGAGCACAATTGACATAGGTTAAATGTTTAAGCCTTACGTGTAGTACCCCGTCCCAACTCCGTGACCCGTTCTCTATTGTGACGCGGGGAGCGCGGTTATGAAACAATGTCGCTATCGATTGGTCGGGACCGATTGAATTAAGATTCTTTCCTCGTTATGGAATGGCTTCTTCGGAATCAAGTCTCATATTCAGTGGATTGCGCCTCGAGGATGGACTCTGCGGCTGAGTCGGGAGAGACCTCCCGTTGCTCTGTTTTTTCATGCCGCACTTGCTTCTTTGGCTTTGGATTTTCTGAATGCGTTTCGTGAATGTTTTCGATGGATTTCATTGCTTGCGTTCTTCGAACTTCGCATCTCATATCGAACTCGGAATAGAAGGGTAGAGTATTGATGCGTTGCTTGTGTGATTTCAAGTGATCGCGTAGGCGCCGTCTAGCACAACAAGACTTTCTTCCCTCTCGCCTCAAACAATCAAGGTGAGTGGCTAACCCTTCTCCCCTTGACCCACTTGTTTTCGAATCAATCGATAACATCGTTGCGAATGAAAAGCTAGCTGTAAATGCACAGACACAACTGCTTATTTCTATAGAACTGTGCATGCTTTACTTAAGTACTTCTGCTATAGAACTGTTATATGTTTTACTTTACATATATGCCATAGAACTGCAAAGATTGATGTTATGAATGAATGTTGCAACGATAAGGCGGAACACATTAAAACTGGTTAACTCTTTAAGATTTCATAGACCATACTTGAGTAACTAGTTTTTGTCTAGCACGGTCATGAACAACTTGTGCACAAGGTTCGCTTCCAAGAATGGCAACCCGGGACCACGGGACCGATTCGGCCTAGGAGGAATGCAAGATAGTTGTGCTGGATGCTCTGTTCTAAAAGGCGTCCGCCTAGACCGCCTAGGCGGCGCCTAGGCGCTAGGCACTAGGTGCCCGCCCGATGTCCGCTTAGGCGCCCGCCTAATCCTCCTGACATCCAACTATGCATGTTTTGGGATTTTATGGATTTTTTTCTGCAATTTTTAGTAGATTTTTTTGGATTCTTTTTATTTTTTTGAACCGCCTAGATCTAGGCGTCCGCCTAGGCACCCGCCTAGGTGGGCTAGGCGCTAGACAGAAGGTGTCCGCCCGACTAGCGCCTAGCGCTTTTCACAACCTTGGCTGGATGCTAGCACAGGTCATTCAGAATTTTCAGCGGGGCTAGCTACTCGTGCTGAAAGGATCGTCGTCTCAACCAAACTATACGTCCAGGATGGCTTGAATTACCAGTGACCCCCACCTATACACTATTTACAAGCTCTTGATATAAAACTGACAGGGAAGAACATGGTAAAGTTACACTGCAACGGCACGCTCTGCCGTGGGTAAGATTTATCATAATTATATTAACTTTGCCTATCAAATGCTTGCATGAATTGATTAGGATGGCTAGAAAGTTCACCAATTATATATGCATGTTCACATAATTCTTGAACCAAATGAGAGCACGGAATATAATTAGCCACCCACCAGTACACGGCAATATACTGATACTCGCTCTCCACAGGTGCTCCGAACCCAGAAGGCGTGTCTAGAAACTGAAGGCGACGCTTAGAACATTTTGAATCCTTACTAGCGTGCGAAGGCGATCTCCAACCTTTTGAAGACTCTGATCAAGACTCATGTCGCATCAACTCTCTCCGATCCCAAGTCCAAGAGAGTGTTTTGTTGCTTGTATATAAAGGGATGTAAATGTATGGAACGACTATCTCATCTGAGTCAATTTGTAAGTCTGTACGGCACCTTTTGTAATCGAGTCTTGTAAATAAGTCATTATCAATGAAAGACAAGTTTTCTTCTGTATCAAATGTGTGGTTCAATTTCTGCGTACTCTCTTTGCTGTTGTAATTCGGATAACCTTATGAATGTGCCTTGTGCGAGCGCAACCTAGGCTCGTACGGCATCACGTCCGGGAGACGACTATCGATTATCCGGAATCGGGGCGTGACATTACGCAAGTAAACTTCTAAACTTATGAATTATTTATGTAACTCAAGTTAGTTTCTAGAAATAATGATAATTATTGTCTTAGTCACAAAACAACAAAAATAGTACTTTTATTGACTTATTTTTAGAACTTATAACAATACAATTGTTTATTGATTATATTTTAGCAAATATAACAACATTGTGGAACCCATTACATGTTCCTTCGATTTTACTGAGAACAAAGCAGGTAATGTTATAAATAATTAAATTAGTTATTGATTAACGCTACTATGTTATCCAATTAATTTACAACTATTTTATATCTAAGTAATACCATAGTTGCCAAAGGCACCTAGCTGCAAAAGTCCCTTGGCGCCTAGGCGCAAGCGAGATACCCGCATCAGGAAAAGAAAATGAGCATACAAAGTATAAAACTATATATAAGAGATGTCTACTATGAGTTAAGGTTCGCACTGTCGCTATTGGAATCGGTTTCGGACAGTCCTATGAGTATCGATGGTTTAGGCAGTATCAACAATTTCGGAACCGAGTATCGGGTTTTTCATTTCGGAAAGCCAATAATGATAAAAGTACTTTAAGAAGCTAGAAAGATATTTGATATATTTAGGCATAATTTTATATATCATATGTTGTTTATCGTTAGTTTTAAGTGGAATAATATAATGGACATAATTTTAAATGGAATATTATTCTAATTGTTTATTTCCTTGCCTTTAGACATAATGCAACCACAATAAATTGTTTTGAATTGAATAATATTAATATGGATGAATGTTGTCAATTTATATATATATATACAATTTTGACAAACTTCGGCAAATGGTAATTACTACAATTCATCGATAAGGAATCTTATCGACATATTGTAACATTACCAATCTTAATACAACTTAATCATTGTGTTCACATTATTATTTTCATTGTTTTTTTCATTTTTTTATTATTATTGCCGAACTGAACGAGAAAGAAAACCCTAACATCGGTATCGGTCTTTATCGCCTCAGGACATGCAACACTTATAAGTATAAGCCATATCGTATCATTTGATCCTACAAACTATGGTTTGAACTTTGAAGAGGAATCCATTTATGGGATATAACTCTAGACAATAATATTGGCACGGTAGAAAGAGCAAGGCTGTTGGTGCGAGGTTGCCTAGGTTAGTAGTTGGTTTCCGAGATGCAATTGGGGTTAGGGTTCTTATTCAATAGATTGAATTTTGGGAGAGGTATCAACCTCTAGCCGAGTTAGGTAGAATATTTAGTTACTTAAGGGGTCGGGTTTGGGGCTTGGTGCCTTTGGGCATTTTTTAAATAAAAAAGTCATTGTGTTCACCTTATCGACACATTGTAACATTACCAATCTTAGTACAACTTAATCATTGTGTTCACATTATTTTTTTCATTGTTTATTTTTTTCATTTATTATTACTATTATTATTGCCGAACTGAATGAGAAAAGAAAACCCCAACATCGGTATCGGTCTGTATCGACTCAGGACATGCCAACACTGATACGTATAGGCCATATCGTATCGGTTGATCCTACAAACTATGGTTTGAACTTTTAAAAGGAATCCATTTATGGGATATAATTCTAGACAATAATATTGGCACGGTAGAAAGAGCAAGGCGGTTGGTACGAGGTTGCCTAGGTTAGTAGTTGGATTCCGAGATGCAACTAGGGTTAAGGGTTCCTCTTCAATAGATCGAATTTTGAGAGAGAGGTATCGACCTCTAACCGAGTTAGGTAGAATATTTAGTTACTTAAGGGTCGGATTTGGGCATTGGTGCCTTTGAACGTTTTTTAATAAAAAAAAGTCAAAATCAGCACATAAAGCCAAAGCTTTGGCAACGGTTCGGATGATTATCTGCACTTTGGTTGAAGTGAGGCCCCAATGCACTTTGCGCCTAGGTGCACTTTTAATAACACTAATACGTTTATATTTTACCTAACATCTAAGTTATATAATTGTACCTTCAAGTACAAAAATACATACTTGATATTTAAGCAAAGTTATATTGTTTTATTTCAAATTAAAATATATATTTTATCTAACATGAAAATATTTAGGCAAAGTTATATAATTGAAAAACTTAAATCCACAAGTAGATGTCAGCAATGTTGTAAAAATCTCTAGACGCTAATCGGACGGACACCGGACACCTAGTCAGTCTAGGCAGTCCTCTAGTTCTAGGCGGTTCAAAAAAACCTGCTGAAAAATTGCGACAATTGTCCATAACATCTAAAAATATGCATAGTCGGACGTCGGGAGGTACTAGGCGGGCGCCTAAGCAGGCATCGGACGCCTAGCGCCTAGGCGGCCATCGGACGCCTAGCACCTAGGCGGCCGTCTAAGCCGATTTTTAGAACAGCGGATGCAAGATGGTAATAACTCCAACATTGAAATAACAACTGCTTTTTTATGACATAGTATGTTTCTTTATGAGATTGGTTAACTATCGACAGAAATGACTATTGGACTGGAATTTGGTCGTGCAGTAGCACACTAACACAAAACAGGCAAAACGTATTAATTTTGCTGAAACATAAAACCTTGCTATATGTAGATCTTATTATGACCTCACTTACGTTCGCTCCATACAACAATTGAGCTCTACTATGTTACATTTGTTGAAAGATACGGACAACCATATCTAGAGAGGTTGTAGTGTCCCGTCCCTACATCGTGCTCCGTTCTCCGTCCACGGGGTGCGCGAGAAAGGAACACTGTCGCTATCGATTCAGTCGGAACCGATAGATCGGGATCAATTGAAGCGGTCGAACGGGAACGATTGAATTAAGATCATTTTCTCGTTATGGAAAGGCTTCTTCGAAATCAAGTCACATATTCAGCGGGTTGCGCCTCGAGGATAGACTCTGCGGCTGAGTCGGAAGAGACCTCCCGTTGCTCTGTTTTTTATGCCGCACTTGCTCTTTGGCTTTGGTTTTTCGTGAATGCGTTTTCGTGAATGTTTCGATGGTTTTCATGGCTTGCGTTTTCGAACTTCGCATTTTGTATCGAACTCCTTGAATGACACAGTGTTCTAATCAGTTGCTTATGCGATTTCAGGTGATCGCGTAGGCGACGTCTAAGCACGGTCAACCAGTTCCTCGCCACAAGTAAAACTAAGGTGAGTGGCTGACCCTTCTTCCCTTGACCCTTTTCTCCAATGTATTGTCGATACCAACATATGCTATGCTAAGCTGTAAATGCAATAAAACAAAGGCTTATTCCAATAAACCGTTGCACGATATTTCACATATACGGACTATAGAATTGCTTATCATAGAACTGTTCATATGCTTGCTTATAATATGCTTTCCATCAAACTATGTTAAGCAAAAGGGAATGAACCAACGAATGTACACTGCAAAATGATAAGGCGAGATACGCCGAGTTTGGTTAAGTTTACTATGAATCATAAACCATGCTTGAATAACTAGTTTAGTCTAGCACGATCATGGACAACTTGTATACAAAGGCGTTTGTTTCCTCGAACGGTAACCCGGGGCCACGGGACCGCTTCGGCCTAGGAAAAAATACGGTATAGCCGAGCTGGGTTTAAGCAACGGGTAATTCGGAGACTTGCAACGGAGCTCGCTACTTGCGTTGAAAGGATCCCGTCTAACCAGGCTATGTCCAGGATGGCTAGTTAATGCCAGTGACCTCCATATCACACACAGACACACTTAATATGAATTGATATCAAATGACAGGAAAGGCGTTGGTAAGTTTTATGTGCACGGCACGCTCTGCCGTGGGTAAGTTCTAGCGTAATTTACCTTGTTTACGTTTCGTCAAACTGCTTGCATGAAACTGACTAGGATGGCTAGAAGATCACTAAATATACTGCATGATTCACGTAAATTCTTGAACCAAATGAGAGCATGAAAAATAATTAACCACTCGCCAGTACACGTTGATTGTACTGATCCCCGCTCTCTACAGGTGCTATAAATCAGGAGGAGCGTGCCGCGTGACTGAAGGCAGCGCTCGTGCGTTTTAAAGCTTCGTCTGTGCGTGCGAAATCTTGAAGCAATCTCTTTTGAAGACTCCGCAACTGTCCAAGCTGAGATGTCTCAACTATCCCCTATTCAAGGTGTCTGCATGCTTTGGTCGTATAAAGGGGTGTGATGTATAGAACGGCTATCTCATCAACGTTCATTTTGTAATGGAGTCAGTTTGTAAGTCCGCGCGGCATCTTTGTATCGAGTCTGTAATATGATGTTCATTATCAATAAAGCTCAAGTTTCTCTATATATAATGTGTTCAATTACTCTGTGCACTCTCTTGTTGTTGGGTTTCGGATAACCTTATGACTATGCCTTGTGCGAACGTAACTTAGGTTCGCACGGCATCACGTCCGGGGACGATTATCAATTCTACGGAATCGGGACGTGACAGAGGCTATCCAATAAGGCGAAAGGAAAAAAGCACGTAAATGGAATGAGAATAGAAAAATATATTTACCAAGGATATGAGGATAATATCTCCACTCTGTAACAACACAAAAGTTTGAGTATGCAATGGAGGAAACAACCAAAGAAAAGAGGTCAAGATCATTTATAGGAGAAGTCATTAGTAAATGCATTATAGCCAATGTTATAGATATTGGATATATTGGCCGATATGATATTAGATAATATTGTCCGATATATTGAAATATTGGATATTAAGAGGGGGATTCATTTTCGATCGGTAAGAGTCCTATTACTGGTTAAGATTTAAAACCTATAACCAAAAACCTGCAAACCCGAAGCCCTAACTCTCTGTGAGTGCTTTCCTCTGTCGTTGCACTCTCTCCCTCCTTTTGGGACACGACCACGAGGAGGTAACCTCTCCTCTCCAACCTCTACTCTCTCTCTCCAATCTCCTGCTTATTTATCCTAAATTTTTTTCTTTCTTTGATTTTGTTTCAGATACTCCAATCTATTTGTTCCAAATCGATTTTGAATCTTTGATAACTTCTTTAGTTTTAGCCTTTTAGGAGATTGAGAACATTTAGCAATGTTCGAGATATCGGATATTGGGTTCATATTGGTTTGGATTTTGAGATATCATGTCGCATATTGGAGATATATCAGATATATATTGAAATAATGGATAAATATGTTATATATTATATATACTAAATGACCTGTAAAATTCAAAAAAAAAAAAATAGATGTAGTAAATGTTCTAAATATCCTAAAAGACTAAAAGTAACTAACAAAAAACATCTAACATAACATAGTAACAAACTAACAATTACAAAATATCATATCTATATAAAAAATACCAACCCGAACGAAACACATATTCACCTCTAATATATGATATTTCATATATTGGGAGAAAACGGCTGATATATCAAATTTCGACCGATATATCCAACCAAATTTTCTCAAAACAATATTTAACAATATATATGGCTGATATATGTCGGTTTAGGCCTCAAAACAATATATTGGCTGACATCACCGATATCTATATAACTGACATTTAGTACATCTATAAATTTGAACTTGATAGAACATTTAGTATATATAATATATAATATATAATAGTATATAGTATATATTTATTAATATAGGATGTTTCAGTATATCTCCGATATTCAACACCACATATCTCCAAACTCAAACCGACATGAACCTGATATCCGTTATCTCGAATAATGATTATAGTCCATCGATTTAGCAGAATAAAAGACCAACATCTTCGACATCACGCAAGGTGCTATTCAATGCAACATAATTTGGTGCAGGATGCATGGATGTGGATACAAGTCCATTGGAAAAGTAATCATTCTTGTATTAATACTTGCTTGGTCAAGTTGTATTTCAGGATTCTGAAGAACCAGTTGTAGTCAGCAGGGTTCCAGAGTTTGGTTTCTGGTAGATTGCTGAAATTAGTAAAGTAACTCAAGCACAAAATGCCTTAGGTCATTGTAGATTGTGGTGCACCATTGGCTGCGACATCAAGTAGAGTGGAGGGCAGTAACTATAGAATCACACGGAGAGAGTAGAAAATGGGTGGCAGGAGCAAATTTTGCATCTACTATATAAACAGCCTGTCTGAAGCATCAGTTACAGACTTCTCATTTGCCCGTGTCTCACACTATTTTATAGCGGCTAACAGCTTGCAAACAAATCCTTACAGTCAACCAAATACCCTTACAACGAAGGAAACGGTACAGATAGCAACACTCTTGCACAGAAAGTCATGATGTGCCTCAGTAACCACAACAAGAAGTATACCGAGAAAGCAGCAGTGCAAGCAGTAACTCAGTCTTATGAGACTACCATCACAACACCCCAAGAAAATCAAGAAGGACGGAGAAATTAAGATACAAAATATCCATGATGACCCTTTCGAGTTGTCACAAAGACATCTCAAATGAATCCAGCTGACGCACCATAAAACTTGAGGTTCAAGTTTTAAGTAAACACAATACTGTATCGTCGGCCTACAGGGACAAGCACTAAATAAACAATGCTATCAACCATCCTCTACATGTTTATTATGAGAAATTGTACTCATGTAAAATGCATGCACATAGATTCACCATTCAGTAGAGATTTTGGCTGTCAGCAACCAAACGCAACCCTCCTATATCCAGGCTCTGAACCAGCATAAAAAATATAAGACATTAAGTGCATCCCAGGTTGAGTGTGTACATAGATTAACTCTAACAAATTGTTATTCCACAATCACTAAAACTAATTTAATCATCAACATTTAAGATCCACTATCTAATACTTGTCCATGTGCTTGTAAGTACTCTTCTTTAGTAATACTAGAATTTCACTTTCTACTAAAAGAGCAGGTGGTCATTTCTTGAGATTCAAATTAGTTGATTAAAAAACAACATCCAGATCACCAGTAAAAGAAGAATGCTAAGTGAGCTAAAAATAATCACTGAACCTTATCAGTCATGAAGCATGCTAGGCTTAAAACTGATTTGCAACTGCTGCAGAGCTTCTTAGGGCTCTCCTTCTTTTCTGAGGTCTCCACCGCCTCTCTTTTCTCCTTTGATGAGGGTTTAGCCGACGGCACATAGTTGATTAAACCCCATGCTTCCAGGAAATCAAACACCCTCCTGATTGACCCAACATCCCCAACTATCCCTCGTCGAGCTTCGGTGAATGTGATCTTCTTTGAAGGGTTCCTTCTGAAATGTCTTATGATGGAATCCCTGTAATATTTGTACACCTCATGGTTCCTGGAAGAATATCAGTAAGTCCAACATTCAGGAATACTTCACTTCAACTCAGAGTTGATTCCAAAGTTCAGGAAAAAATAAAACTGTAAGAAGTGCATCAATACACACACACACACACACACGAGAAAGGGAAAATAAAATTAGACCACGATATACAAGCATGATGTAGAAAATATAGCTTGTGGCATCAACAACAGGTAACATTATCAGTGGAAATACTAAAGGTATGGCAAGAGTAAAGTTCAGCCGGTATTGTAAAATACATATTTGTGCATACAGAATCCTTAAATTTGCCTTACTTCTAGATAGAACCTTCTATTCAATATATACATATAATAAAAGATGATATTCTCTGCACCTATAAAACACAACCTATCGAGTAGCAAAGATTCCCCAAATGTTTCACTTGTCGCAAATAGTATCTCTACGTACGAGAAGTGCCCAATGTATCAAGTTTTTCAAGTTCACCAAGACGAGCATAGAAAAAAAAAGTCTGAAATACCTAATGAGAGTATCCCAATTAGACCCAGTGGTAAAGCCTAGGATGCTCGACAATATTGAAAGATTGTATATGTTAGTAGGCGTATATTGATGAAATATACACTTGTAGCCTCGTAGAACACATAAGCAAGGGCCATATTATTCGATCCTATTTGCACATAAGAAGCCCAAAAAAAGATTCACAAATCATTACTATAAGACTAGTCCAGCTCATCTGCCAGCAGCTTCTTTCAATGTATAATATAGCCTACACTGTACTATTAAGTATTATCTGACAATATATGTATCTCCATGAATTCTTTATGATAGGTCCCCATCATGCATGCAATCTCCATAAAAAAATCTCGTTTATATATAGGAAAAATACTCTCGAGTTCCCACAACGTTCTGGATTTTTCTATCCGCTAACAGCTAAGATAGCATCCCTTGCTCTCGATAATTATCTACTTACCTCCGTTACATTTTCTTCACTTTTTTGTCAGTTCAAAGAACTACTAGACTCATAGCACTACCATATAAACTAGGAATCCAAAAAAAAAGTGTTCATGTGTGTGCCGTATCGTGTCGGACATGTATACGTACAGATACACCATACACTAGGTGCGTCAAAATAGGCATTGTTGTTCTAATCATGTCATGTCATGTCATGACATATTCGTGTCAGTCTACACAAAACTTCCAATGTACTTGCTAAATGCTGCAAAAATCTACCTATCAAGTGTAATTCGATAAATGTTTAGTTGAACTTTTAGCCGAAACCTCCTCAACAGAGTAGCATTCTGCAACATTAGTGGAAATCGTACAGTATATCTGGAAATAGCAATACCCAGTTAATGTAGGTGTAGATGAAGCGGATACCGAATCGGGCATAAGTAATACCATATTTGTATCTTCTTTCTCGTAGTGAGTACAAATACAAATATAGATAACATCCGATACAAACTTGTCTAACATCAGATCAGACAGCACTGCAAAATGACATATCAGCTCGCGAACACGACTCTGACTCGTATCCACGAACAAACCGAGCTTGAACGTGGAGATGAGCTCGATTTCCTTAACGAACCCAAGCTTGAAAACAGGAAGTTTGTCTCATGAACAAGCTGGACGAATACTCGACTAGAATCAAATTTAGAAAATATATAGAATTCATTTTCTAAAGACATACCAGCCCAGCTCACCTCCCCTATATTTCGTGTACAATAGGTCAGCTTGACTCGGGCTCAAGTGGAGTTCGACCTTCGACACAGTAAGAGCATCATTAGTAAGGCCCATCCCAATTTCTAGATTCTAGATTTAGAATGTAGGAGCTCATTTTGTAGAATAGTAAGACCCATCTTAGGTTTCAATTTCTAGATTTTCATGCACAACCCACCCACAGGAGCTATAGGTTGGGCCTGAGAATTTCAAGATTCAGAATGTAGAAAATCATTTTGTATAATAGTAAGTCCCAACTTGGAGCCCAATTCTAGATTTACATTATTTTTTTCCCATATTAAATTTTGACCACACAATATTTGGGACCAAAGCTCATTTTATCATTTTCTATTGTTCCCATACAAATCCAACCCATTCTACATCTACCTTTATTCCAAAAATAATTATATTGATCACCCCTCTTCTTTACAAATTTTATAAAACATAGGGGTGTAGTGTTATAAGTTTCTATAGAAAATATAAATTATATAGAGTGGTCCGTGTAATTAGTTTCAAACTATGGATGGTTTTATGCAATAAGGGTGTGTTTGATTGCAAGGTGGAAAATAGGTTGAAAAGAAATTAATTCCATGGAATTATTTTCCTAGGAAAAAAATTCCATGGAAATTTAAAATTTTGCATGGAAAACTTAATTTGGGTGTTTGATTGTCATTATTTTCCTCGAAAAATGGTTATTTTCCATGGAAAATGATATTTTCTTATGGGTTGGACAAGTTTTATTTTCCACCATTTTAGAAGAAAATATGAAAAATGATATTTTTTGGAAAATAATTCCATGGAAAATATAAGCTATCAAACACTATAATTGGTGGAAAATTAAGCCCAATCAAACACAGCCTAAGTGTAAAACATAGGGGTGCCAAAAAAGAAAAGAAAAAAACATCACAAGGATTTGAGAATGAATATAGTTACAAAAAACCTGGAAGGAGAATTCCCGTTTAAAAACTCCGGCAGGATCTTCCGTTCCGTCTCGTGAATCCCATCCCACGAAAACCACGCTAGACAACAACAATAAATTTTTTTACAAAAACAACCCCCAAAACAAATAAATTAACGAAAAAAACGAGAAGTTAGGGTTTGAGCTGAGCAAGAAATTAACTACCAGAGCAGCTCGGGATGGTGATGACGTAGGAGATGGGCGGGACGTTGGGGGTTTCCGGCGAGCGGGAGGCGACGTTATCTGCTCCGGTCACCGCCTTCGTATCGGGAGGAGGAGGAGGAAGAGGATCCGAATTAACGGCTGGAGCGGACGGAATCTCCGTTTTGACGGGGGGAGAGGCCGAAATATCGGCGGCCTGCGACGGAGCGGAAACTGCGGCGGCGAGCTGTGCCGGCGGAGAAGGATATGGGGTCGCCATTGGCCGGAGAGGTGTGGGGTGGAGGTCGGGGAAAGAATGTGAAAATAAAATGCAGAGGGATTCGTCAGAGGAGATGAATTACATCTTTGCCCCTTTCTGGTTTGTCGAATTTCAATTCTCTAAATCTTTTGGGCTAATTTGCAAGGGTGCGTTTGATTCACCAAATACTGCATACAAAAAAAACTATCTCAATACTAGCAAATGCTGATGTGGCGGAGAGAGGTAACCAAGTTTATAGGTTTAGCTGGTTAACATTAACATTACTATTAAAATTAATATTAACATTAATATTAATATTAAATTTAACATTAACATTAAAATTAATATTAATATTAAATTAAAATTAGCATTAACATTAACATTAAAATTAATACTAAAATTAATATTAACTTCAAATTAACATGAATATTAATATTAACATTAATTAGCATTAATATTAATTTTAACATTAAAATTAATATTAATATTAAATTAAAATTAGCATTAGCATCAATATTAACAATAATTTTTTGGGTAATTAATTTTTTGGGTTAAAACGTGACATATCAGCTACCATGTCACTTTCCATGTCAGATGCCACATAATTGGAGATGTTATTACCCAAAACTTTGGGAGCCAATTAACATAAGAGAAATGTTTTAAAGAATATTTTCCAGAAGTTGTTGACCAGCTAAACCTGTAAACTTGTTTACCTCTCTCCACCACATCAGCATTTGCTAGTAGTGAGGTAGTACTAAACTAGCCATACAGCAAGATTGAAAAACTATACGGTTAGTGTTGTGAAAATGAGTAAGAAAGAGAAGAATGGAATAAACTCGTAAGAGAAATGAGATAGAAGTTGTTGTAGGTATGGACAAGGACATCCATATTTAGATTTACCCAAATTACAACACTTTTCTTGCACTCTTAATATTATCTCATTCAAAACTTTTTTTTTGGAAAAGATCCACAGAAAGTAAAGCGTAGAATAATATTGTTCAAGAATATGATTCTTCGGGAATCCAAGTGGGTGTGACTTATATTGTCATCCTTAAAAACCTTTTGAAGGAAAAAACCAGTGGGAAAAAAACCTCTCAACGAACTAAAGAGTATAACGTGCAAAGACATACGTCGCTAATATGCAAAACAAAAACAAAAACGTCGCTAAAAAAATTTAGCGATGTTTTTACCGACGAACTCGTGATGTCGCATAATCGATGGTCGCTGACACCAAATAAAGCGACGTTTTGCTATGCCAATGATGACGTGGCAAGCCTTTGCCATATCTTAGCAACGTTCGAATACACGTTTAGCAATGTAATCTTTCGTCGCTGGACGTCACTGATCGTCACTAAACTGCAAAAAAAGGGGAAAAAAGAAAGTAGTTTGTTTTCTGTCCAAAATCTTACTATATTTATTAAATCATAGTTTATAAAACTAGTCCCAGAGTAACCCTTCGTCGAATTCTCTGGGTTCGTCGACCCCTTCAGTGGAACACTCAACACCGGAATAGCATATAGAGGGAATACATAAAAACAAAATACATAAATTTGCACTACATTAAACAAATAAAATAGAATGTGAATATGTCACGTCCTAGTACCGGAATACGGAGACGGACTAGGCCAGCTACCCCGTATGAGGTACAAAAATATCATACAGCGATTACGGCTGTCAAGAGTCT
Source organism: Iris pallida (assembly GCA_029216955.1). NCBI lineage: Eukaryota > Viridiplantae > Streptophyta > Magnoliopsida > Asparagales > Iridaceae > Iris > Iris pallida. The sequence continues at coordinate 13,138,561 of JANAVB010018998.1, forward strand.
GGGGATGCATACTACAATTGTAGTGCTCCGTCCCGCTCAGTCAATCGGAGGAATCGGAACGCCGACGGCGTTCGGACTTAGCCTTGCAACGGCTGTTCGAAGACATCGCTCGGTCAAGGCGACCGCTCGCTCAGGTGGGATAATTTCGGTGAACTTGCCTCATCTTAGCCTTCACATAATAAATCGCATGTTTTTAACTTGCACAAGTAGGCTTGATAATAAAAGTGACGAATCTACATAGCTAAAGGGAATAATCCCGACGGGTCGAATTGAGTTAGAATATGGAAAGGTCCAACGGTCGGCTTAGAATTGGTGCACGGCGTGCTTTGAAAATGACACTCGATCCTTCGTCCCGTGGCTTGGGAGAAGGAAAGTTGGTTGAGTAGGCGAAGTTATGATTGTAGCCTAAGTCATAGGCATCGTCCGCATGAATGCTTCATAAAGCATGCACGGTCCCATCGTCCAAGGCTTGGCATAGCCTTGGCTTGCCCATGAGTTAAGTTGCGTTGAGCGACTTGTGACCTAAGTCTAGGCACCCGAGTGACTTGGTCGTTCAAGTCGAATGCGTGCACGGCACGATCTATTAAGGCAAAGCTTGACGCAGCCTTTGCTCGTTAAGTTGTTGCGAAGTTAAGTTAGGCAAAGTTATGCCGGTCGACCTAAGACGTTACAAGTACCGTCCCGCTCTTTCGCGGTTTGTCAAAGTTAAGTAGCCCCACGATCTCAAGGCCCGTCGACTTGGGCAGGAGTGTTACGTAGAACACGGTTGGCTTAAGGCACAATGCACAGAATTAGTGTTTAAGGCACGAGCTACGGTAGATTTCAAGTCGAGTTTAGAAAAAAGGGCTATCAAATGGTCATTCCTAACTTGAGTAAAAAGGATATGGCATCAAGGGAGAAGGCTCGCGACCGTGGGTCGTCGAAGGATCTCAAGGATAGAAGTCTTGAACATGGTTTTGAAAGAGAGGGTAACACTGAAAGAATGATGACTGTGTGAGACGTCAGTTTGAGTCGAGTCTTGCATGGTCATGGACAACTTGTCGACAAGGGCGAAGTTTCCTCGAGCGGCAACCCTGGGCCATGGGACCGACTCGGCCTAGGAGGAAACAGGGTATAGTCGTGCATAAGGTTTTAGCACGGGTTAAAGCGGGGGCTTGCAACGGAGCTAGCTACTTGCGTTGAAAGGTCCCCGATTTAACCACGCTATACGTCTCAGGATAGCTTGTGATGCTAGTGGCCAAGTTCATATAGATGTCGACAAATAGCGATCATCCGCGTGTATGCCTTTGGATTGAGTCGAGTTGAAGGTGTGTACAGTTAGAACACAAAGTTTGGGCCTAAGATTGGGTTTCAACATAGGCATCGTGCTTCAGCACGAGATGTGGCATCGAGTCTCATGTGTTGACATGTGAGTTGCAAAAGTTGGGTTTGAGTTGTTCGAGTTTAAGTCAGGAATTATCGCAAGGCAAGTTGGTCAAGTGACACTAAGTTCACAAGTCTTGTTTGGGTCAGTTGATGATCAAAGTAGCAAGGGCCGCAAGGCGACGATATGGTAAAGTCTCACTGAGTTGCGAGGCACGACCTCAGCAAGGGTTTGTAGCATGGTCACACGGAAATAGAGCCTCATCGCATAGTTGCGTCTCTGATTTTAAGCCGTAAGGCAAACACGACTGGATAGGTTAACGTTGATGTTGCAAGCACGAAATGGTGTAGAGACACAAAATAGGCCAAGGCGTCTGTCATAAAATTGATCCTAAGACAAGACTAGAAAGACAATCGATAAGAATGGACTATGTTGCACAAAGTAAATCAAACGTGTTAGTTTTGTATGGGTGGACGAGAAGCTCACTCCACCAGTACAGTTGAGTACTGACACCCACATAGTTTTCATATGCAGGCACAGGTAGAAGCTCGTGGCGCGGAGCTCGCTTGGATGCGTTGAGGCATGGAGTTCCTTGGCGATTCGAAGCGTGTGACCGCATGGAGTCAAGACTTATACGGGACATAATGTATGGACGTCGCCTTCCAAAGCATCCGCTGGCTCAAAGACATGTATTGAGAGATGAGAGAGAGCTGAGTGACTTGTAATGTGAGCTTGAGAGACTTGTAATCTTGGCCTTGTGTCCCATTGTAACCTTTGTTTCAATATCAATAAAAGACTATTTTGCAATGACTTGTGTTATGCTTCAAATTCCGCTGCTATTATTCAATGTCTCTGCTTGGAACTTCTGTGCGACGACCCCATCGTAGCCGCTAAAATCGGCCGTTATGGAATCCGCCTTGCACGAGCGCAACCTAGGATCGTACGATATCACGTCTTAGCGAGGACGATCGCTCCTACGGGAGCGGGGCGTGACATAATGGTATCAAAGCACGGCTTTACGTCCTTGGACTATCGATTGAATTCTTTAACTCCGTTGTTTCCGCAAACTCTGAAATATTGCTTCCGTAAAGTTGATATCGTTGGCGCGCTCTCTCTCAAATGTCCCACGGGATGTCCATACAATAAGTCTATCTATTTTACAAAACTTAGGAGAACAGTTTTTGTCAAAATAAAAAGATGGTTCGCATAAGCACGGTTGGCTAAGTCGGGCTGGGCATATACACCAAAGTTGCATCGACCTTAGAAAAGTCTAGTGCGGGAATTGAATAGTATCGAGCAAGAATGAGTTGAACTCGATTGAGTAAATTGAGATGACTATCGATAGGGGTGCTATCGAACGACGATGTTATCGTCGGTACGATATAAGGTGAGCGTGCTTGAAATTTAAGGAATCGTTCGGACAGAAATTCGAGAAAGTAGATTGTGAATCGAATGATAGTTTTGAGAATTTGTTGAATGACTTCATCCCTGAGTGGTGTATGCGATAGCCTCAGGGATGTCGATCGATCGATTGAGGATGCGGGGTGTCGATGAGTCTATCAGCATGCGTCGCGTTATACAAAGCCTTATATTAAGTGTCGTTGAACAAGTTTTAGTCTTGAAGATTTGGATGAGTTGATTCGAACAACTTAGAAATTGACGCGCATGGAATGTGCACGGGATTAAGGATTGAGCGAAGTATGAAACGCGAGAATGATTGAGTAGGTGAAATCAAATCGAGAGAAAGTTAGGGTGTAGCGAACGGATGACTTGATAAAGGAAATCGATAGGTGGATTGTATAGGAAAAGTTAGCACGATGGAAAGATAGCGTGCATGAGAAGTTGAATTTTGAAGTTACGTAATGACTCTAAGGATTGGATTGAACGTTGCTCGATGATTGAGTTAACAAAGGGACGATGCAAATTGAAAAAATATATTGGTTGATGACTTAAGATAGACGGATGAACAATACGTGAACTCGGGTTTGAGAAAATTGATATGTGAATGATTCGAGGGATAATGATCGAACTTGAACTTGAATGTCGAGGAGATTACCCAGTCGGATGGTAGCATCATTCGTACGATTCGAAATTGGTTGCAAAGGAAGATCGTCAAGTTACGCATATCGTCGATGGTATTGAGGCGTATCAAAGATCGATATGCGATAACTCGGGGGTACTCTGACTTGGCGAAGGACGATTGTGCAAATGTTATTGTTCGGTTGGATGTAATACTTAGGACTTTGATTGAGATGAATGTTGGATGAAAATAGAAGTGTCTTGAGGGTTACGCGGATAACCACAGCATCGATATTCTTGCCTTACGCGAGCACAACTTTAGCCTCGCACATGCGTCGCGTCGGATTTGGGGCGATCGTTCCGCGTGAGCGTTGACATGGTGATTCATGTCGCGGGAATGATCGAACTCGGAAAATCAGGACGCGGCAACCTTGAATGTCTCTACTTGTTGGTTTGATACGAAGGAAAATTCGAGGATGTTTTAACTTGCGATTGATGATTGAGCAAACTTGAGGATTGAGTAGGTCCAATCCGCGCATCGAGAAAGAATTAGCCTAGACTCAAAACAAGTGTTACGCCCCGATGAGAATGACTATTCCATGGGAGCATTACATGGTGATTTCATGCCCACCGTGGATAATCGGACTCGCGTGAGATCGAAGCGTGGCATATCGTTAAGTCAGACGACTTTGTGATCGATTACGTGAATTGGAATAGATGACTTCAGAAATGTGAACTATGGTTTAGCGATGAGTTGTGTCGTAGCGTGCTTGATTTGAGGAGGATTAATAGACGAACTATATCGAACGTGTGTGAAGGGATAGACTATACGAAATGGCTTGATGAACATGTGATATTGATATGTCAAGGAATTGGTTGAAACGTGAGTTATCGTAGGATGGCTTTGCTGAATGACTCGGACCCCGTACGATAAAATATTGGGATGTGTGTAACACCCAGTTTTCCAGATGAGGATAATTTTGAAATTTTATAATTATAATTATTATTTAATGATATTTATTTCATATTATGATTTTTAGTAATTTTTAAATTATTTTAAACTATTTAAATTTATGACTTGTGGTTTTGACGTTTTGCTAGTGAAACCCTAGAGACTGTTTGACCTAGAGCCTAACCATGTAATTATGATATTTTAATGTCATTTTTGGCCTAAGGATATTTTTGCATTTGACCTCTTTGAATTATTTTGATATCATTTTATTATTTATGATATTGTTTTGGGGTTATTTGAGTCGGGTTCGAATTTCAACTCAATCCGACTTGAAACGGGGACCCGGGGGTAGTTTGACTCTAGTGGGACCCACACACTAGTTAGTCATGGCTCACATGATATTAAATTTAGTCCACATGATAGAAATATTTTAGTTAGAGGTTAGACTAATTATTATGGATAAGGTTAGTGTGATTAGAGACTTTAGAATGACTAATTTAGCCCCAACCAATTAGCCCTTTCCTAATACTCATAGAATAGGTTAGTGGGGGCATTTTGGACCTTACCATAATAGGACAAATAGCCCCATATGGCCAGCCACTTTGGGAGAGGATAGGCTCAAGTTCATTTCATTATTCTCATCCACACTCTCTCTCTCTTGTTCTTCCCCAAATTCCTAGAGGGCAATCCCTAGCAATTTCTCTACCAAATCCTTCCATTTCGCCACCAAATCTTCTTCTTTCCTTCTCCATTCTAGCCAAGGAGGAAGCTACCCAAGTTTGGAAGGATTCGGAGCTCGTTCGTGTCCTTTTGGAATCTCTACGTGTCGGTGTCGCTCCGGGAAGGCTTCTCTTCGATTCGATCTACCGGGAGGTATAAATCCCTTCTCCTTTTCATTTCCTCATGCATATAGGTCTATTTTGAACCCATAGGAATGACCCCCATGGTTGCATCTCCATTTGTGTCCCTTTCGTGTCTATTTGGAGGTCATAGGAGTGTCCTTTGTGTTGTGGTTGTGTCCATGTGGGAAAATCCCAAATTTGGACACACTATGTGTTGTTGTTATGTATGAATGAATTATTATATGTTTAATCTCATATTTTTGTATTAGAGATGTGTTCTATAGTGTCTCAAATATATATATATATATATATATATATATATATATATATATATATATATATATATATATATATATATATATATATATATTAGTGTAGAGAGTGAGTTCTTGATATATTATGTTATATACTTGTGTTCTTTTGTCTCAAACTACCCAAATCCGTCATGATTTTTATCCACGTTTTTAATTTCAGCCCTAACTTAGAAATGTCATAACTTCTAGCTCAAAGCTCGGTTTAATCTCCCATTTTTTTTTAAAAGAAGCATATTGAAGTTAGCTTTCCAAAAACATGTATTAGTAGGCCTAATTCTTTCTGTAACTTTCTGGAGAATTATTTGAGTGTCAGTTGTACGAAAGACAAACGCGTTCTCGGTGTTTTTACGATTCCGGGAGTTTCCGGAAACGAAAACGCGATCCGTTTGAAGTTTCGGAAAGCTAACACATAGATCTACAACATACTTTAATCCTAGATTTTAATTCATGCTGAGATGGTACAGTATGGATTATTAGTAGGAGTTACTATTCGGCATATGCATTTTGTGCACCCTTGTGTGTAATATAATGTTCTATTTGATTTTAACCCATGTTAATGTATATACATTATGTAATTAAATAGAGAATGCAAGCATGAGTAAATGTTTAAATAAATGATGTATGAGGTGTAAGTATCCTATCTAATGTAAGCATGTATAAGTATGGCTTGTAATGAATATGTAGGTTCCATAGTATGTAATGTATGGTGCATATAGTGGTACAAGAGAATAAATGAATGATGAATGAATGCAAGCATGAATGTAATGTAATAATAGATGTAATATATGTAGCCTTGTTAGGAATAAAACTGGAATTTAGTTTTGTTTCACTAAATAAGAGATACATGAGAACTCATATATGTGAATGTTAACTTCCTATTGACACTTTGCTACACAACTGTCATGCCTCACTATCACTCCACACACAATGCACACTACACTATATAACCCTCACACCCTCACTCATTGACACTCTCACTCACACATTGCCTAACACTCATTCCATGATAACACACACATGTTCTTGTGCACTTTCATGACACACACACACACACACCCATGAACACATACACATGCTCTTCTCTCTCTCTCTCTCTATATATATATATATACTATACATGGCTAAATGTGTTAATGTGGTAAATAGAGTTTTCCTATAGTTATATATACATATATGTAATATAGGGCCTAGTGTTGAATTCTCTTTTCATGTACACCTCCATGTTCACACACACACATAGCTTTACATGTTAGCTTCCTTTCTCTTATGTATAATATTGAATGTGATGGCTTGTGTTTGGCTTGTATAGCCTTGTGATTGGTGTGTGATTGCTAGACTAGGCTTGGTTAGGCCAAGTGAGACTTATTAGACTTGTTGGACTAGGATTTGACCTAGTTGACCTAGTTTGACTAGTCTAGTTGACTGGAGTTGACCAAGTGTTGACTTTAGTCTAGTTTGACCTAAACAGCATGCAGATGCATTGTAGATTATATTTATCATTCCCTGTGTACATCTTGACTTGTGTTGCTCTAACTAGGAGTCAGGTACCTCATCTCGGACAGTACATTTACTTCAGACATTCAGATACGAGGCGAGTACATTCTCTGACCGTTTCATACTTGTCTGGATTTATATTCTTGCTCTAGATTACTGTACTTGATTCTGACACGATTATTATCACGGATTGGTACTATACGGATCTTCTTCTGAGATGTTATCTCCTTGTATTCACTAAATATATATTGTGATGTGCGTTTCACTTACATATTGTATTTATTGAATACCCATATCCTTGTATACTCCTTGTGCAAATTGTACTCTCAGTATCACATGAGTCCCAGGGATAGACCATTGTATAACTATTGTATAACATTGTACATCTATTGTATAATATTGTACATCCATTGTATAATATTGTACATCTATTGTATAACATTGTATATCTATTGTATAATATTATACATCTATTGTATAACATTGTACACTATTGTGCAAGATAACGTAACCGGAGTAGATCCTTGTGTATTGATTTGGGGAGGGAGAGTAGAATTGGTTATGTAATCAAATCCTATTGTACAACATTGTATAACTATTGTATATGTCTATTGTACACCCACGTACAATGGAGTTACCATTGCATTTTCCTAGACCATTTACATAACCATATTGTACTCTAAATCACAGTAGGCTTACAGTTCTTATTTATCATATTTAGATATTTCCTGTTATCAAATTTCTACTATTTTTCATATACTTCTTACTTTCAGCGTTTCATGTACCTTACTCTATTGCATGCTTTATATTTTCTAACATGATATGAACTGCGTGAGATGTTTTGTGCTCGCTTCCGTCCTGACTGGACCTGTTGAAAATTTTACAGAGGATGATGAGGCACCCTGCACCCTTACTTGGAGTTTGCCTAGTTGACACTCGCGACCTGGACCCCAGGGGAGGTTCAGGCAACTGCTGAGGTCGATACCTTGCTTAGTATAGATAGTTTAGACTGTTTTCCTTTTATGTTTAGTTGTTGTTCTTGATTCAGAGTTTGTATATTATAGAGATGTTGAGACTTGTATTTCATTTCTGTTGTACCTCGGTTGAGGATTCTCTTATCTATTTTATCGTGCCATATTCTATCTCTAGATTGTGATTGAGTTGTACCTCTGTGTTGGCCTCCTTATGGAGATGTGAAACCCATAATTTGTGTTTTATAATTAATGTTACTTTTAGTTTTTCAAAATTATTATTATTATTAATATTATTACTATTAAATATTTTTGAGTGGAAAATAGTTTCAAAATTATAATAACATGGATTTTTGGTTTCCGAACCCAGGCCTGAGCCCGAACCCTTTCCTATTTAATTCTGATCTGACTTGGTTATTATTATTATTTAAAAAAAAACATTTTGGAGAGCTGGTCCCGAAGGACCAGCACACTCCTCCAACTTCCCACGTTCCATAACCCCCTTATTCCTCTCCACAAACTCTTCCACTTCCCCCCTCTTATAACACCCCACAGCATTAAACCCCACTCTCCCCTTTATTACTCACACCAACCCTCCCATCTCTTCACGATCACGTTCAACAGAACCCCACCCTTAAAACTCTCCACTTTCTCCCACACTCCTCAAACCCACCTCTCCCACGATTCATCAGAGGAGAAAACTAAAAATCTCTCAATCTCTTTACTCTTACCATTACTCACAGAAGCTTCTCAACTATAACTCTCTCTCTCTCCCTCCATCTCTCAGAACCCCCTACCCAAACCCTAACCCCAACTCTAGATCCGGCCGGTGCTTCCCCACCGCGGCCGAGTTTCCCCTCCGGCGCGATCCGGCCACCCCGAGTTCGCCGCGCCCGGCCGAACCTTCCCCGCGCCCCCGCGCGCGACTCTCCCCCGCCGTCCGCCCAACCGCGCGGCTCCTTCCCGCACGTGATCTTCGCGCTGTCCCCCGACCGCCGACGCCTTCCGGCGAAGCCGCCACCGCGGCGAGCCCCAGATCCGCGGCCTCCTCTCCTGCGCGGCTTCTTCTCCGGCGAAGCCCCCGGCCGTGCGCCTCGTTCCCGCGCGCCGCCACCCCGGCGGAGCCAGCGTTCCGCGGCCCCTTTTCTCCCAGCGCGCGTGGCCCTTCCGGTTGACCACAGCGCTCCCCGTCGTCGCCCTTGTGCGCGTGAACTACCTGCTGTCCAGATCTGTCCGCAACATTGCTGATTTTTGCGGGATCTTTCTCTGGCCAGCGTACCTATCTTTGGATTCCGGCGTTTCGACGTCGACGTCGCTGCGGGATTATATTTATTTTCTTTCTATATCATTTGAGAGCTCTAGCCGAGCACCCCGAGGTATAATTCTCTGTCCCGTTGCTTTTCATTGGTAGTCCGTGATGATATCGGTCCCCGGTTTCCCCTTTGGAAATTCGGTTAGCTACGTAGTAGATTCGGTTAGCTGCGTTAGCACTTTCTGTGATTTTGTCTGCTGAGATTTGTGTGGTTGGTTTGATTGCGGGATTCCCGGGTATTTCGGAAAGGTTCTGGTGGTTTGGAAAATTATTTCGATGGATATATTTTCGGGATTATTATTTGGTTGGAACAATTGCAGGTTTTGTGGCGCATTTCCCAGTTTTGGGTTGTCCCAAAATAGAGGAAATGCTGCCCAAATTTTTACAAAACTTTATTTAATTTGATTTCAAAATCGGTTTTCGGAAATGAATTTTAAAACTGATTTTCGGACGACGACCGTACTGGTCTGTGGGCCCTGGCAAAATGCAAACGCACCGGTCCGACCGGACGTTGTGGTATTAGCTGGATTTTGATGATGGACCGAGTCTGAGACTCCAACCTTTAATTTAAATTTTTTATTTAGTGTTTAAGTCATTTATTATAGTTATTTATTTACTGCACTTTTATTTAGTAACTAAATTATTTTCTCTTATTTTATGTAAAAAGAATTGTACAGGGCATAAGCCCATAACTCTAGAATAATTAGCTGTGCCATGTATTGCATAGTGTAGATTTTACTTTCTTTTCTGGGTTGATGTTGATTTTTGGGTGGTTTTGGATTGGATGTATAATCGTAGTTAGAGCGTAATCATATAATTAATTGAGAATTAATTAAATGGATAAAATATTAGTAAGATAGCTAGTTCATGATTTGTCACTGTAAGAAACTATATTTTTATAGATATATTACAAAAACACAAAGTTTTCCAAAGATAATTGGTTCTTATTATTTTTCCAAATAATCAAATTAATCGGTTTAATCAACGCACGTAGTTTGCGACGTAAACGTTAGCTGTAGCTTAATAACAACTTAAAACCTGACTAGGACTTACTACTAGAGATTGCAACTAGCACACCTAGCTTGGTTATACAGCGGATCTAAGTCGAGTTCTCAACTGTAGGAACTCGAAGACATACCTGACGTTCCTCCTCGGTACCAACTCACCTCTCCAGTCATTTTCCTGAGGCAAGTATAGTTTGTGTTAGTTTTACAGTTATTTCTATAATCGTTTTACTGCATGTTTAAACCACGATGCAAACACGAAACTCTCTTGGAGAGTACTGATTGTGACTACTGTACTGATTGGGACTGGGGGAATAGAGTAATGATTATGACCAAAGCCAACTGTAACTACTGACTGTATTAGCTTTCCCCTCTTTACACGGGGACAAGCCATATCGTATCGCTAGGATACTACTGTACATCCCAAGCCGGTCATAATTCATTGCCTGTTCAAATCACACTGTTTTACCGCTGAAAACTATTCTTTCTTCAAACTGTTTAAAACTGCATGATTCTATTATTTACTTTAACTGTTTTAAATTAGCATGAATTATACTTTGCTCCCTTCTGACTGGAGAACCAACATTTTAGGTATCACTGATGAGGCTTTGTTCCGCGATCCCAAGACGAGGATTTCGAGACTGATGAGCTGTTTGCCTAGAGTTTTCTTTTATTTATGATGTATGTAGAAAATGGTTTAAGTTGTATCTTTCATTCCATTATAAAAGTTTAATAAAGTTTTAAATTTCTGAATTTTGAGTTGTGACAAATATAGTGTTGTTGTATGGTTACCTGCTACTGAACAGCTTACTGCCGCCGTCTCAACAACGGTGCAGGCTGGGCATGATCCGGTTCGACCCAATTAGTTGGGATCGGGTCGTGACATATTTTTAGTGGTGGCCCATGCAGGTCCACAACAAACAACAACTTAGGAAAACATACCTAGAAACAATTAGAACACTAGAACATTGATTTGTCACGACATAGGTCCGATTCATATATAAATAAATATTTTTGCTTGATTATAGACCGGTAGGCTACCTTGCTTATGTGTGCGTCCTAAACCTTCCAGAGAATGACCGCTGACCAAATCCTGCTGGCGATGAGGTGTCATCTCCGGATCATACCCCATCTCCTCAACCAAGCCCAGGGTCTTTTCCCTCGCGGCTGTTTGACCGTCCTCATAGTGCATCTAGTGAAGTTTTCCCTACACTGGCGATTCCTACCTCATCTTAAACTGAGTTGCATTTCCTTGGTGGAGTATTCATTTTGTTGCTCCACCAGTACCAGCAAACATCTTCCAAATGGTTGCCATATTTCAAGAAACCCTGGAGTTCCAGAAAGCACAAGATGAAGCCCAGCATGAACAGAAGAATATCACGAGAGAAGACATGAAGAACGTCAATGATGTAGCCTTAGTTATCTCCAACCAAGTTAGAGCAGAACTTTTGTCCTAGGAAGGATACCCCTGAATCTAGAAGATATTTGGGTCCCATCAAGTACTCTACTTTCCGGCAGCCTTGTCGTAAGAAGCTATGGGCTTGTAACTATTGCAAGAGGCCTGGTCATCAGACCGTTGGTTGCCGCAAGAGATTGGGACGATGTTTGGCATGTGGATCTGCTGAACATCGGGTAAAGGACTGCCCCTTATCTTTCCATCAAACCAGAGCTCATATCCCAGCAACACCTGTTAGGCCACAACCTAGGGACCCTCTTTCTATCCAGCAGACCCTGCCCCTTACAATAAGGCATGATGCATACTCGAGGTTCATAGAAAAGGAAGCAGTTGGAGACTGCTCATGCAAGAGCCAGGACCATGAAAAATAGTACCTAGAACCGCTGTATAGCATAATCTTTTTGGAAGTTGTAACAGGATGTCCTTAGATCAATCATAAGAGTTTTTGCTGGAATTCTCCACATGAATAGAAGTTTTGTTACACCCTTATGGCAGATGTTTTTCCTGATAGTCTCCCCGGATTATCCCAGATCTAGACATAGGATTCACCCCTGACCTAGTCCCCGGCTCTTTCCCTAAATTCTAAAGGATGTTACAGAGTCAACCCAAAGGTGGCCAAGAAGATGAAGGACCAGATCAATGAAGGCTCTAGGATTTATTCAGAGTGGAACTTTACCTTAGGGAGCACCTATCTTGTTTTTGCCCAAGAAGGATGGAACAACGGATATGCATCGGTTACCAGACACTAAAGAACAAGTACTTTCTGCCCGGATCGAGGATCTGTTTGATCTGGTTGTGTGGAGTTAGGGTGTTTTGAAGTTTGACTTAAGATTTGACTACCATCAAATCAAAGTCAGGAAAGAGGATATTTCCAAGACGGCGTTCAAACACCAAGTATGGATAGTTTTCTTTGGTCAGGACGTTAGACTGACAAATGCTTCTGCTGTGTTCATGAATCTCATGAACAGAGATTTTCATGAGTATTTGAATCAGTTTATCTTCTCCATAGATAACATTCTGATATATTTGAAGACTGAAGAAGAGCATGAAGAACACCTGAGGAAGTTTTGGAAACTTTGAGGAAAAAGAAATTTTATGGTAAGTTATCTGAACGTGGATTCTTGACAAGGTGGACTTTTGGCCATGTTGTCAAGAAAAAAAATTTCGATGGAAGATAGCTGTTGTTGAAAAGTGGTACACCCCAAGTTCAATTCGGAAGTTTCTTGAACTTGGCCGGCTACTATCAGAAGTTCGTGAAGGATTTCGCCAAGATTGCTGAGCCGATGACGAAGCTCACTTGGAAGAATGAAGAGTTCATCTGAACGAAAGTTTGCCAGGCGGCATTGAGGAGCTGAAGAAGAGACTTACCACTACACCAATCCTTGCGCTACCCGCGGGAACCGGTGGGTTTTCAATTTACAGTAATGCCTCTGGAAAAGGACTGGGCTGCGTTCTTCAACAACATGGGAAAGTAATTGCTTACACATGTAGGCAACTACAGACTCATGAGAAGAATCATCCTACACCTAATTTGAATTGCTGCAATTATCTTTACTTTGAAGCTATGGAAGCATAATTTTATGGAAAGGGAGTGAAAATATGTACGGACTACCAAAGTCTGAAATATGTCTTCACTCAGGAAGGGCTGAATGTTAGACTAAGAAGATGGTTGAAGCAGATGAAGGTTTTCGACATCAACCTGCAGTACCATTCCGACATCGAGAAGTTTGGACTGGAGGTTATACTACCTGGAGATAGAAGGACGGAGCTGGATGCTGATTCAGTATTGATGAAGTTCGAGGCTGAGGGACAAAAATCAAGAGAACGTAGTTTCAAAACAAGGCACTTTGCAGGTTTAGAGATCAAGTGTTGGCAGGAACACTCGAGGGTTTCTAAATTGATCAGTATTGGAACTCTGAAGAATGGTACGAGACTTTGCCTATCGGCTGACAAACGGAGGAACGAGTTGATGAAAGAAATACACCAGTCGCAGTATTCCATAAATTCAGGAGATAATAAGATGTATCGGAATATGCCTCCATTGATTGGTGTTATGGAATAAAGAAGGACAATTCCAGGTATAGGATTAGATGTGAAGTTGTCAACATGAGGAATTTAGCAAGAGAACAACAAGTTTGTTGGAGCCGCTGGACAATTCGGAGTGGAAGTAGAAGCATATAACTTTGAGTGAGGATTGCCTTGTTTCCAAGGAGGGAAGGGCACCAATTGGATTATAGTAAACCAACTAACTAAGTCAGCACATTTTTTCCCTTCAAAGTTGGTTATCCACTAAGAAGTGGGCAGCATTGTACGAGAAGCACATCTACCGGATTCATGGAGTACCGCGGGACGAGCAAGCAGAGAGGTCAATCCAGACGCTTGAAGATGTATTGAGATTTTGTGTCTTGGATTTTGGTAGGTCTTGGAAAGACCAAATTGCTTTTGGTGAAGTTTTCTCCTACCAGAGGAACAATCAGTTTTGACGGAGCTGGAAATTGAGGCCAGGTACATCAGGTCATTTGAAGTTTAAGACGCGTTGGAAGTAGCGTACCAGTTAGCTCTACCAGCTAATCTTGAGAATGTGCAACGTCTTCTACGTCACAGCTCAGACGTTACATTTCGGATCCGAGTCACATTTTGGATAATTCAGAGATGAAGATTGGAATCAACCTTTCAGTGCTAGAGAAACCAGTTGCAAGCCTAGTCAGAGATGAGAAGAAAATTAGAATTTGAGCCATCATTTAAACTCTTATTCCTTATCTTTTCTTTTCCCCGTTCTAAATTTGACCAATGCTGCTAAATTAGCCTAGTTTTGCAAGCTATCTCTTTAATCAAGCTTGATCATGACGGTATTTTATTGGGTGCACCCACTAATATATTGTCTAATCAGGACCGGTGCATGATGGTCTGATCAACCTCGTGTACTTTGGTTCGCTTTTGTATTTTTCTGCGTGGATGATATCATAAATAAAAACTTGTCCCTAAACCGTCTCATCCACGACTGCCTTAAAAATTCTTATGGTTGGACCTGAGTTATGGGCGCAGTACCCGTACAAGTTTGTCTTTTCTACCCTACCTTTAAATTTCGAGGACGAAATTTTCTAAGGAGGGAAGATTGTGAAACCCATAATTTGTGTTTTATAATTAATATTACTTTTAGTTTTTCAAAATTATTATTATTATTATTAATATTATTACTATTAAATATTTTTGAGTGGAAAATAGTTTCAAAATTATAATAACATGGATTTTTGGTTTCCGAACCCAGGCCTGAGCCCGAACCCTTTCCTATTTAATTCTGATCTGACTTGGTTATTATTATTATTTAAAAAAAAACATTTTGGAGAGCTGGTCCCGAAGGACCAGCACACTCCCCCAACTTCCCACGTTCCATAACCCCCTTATTCCTCTCCACAAACTCTTCCACTTCCCCCTCTCTTATAACTCCCCACAGCATTAAACCCCACTCTCCCCTTTATTACTCACACCTACCCTCCCATCTCTTCACGATCACGTTCAACAGAACCCCACCCTTAAAACTCTCCACTTTCTTCCACACTCCTCAAACCCACCTCTCCCACGATTCATCAGAGGAGAAAACTAAAAATCCCTCAATCTCTTTACTCTCACCATTACTCACAGAAGCTTCCGGCCGGTGCTTCCCCACCGCGGCCGAGTTTCCCCTCCGGCGCGATCCGGCCACCCCGAGTTCGCCGCGCCCGGCCGAACCTTCCCCGCGCCCCCGCGCGCGACTCTCCCCCGCCGTCCGCCCAACCGTACGGCTCCTCCCCGCGCGTGATCTCCGCGCTGTCCCCCGACCGCCGACGCCTTCCGGCGAAGCCGCCACCGCGGCGAGCCCCAGATCCGCGGCCTCCTCCCCTGCGTGGCTTCTTCTCCGGCGAAGCCCCCGGCCGTGCGCCTCGTTCCCGCGCGCCGCCACCCCGGCGGAGCCAGCGTTCCGCGGCCCCTTTTTTCAGCGCGCGTGGCCCTTCCGGCTGACCACAGCGCTCCTCGTCGCCGCCCTTGTGCGCGTGAACTACCTGCTGTCCAGATCTGTCCGCAACGTTGCTGATTTTTGCGGGATCTTTCTCTGGCCAGCGTGCCTATCTTTGGATTCCGGCGTTTCGACGTCGACGTCGTTGCGGGATTATATTTATTTTCTTTCTATATCATCTGAGAGCTCTAGCCGAGCACCCCGAGGTATAATTCTCTGTCCCGTTGCTTTTCATTGGTAGTCCGTGATGATATCGGTCCCCGGTTTCCCCTTCGGAAATCCGGTTAGCTACGTAGTAGATTCGGTTAGCTGCGTTAGCACTTTCTGTGATTTTGTCTGCTGAGATTTGTGTGGTTGGTTTGATTGCGGGATTACCGGGTATTTCGGGAAGGTTCTGGTGGTTTGGAAAATTATTTCGGTGGATATATTTTCGGGATTATTATTTGGTTGGAACAATTGCAGGTTTTGTGGCACATTTCCCAGTTTTGGGTTGTCCCGAAATAGAGGAAATGCTGCCCAAATTTTTACAAAACTTTATTTAATTTGATTTCAAAATCGGTTTTCGGAAATGAATTTTAAAACTGATTTTCGGGCGACGACCGTACCGGTCTGTGGGCCCTGGCGAAATGCAAACGCACCGGTCCGACCGGGCGTTGTGGTATTAGCTAGATTTTGATGATGGACCGAGTCTGAGACTCCAACCTTTAATTTAAATTATTTTATTTAGTGTTTAAGTCATTTATTATAGTTATTTATTTACTGCACTTTTATTTAGTAACTAAATCATTTTCTCTTATTTTATGTAAAAAGAATTGTACAGGGCATAAGCCCATAACTCTAGAATAATTAGTTGTGCCATGTATTGCATAGTGTAGATTTTACTTTCTTTTCTGGGTTGATGTTGATTTTTGGGTGGTTTTGGATTGGATGTATAATCGTAGTTAGAGCGTAATCATATAATTAATTGAGAATTAATTAAATGGATAAAATATTAGTAAGATAGCTAGTTCATGATTTGTCACTGTAAGAAACTATATTTTTATAGATATATTACAAAAACACAAAGTTTTCCAAAGATAATTGGTTCTTATTATTTTTCCAAATAATCAAATTAACCGGTTTAATCAACGCACGTAGTTTGCGACGTAAACGTTAGCTGTAGCTTAATAACAACTTAAAACCTGACTAGGACTTACTACTAGAGATTGCAACTAGCACACCTAGCTTGGTTATACAGCGGATCTAAGTCGAGTTCTCAACTGTAGGAACTCGAAGACATACCTGACGTTCCTCCTCGGTACCAACTCACCTCTCCAGTCATTTTCCTGAGGCAAGTATAGTTTGTGTTAGTTTTACAGTTATTTCTATAATCGTTCTACTGCATGTTTAAACCACGATGCAAACACGAAACTCTCTTGGAGAGTACTGATTGTGACTACTGTACTGATTGGGACTGGGGGAATAGAGTAATGATTATGACCAAAGCCAACTGTAACTACTGACTGTATTAGCTTTCCCCTCTTCACACGGGGACAAGCCATATCGTATCGCTAGGATACTACTGTACATCCCAAGCCGGTCATAATTCATTGCCTGTTCAAATCACACTGTTTTACCGCTGAAAACTATTCTTTCTTCAAACTGTTTAAAACTGCATGATTCTATTATTTACTTTAACTGTTTTAAATTAGCATGAATTATACTTTGCTCCCTTCTGACTGGAGAACCAACATTTTAGGTATCACTGATGAGGCTTTGTTCCGCGATCCCAAGACGAGAATTTCGAGACTGATGAGCTGTTTGCCTAGAGTTTTTATTTATTTATGATGTATGTAGAAAATGGTTTAAGTTGTATCTTTCATTCCATTGTAAAAGTTTAATAAAGTTTTAAATTTCCGAATTTTGAGTTGTGACAAATATAGTGTTGTTGTATGGTTACCTGCTACTGAACAGCTTACTGCCGCCGTCTCAACAACGGTGCAGGCTGGGCATGATCCGGTTCGACCCAATTAGTTGGGATCGGGTCGTGACAGGAGAGCATTCATATTATGTTAGTTATAGTTCATGACCTAGAACAGCGTTCTACCGTCGACACTGCGGCATAGGCTGGACGTTGTTACGCTCTCGTACCCTCACAGTGGGTGCGGGTCGTGACACGTTTTTAGTGGTGGCCCGTGCAGGTCGAGTTTATGTAGTGGCATTCGAACTAGAGTATCACTACAGCCTGCAGCAGGATTAGGATTATTTTTAGAGGTACTCAATCACATTAGGAAAAACTCTTAATCAGATTCCTTTACCTAAAATTGTTGCTTATTGACTTCCCTTGAATATAAACTGTCCTCCTTTGAATTTTTGCTTCATTCTCAAAAATTGCTCCTTATTTTGATCTGTTTTCATGATGGTTATGAAGACAGGATCTCATCACTTCGGTTCGGGGGATACTATCGAGAGGCTGGCCACCTCTCGTCCTGTTCATCAGGGCCTCGAGACCGCAGCTCCTGTTGTGCCGACTCAGGTTGGCGTATCTGCTACATTGGAGGTGCACCTCTATCTGTACAGATAATTTCTCCCGTCATTTCTGATTTCTCTCAGCAGCGGTGATTCATGCAGCATCAGCAGCAGACCAGGGGAAACCAACAGGGCGAGCTATCGTCAGGACAGTCAAGGATGCACAGACCTTTGGAGATCTTGCTGCAAGTTCCGTTCTTCTTAATTCCATTCCCGGAATTGTCTTTTATAACTACCTTGAAATCCGATTCCATCTGTTCCTTGCTGATTTATTAAGTTTGTCATGTTGTTCTTTTGTTATGATGTTTTTCTTTAGAATCGTATGGGCTAGGTCACCTAAATTATGGAATCTAGGATCTTCGATAGTTGTGTTAGTTGGCATAGTGAGGACATGTAGTCAGATTTCAGATATATTTCTTGGGTATGGGAATTTAAGGTTTTTGCCGTCGCATGCGACTATACGAAAATTTTAAATACCATGAACCTAGAGGTACGTACCTTAGTCAAGGACTCTGTGATTATCGTAGCCTTGCTCACTAGCATGATGAAGACTCTGGACAACATGATTTTGGACAGACGCATATGATTAGCAGATTGTATCTTGAGAATGTTTAAAACATCATACCCTTTTTGTTGTTATAAATGACTTAGGAGTAGGGATATTTAGATTGTAGAGCTTGTTCATAGGTAGTTCCTTCATAGTATATAGATATGGTGACTTGTAGAGTGTCTGTACCCTAGAGGTGATAGTTAGCATTGGTGCTAGAATAGTAACCCATTGCAGATAATTCCCTGTTATTATGATACCAACCAGTTACGTATAGGATGTTAGTATGCCATACAACCTTGATGATTATTTATTGTTTTCCTTTACCCTTCCAGTAAGGCATCCAGTAACCAGAGCCTGCCCTTGAGCATAGTTGTAGTTTCACCTAGGACTAAGAGGTCTATATATATAGATGATATATTTAGGATATATGTGATGGGTTATTGTTCTTGAGCATATATATATATATGGTATTTGGGATTGGTGTGCTTAGCTTGTGGGTAATTAGTTATGGGTGACTTGATAGGATTTGGAAGTTAAGAGCTAGTCTATTATAGAGTTTTTTTGCTAATCCCTAGTTGCCAACACTAGGTAGCTAGCATAGGTAAAAGTCCTAAGAAGTTGACCAGCTGATGACCAAGTACTTGGATGTTGAGGAAATTGACTAGTGATTGACCCTTGTCTATGTTCGGCCTAGAAAAGGGTGCGATCATCTTAATTTCGAGGACGAAATTTTTATAAGGTGGGTAGGATTGTAACACTCAGTTTTTCAGATGAGGGTAATTTTGAAATTTTATAATTATAATTATTATTTAATGATATTTATTTCATATTATGATTTTTAGTGATTTTTAAATTATTTTAAACTATTTAAATTCATGACTTGTGGTTTTGACGTTTTGCTAGTGAAACCCTAGAGACTGTTTGACCTAGAGCCTAACCAGGTGATTATGATATTTTAATGTCATTTTTGGCCTAAGGATATTTTTGCATTTGACCTCTTTGAATTATTTTGATATCATTTTATTATTTATGATATTGTTTTGGGGTTATTTGAGTCGGGTTCGAATTTCAACTCAATCCGACTTGAAACGGGGACCCGGGGGTAGTTTGACTCTAGTGGGACCCATACACTAGTTAGTCATGGCCCACATGATATTAAATTTAGTCCACATGATAGAAATATTTTAGTTAGAGGTTAGACTAATTATTATGGATAAGGTTAGTGTGATTAGAGACTTTAGAATGACTAATTTAGCCCCAACCAATTAGCCCTTTCCTAATACTCATAGAATAGGTTAGTGGGGGCATTTTGGACCTTACCATAATAGGACAAATAGCCCCATATGGCCAGCCACTTTGGGAGAGGATAGGCTCAAGTTCATTTCATTATTCTCATCCACACTCTCTCTCTCTTGTTCTTCTCCAAATTCCTAGAGAGCAATCCCTAGCAATTTCTCCACCAAATCCTTCCATTTCGCCACCAAATCTTCTTCTTTCCTTC
The DNA here is from genome assembly GCA_029216955.1 of Iris pallida. NCBI lineage: Eukaryota > Viridiplantae > Streptophyta > Magnoliopsida > Asparagales > Iridaceae > Iris > Iris pallida. The sequence continues at coordinate 13,158,841 of JANAVB010018998.1, forward strand.
TCCATTCTAGCCAAGGAAGAAGCTACCCAAGTTTGAGAGGATTCGGAGCTCGTTCGTGTCCTTTTGGAATCTCTACGTGTCGGTGTCGCTCCGGAAAGGCTTCTCTTCGATTCGATCTACCGGGAGGTATAAATCCCTTCTTCTTTTCATTTCCTCATGCATATAGGTCTATTTTGAACCAATAGGAATGACCCCCATGGTTGCATCTCTATTTGTGTCCATTTCGTGTCTATTTGAAGGTCATAGGAGTGTCCTTTGTGTTGTGGTTGTGTCCATGTGGGAAAATCCCAAATTTGGACACACTATGTGTTGTTGTTATGTATGAATGAATTATTACATATTTAATCTCATATTTTTGTATTGGAGATGTGTTCTATAGTGTCTCATATATATATATATATATTAGTGTAGAGAGTGAGTTCTTGATATATTATGTTATATACTTGTGTTCTTTTGTCTCAAACTACCCAAATCCGTCATGATTTTTATCACGTTTTTAATTTCAGCCCTAACTTAGAAATGTCATAACTTCTAGCTCAAAGCTCGGTTTAATCTTTCATTTTTTTAAAAGAAGCGTATTGAAGTTAGCTTTCCAAAAACATATATTAGTAGGCCTAATTCTTTCTGTAACTTTCTGGAGAATTATTTGAGTGTCAGCTGTACGAAAGATAAACGCGTTCTCGATGTTTTCGCGATTCCGGGAGTTTTCGAAAACGAAGACGCGATTCGTTTGAAGTTTCGGAAAGCTAACACATAGATCTATAACGTACTTTAATCCTAGATTTTAATTCATGCTGAGATGGTACAGTATTGATTATTAGTAGGAGTTACTATTCGGCATTTGCATTTTGTGTACCCTTGTGTGTAATATAATGTTCTATTTGATTTTAACCCATGTTAATGTATATACATTATGTAATTAAATAGAGAATGCAAGCATGAGTAAATGTTTAAATAAATGATGTATGAGGTGTAAGTAACCTATCTAATGTAAGCATGTATAAGTTTGGCTTGTAATGAATATGTAGGTTCCATAGTATGTAATGTATGGTGCATATAGTGGTGCAAGAGAATAAATGAATGATGAATGAATGTAAGCATGAATGTAATGTAATAATAGATGTAATATATGTAGCCTTGTTAGGAATAAAACTGGAATTTAGTTTTATTTCACTAAATAAGAGATACATGAGAACTCATATATGTGAATGTTAACTTCCTATTGACACTTTGCTACACAACTGTCATGCCTCACTATCACTCCACACACAATGCACACTACACTATATAATCCTCACACCCTCACTCATTGACACTCTCACTCACACATTGCCTAACACTCATTCCATGATAACACACACATGTTCTTGTGCACTTTCATGACACACACACACACACCCATGAACACATACACATGCTCTTCTCTCTCTCTCTCTCTCTATATATATATATATATATATATATATATATATATATATATATACTATACATGGCTAAATGTGTTAATGTGGTAAATAGAGTTTTCCTATAGTTATATATACATATATGTGATATAGGGCCTAGTGTTGAATTCTCTTTTCATGTACACCTCCATGTTCACACACACATATAGCTTTACATGTTAGCTTCATTTCTCTTATGTATAATATTGAATGTGATGGCTTGTGTTTGGCTTGTATAGCCTTGTGATTGGTGTGTGATTGCTAGACTAGGCTTGGTTAGGCCAAGTGAGACTTATTAGACTTGTTGGGCTAGGATTTGACATAGTTGACCTAGTTTGACTAGTCTAGTTGACTGGAGTTGACCAAGTGTTGACTTTAGTCTAGTTTGACCTAGACAGCATGCAGATGCATTGTAGATTATATTTATCATTCCCTGTGTACATCTTGACTTGTGTTGCTCTAACTAGGAGTCAGGTACCTCATCTCGGACAGTACATTTACTTCAGACATTCAGATACGAGGCGAGTACATTCTCTGACCGTTTCATACTTGTCTGGATTTATATTCTTGCTCTAGATTACTGTACTTGATGCTGACACAATCATTATCACGGATTGGTACTATACGGATCTTCTTCTGAGATGTTATCTCCTTGTATTCACTAAATACATATTGTGATGTGCGTTTCACTTACATATTGTATTTATTGAATACCCATATCCTTGTATACTCCTTGTGCATATTGTACTCTCAGTATCACATGAGTCCCAGGGATAGACCATTGTATAACTATTGTATAACATTGTACATCTATTGTATAATATTGTACCTCCATTGTATATCCATTGTATAACATTGTACATCTATTGTATAATATTGTACATCTATTGTATAACATTGTACACTATTGTGCAAGATAACGTAACCGGAGTAGATCCTTGTGTATTGATTTGGGGAGGGAGAGTAGAATTGGTTATGTAATCAAATCCTATTGTACAATATTGTATAACTATTATATATGTCTATTGTACACCCACGTACAATGGAGTTACCATTGCATTTTCCTAGACCGTTTATATAACCATATTGTACTCTAAATCACAATAGGCTTACAGTTCTTATTTATCATATTTAGATATTTCCTGTTATCAAATCTCTACTGTTTTTCATATACTTCTTACTTTCAGCGTTTCATGTACCTTACTCTATTGCATGCTTTATATTTCCTAACATGATATGAACTGCGTGAGATGTTTTGTGCTCGCTTCCGTCCTGACTGGACCTGTTGAAAATTTTCCAGAGGATGATGAGGCACCCTGCACCCTTACTTGGAGTTTGCCTAGTTGACACTCGCGACCTGGACCCCAGGGGAGGTTCAGGTAGCTGCTGAGGTCGATACCTTGCTTAGTATAGATAGTTTAGACTATTTTTCTTTTATGTTTAGTTGTTGTTCTTGATTCAGAGTTTGTATATTGTAGAGATGTTGAGACTTGTATTTTATTTCTGTTGTACCTCGATTGAGGATTCTCTTATCTATTTTATCGTGCCATATTCTATCTCTAGATTGTGATTGAGTTGTACCTCTGTGTTGGCCTCCTTATGGAGAGCATTCATATTATGTTAGTTATAGTTCATGACCTAGAACAGCGTTCTACCGTCGACACTGCGGCGTAGGCTGGGCGTTGTTACGCTCTCGTACCCTCACAGTGGGTGCGGGTCGTGACAATGTGTGTAGGGAATCTATGCTCGATGTTTAGAAATCGGAGTGATGCGAGCTTGGGTAGAAACCCTGTACTATCAATTTGGTCTGACCTTAGGATGGGGTCAGTGTTGATATCATTGTTTGGGAACTATGATTCTAATACTGACGAATGACTTTAGCCTAAAGACATAGCCTAGCGATTTGGCAGACGTCCTGGCGCGAAGACATAGGAATTGTGGAGGCACCACTCATGAGGCTCGGTTGACATGCACGTATATCAGGGACGCCCGAATATGTGCACGATCCGACTCGAGTGGTGATGGCGGGATTCTCTATCACGAGGCTTCGCTGAAATGCATGTATTTTGGGGACGCCTAAAATATGTGCACGATCCAACTAAGTGATACGTTGAATCAAGTAAGACTTGGGGAATGGAAAAGTGTCGAGGATTTAAGATCGTAAGTTTCAAAGGAAAGTATGAAGGTAGCATGAGCGTGGCTCGAGTTAAAGAAACGCATAGGAGTAGTGCGTGCGAGAGTCCTTGAATGTTAAAACAAGTGATAAGTCAATAAGTAAGTACTCAGTTAGTTTCGAGGACGAAACTTTTTCTGAGTGGTGTATGATGTAGTGCCCCGTCCCGCTCAGTCAATCGGAGGAATCGGAACGCCGACGGCGTTCGAACTTAGCTTTGCAACGGCTGCTCGAAGACATCGCTCGGTCAAGGCGACCGCTCGCTCAGGTGGAGTAGTTTCGGTGAACTTGCCTCATCTTAGCCTTCACATAATAAATCGCATGTTTTCAACTTGCACATGTAGGCTTGATAATAAAAGTGACGAATCCACATAGCTAAAGGGAATAATCCCGACGGGTCGAATTGAGTTAGAATATGGAAAGGTCCAACGGTCGGCTTAGAATTGGTGCACGGCGTGCTTTGAAAATGACACTCGATCTTTCGTCCTGTGGCTTGGGAGAAGGAAAGTTGGTTGAGTAGGCAAAGTTATGATCGTAGCCTAAGTCAAAGGCGTCGCCCGCATGAATGCTTTATAAAGCATGCACGGTCCCATCGTCCAAGGCTTGGCATAGCCTTGGCTTGTCCATGAGTTAAGTTGCGTTGAGCGGTTTGTGACCTAAGTCTAGGCACCCGAGTGACTTGGTCGTTCAAGTCGAATGCGTGCACGACACTATCCATTAAGGCAAAGCTTGACGCAGCCTTTGCTCGTTAAGTTGTTGCGAAGTTAAGTTAGACAAAGTTATGCCGGTCGACCTAAGACGTTACAAGTACCGTCCCGCTCTTTCGTAGTTTTTCAAAGTTAAGTAGCCCCACGATCTGAAGGCCCGTTGACTTGGGCAGGAGTGTTGCGTAGAACACGGTTGGCTTAAGGCACAATGCACGAAATTAGTGTTTAAGGTACGAGCTACGGTGGGTTTCAAGTCGAGTTTAGAAAAAGGACTATCAAATGGTCATTCCTAAGTTGAGTAAAAAGGATATGGCATCAAGGGAGGAGGCTCGCGACCGTGGGTCGTCGAGGGATCTCAAGGATAGAAGTCTTGAACATGGTTTTGAAAGAGAGGGTAACACTGAAAGAAGGATGACTGTGTGAGACGTCAGTTTGAGTCGAGTCTTGCATGGTCATGGACAACTTGTCGACAAGGGCGAAGTTTCCTCGAGCGGCAACCCTGGGCCATGGGACCGACTCGACCTAGGAGAAAATAGGGTATAGTCGTGCATAAGGTTTTAGCACGGGTTAAAGCAGGGGCTTGCAACGGAGCTAGCTACTTGTATTGAAAGGTCCCTGATTTAACCACGTTATACGTCTCAGGATAGCTTGTGATGCTAGTGGCCAAGTTCATATAGATGTCGGCAAATAGCGGCCATCCGCGTGTATGCCTTTGGATTGAGTCGAGTTGAAGGTGCGTACAGTTAGAACACAAAGTTTGGGCCTAAGATTGGGTTTCAACATAGGCGTCGTGCTTCAGCACGAGATGTGGCATCGAGTCTCATGTATTGACATATGAGTTGCAAAAGTTGGGTTTGAGTTGTTCGAGTTTAAGTCAGGAATCGCCGCAAGGCAAGTTGGTCAAGTAACACTAAGTTCACAAGTCTTGATTGGATCAGTTGATGATCAAAGTAGCAAGGGCCGCAAGACGACGATATGGTTAAGTCTCACTGAGTTGCGAGGCACGACCTCAGCAAGGGTTTGTAGCACGGTCACACGGAAATGGAGCCTCATCGTATAGTTGCGCCTCTGATTTTAAGCCGTAAGGCAAACACGACTGGATAGGTTAATATTGATGTTGCAAGCACGGGATGGTCTAGAGACATAAAATAGGTCAAGGCGTCTGTCATAAAACTGATCCTAAGACAAGACTAGAAAAACAATTGATAAGAATGGACAATGTTGCACAAAGTAAATCAAACGTGTTGGTTTTGTATAGGTGGGCGAGGAGCTCACTCCACCAGTACAGTTGAGTACTGACACCCACATAGTTTTCATGTGCAGGCACAGGTAGAAGCTCGTGGCGCAGAGCTCGCTTGGATGCGTCGAGGCATGGAGTTCCTTGGCGATTCGAAGCGTGCAGTCGCATGGAGTCAAGACTTATACGGGACATAATTTATGGACGTCGCCTTCCAAAGCATCCGCTGGCTCAAAGACATGTATTGAGAGATGAGAGAGAGCTGAGTGACTTGTAATATGAGCTTGAGTGAGCTTGAGAGACTTGTAATCTTGGCCTTGCGTCCCATTGTAACCTTTGTTTCAATATAAATAAAAGACTGTTTTGTAATGACTTGTGTTATGCTTCAAATTCCGCTGCTATTATTCAATGTCTCTGCTTGGGACTTCTGTGCGACGACCCCGTCGCAGCCGCTAAAATCGGCTGTTATGGAACCCGCCTTGCACGAGCACAACCTAGGCTCGTGCGGCATCACGCCTTAGCGAGGACGATCGCTCCTACGGGAGCGGGGCGTGACAACAATGAAGTCGCCTAGGGTCATACAGAGCATCTATGTCTCAATCAATCAACCAAGAAGCAGTAATAATGATCACATAAGACGAAGCAATAAGGCGTCTCCAATGCTTCATCAAATTGATTCATGAGACTAGCTATACAAAATGACGAGCTAGTATCAAGAGTCAATAATACATAACCGTAGTCAGCTGTAGTCTGATTCAATTACAATTATGTGAGGAGACTAAATATCTAGAACATCCGGCTAAACAGGTACCAGCGGCTAAATGCCAAGTACAAAATTGGAAGATATCAGAGCGGTGAAGAAAAAACTCACTTGTGGTCTCTGGCGCCCATACTCCTGGCGTGCAGCATTGTTCGGGTAGAAGATTGGATCCTCCGACGCTGCTACAAGATCTGGCCAAACAAAACCAGCGGGATCAGGCCCCGAATAACAAGTATAGTGCCACGTCCCTACATCATTTTCCGCTTTTGTCCACGGGGCCCGCGAGAAAGGAACACTATCGCTACCGTTTCAGTCAAAACCGATAGGTCGGGATCGATTGAATCGGTCGAACGGGAACGATTGAATTAAGATCATTTTTTTGTTATGGAAAGGCTTCTTAGGAATCAAGTCCCATATTCAGCGGGTTGCACCTCGATGATAGACTTTGTGGCCGAGTCGGAAGAGACTTTCCGTTGCTCTACTTTTCATGCCGCACTTGCTCTTTGGCTTTGGTTTTCTTGAATACGTTTTCGTAAATTTTTTTGATAATTTTCATGGCTTGCGTTTTCAAACTTCACATTCGTATCGAACTCCTTGAATGGGACAGTATTCTGACTAGTTGCTTGTGCGATTTCAGGTGATCGCGTAGGCAACATCTAGCGCAATCAACCGGTCTTTCGCCTCAAAAAAATTCTTGGTGAGTGGCTGACCCTTCTTTCCTCAACCCTCTTTTCTCTAATAAATTGTCGATACAAAATATGCTATACTAGATGTAAATACAATGACACAAAGGCTTATTCCAATAAGCTGTTGCACAGCATCTCACGTATACGGGCTATAGAATTGCTTATCATATAATTGGTGCGTGCTTGCTTAATACCATGCTACATAGAACTGTGTTAAGCAAAGATTGCATCGATTAAATGAATATCGCAAGGATACCATGAAATGTGCCTTGAATAACTTGTTAACTTAGCACGGTCAGGGACAACTTGTGCACAAGGGCGCTTGTTTCTACGAACGGTATCACGGGGCCACGGAACCGATCCGGCCTAGGAAGAAACACGAATAGCTATGCTGGATGCATGCCACGGTAGGTAGTGGCTTTCAACGGGACTCGCTACTTGCGCTGAAGGACCTCTGTCTAACCAAGCTATATGTCCAAGATGGCTTGTCATGCCAGTGACCTTCACAAATGCACTCCATTAATTTCCATCAATATCAATATGATAAGGAAAAACATGGTAAGTTTTATACTGCAACGGCATGCTCTGTCGTGGGTAAGATCTATCGAATTTATGCTATTTTGCCTTCCAAATGCTTTCATGAATTGATTATGATGGCTAGAAAGTTCACCAAATATATGCATGCTTGTTCACTAAATTTCTTGAACCAAATAAGAGCATGGACATAATTAGCCACCCACCAGTACACGTGTAATGTACTGACCCTCGCTCTCCACAGGTGCCCCAAATCAGGATAGCGTGCCAAGGAACTGAAGGAGATACTTGTCCGTTTTGAAAGCCTTGCTAGTGTGAAGGTAAATTCTGTAATATTTTGAAGACTCTGATCAAGACTGCTCCATGTCGCATCAACTCTCGCCGATCTAAGGTCCAAGTGAGTAATTTTTGTTGCTTTGTATAAAGGGATATAAATGTATGGAATGACTATCTCATCGAAGTCACTTTGTAAGCCTGCACGACCTCTTTAGTAATCGAGTCTGTAAACAAGTTTATTATCAATGAAAGATAATTTCCTTCAATATCAATGTGTTTAATTTCTCTGTGTACTGGATTTGAATGTTGTGTTTCGGATAACCTTATGACTATGCCTTGTGCAATTGCAACTTAGATTCCTATGTATCATGCCCGAGGGACGACTATCGAGTCTACGGAATCGGGGCGTGACATAATGGTATTAGAGCACGGCTTTACGTCCTTTGGCCTTCCGTTTTGAGACTCGAACTCTTGATCCCATGTCGATGAGATAAGTTGTTCCATACAAGTGAATATGTAATATTTTCTGAGACTGATATAAGTTGCCTTCATATCCCAGAAGGTGGGGAAGCTGCTACCACGAGCGAAGAAGGTGCCTCGAGCGGCTCGAAGAGCTCCTGGTCGGAACCCTCAAATGCCCTCGAGTCGCGGTCGGAACCCTCAAACGCCCCCATGGAACGGATGCTACGCATGCTAGAGGCGCAACAGCGTCAGGCCGAGGCCAACCAGTGCCACTGAGGCATAACCAGTTCGAGAACCGATTTGAGGCCCAATTTAAGTTGCAGCAGAAGCAGCTTGATACTCTTCAACAGATAGTCCAAATAGTTGTGGTCCGACCGATTGAAGCCGAACCTGAAGTACCCGAGCGTCCACCTGCGACACTAAGAAGTTCCAACTTTGAGGTGTCGAAATTCACAAAGAATTGTCGCACTTCCTTCAACGGTACCGAAGATCCCTCTCAGGTGTCATCCCCACTATCCTGGATAGGACTAATATGGTCATTTATATTATTTTATTATTTTAATATTATTTAAGTTATTATTGTTAGTATTTTTACGTTATTAGTTAAATAGGTATTTTGTTGATATATATATATATATATATATATATATATATATATATATATATATATATATATATATATATATATATATATGTTCAATAAGTTTTTATTATAAAACTTTTCATATATTAAATAAATATAGATACGGAATATTTATTTTTACTTTTAGAAATAAATTTAGAATTTATTTAATTTTATGATATATATATATATATACATACATATAAAATATATATATATATATATATATATATATATATATATATATATATATATATATATATATATATATATATATATATATATGTTCAATAAGTTTTTATTATAAAACTTTTCATATATTAAATAAATATAGATACGGAATATTTATTTTTACTTTTAGAAATAAATTTAGAATTTATTTAATTTTATGATATATATATATATATATATATATATATATATATATATATATATATATATATATATATATATATATATAAAATTTATTTATAAAGAAGGAAAAATAGTTTTAAATAGAAATACTATTTATTAATGGGTTTTATTTATTAAATAAATACATATGCAAATATATGTATGTATGTATGTATGTATGTATGTATGTATGTATGTATTTATGTATGTATATAATATAAAGTATTAAAGTAATAAAGAAAAGTCAAAATCAAATAGAAAGTCAAAATAGAATTCAAAATAACTAACACCAAAGCCCCACACACACGCATATACACAGCAGCATATCAAAACCGAGCCCCCCTTTCCTTAAAACCGAATGTGCGAGCCCGACCCTTTATATATATTCGTTAGAGAGAGAGAGAGAAAGGGATTTTTTACAAAAACCTAACCCAAACCTAGCCGCACACCTCCCCCTCGACGTCGACTACCTGCACGCCACCTCGGACACGTCGGAGGCCGGCCAGGACGCGCGCAACTGCGACAGGACGCGAAGACAGGACAACAGCGCACAGCAGCCGCGAACCCGACTTCGCCTTGATCTTGCGTGACGCTCGTTTGATCGTTTCACGATCCGTTTCTTCTGGTATGTTCACAACATATACGTCTTCGTATTCCTTCAAATAGTTCATGCCGATTCGCATCATGTGCGACAAAAAACGAGTTCCAAAATCGAGAAAAACTTAATTTATTGGACGTTAGAAACTGTCCCGAAATTCGAAATTTGTGGCCGATTTGCGACCAGCATGTTGCTAGTTTTCAAAATTGGTCTGAAGAGACTTGTAGCCAACATATTGGAGATCAAAACCCTTCTTGTAGATTTAATTTTTATGCATTACATAGAAAGTTATTGGTTTGTGAAGTTGGAGAAAAAATTAGTTTTCAAAACTAAATTTTTAGAAAGGTTGTCCCGATACGTCGTTCGTTCCGTCAATCCGGGAGACGTGGTCGCGAATAGAAAGTATCAAAAGGTGCGTATCGACTTCGTGGACGTGTGGGCTTTGACGGAATTCAAATTGGTCGCGTGTGCGCGACGAATTTAATGCGTATCCGTCAAAATTCACCGTATCGACCTTTTGCAAATTTGTCAATTACTTTGTGCACGCTCGTCATATCGAGACGAAACTTGTGCCAACAGGACCGTATCACTTTTTTGGTCCTGTATGCCAAGTTTGGTCTGAATCTGAGAAGGTCGACCGGAACGCTATTTTGGCGGGCCACGACCCGATCCAACGGGCAAATTTGTGCACAGCCCATCGGAATCCAACTTTGGACATACGATTAGGTTCATCTCGTCAAACCGGATATGTAAACATATAGTTTGATGACTTTAGAGACCGTAGGTTCTAGCATATTTTTTGGTACAAAGTGGATCCAACGGCGGACACCATTTTGATCTAAAATTACCGTTTTATCTCTGTGTCCAGAATTGGACTTATGGATAGGCATTTCTAGATATTTTGACTATTCTAAGAACATCGGTAATATCTGTTTCAGTATTAGGAGACTGTTGTGCGAGTTAACCGTTCGTGGCTCTTTGAGTGGTTTGTAGTTCGATTTTCTCAGCTCAGGACCTCAGGCAAGTACATTCTCTGATAGTTTTCATTACTTTGATATCTACTATATCCGATTTAGTTGTAGTGATATACTTGATTCTCGACATGAGGATACACGGACTGGTATACGTGAATCTCGTCATGAGATGTCATTCCTGGTTTACCTAGTACATGAGTACATTGTTCGATATTGTTTTTTGTACTTATGTAGACACCAATTTGGGAATGGGCTGGCCCCCTGCTCTTCGAATCCCATGTCATGATGTGTCATGTCTAGATCCATTATACTACTCGAGGATGGGGAGTTATTAGAGGTTATGTGATCATTATCCCTACTTGTTTATTACTTGTGCATAGCTCCACCCTCACCACACATAGGGTGTAGCCTGACCTTATACTACTTGTGCATAGCTTTCCATTTTAGTCGGCCTGATCCCTATACTATTATACTTCCTGTGCATAGCCGGTCAAATGGAACAATATTATCTTGACCCAAGCCGATCACATAACGCTCTAATATCTCATGGCACTTACTTTATAGGTTTATATCGTACATCAGATTACATTTACTGCTTATTCCAGCTTTACCTTACATTTCACCCATGATATGCTATTCAGTTCTTTTATACAGTCTTACTTCCAGTTTTTGATATTCATCATTTATTTCATTATGATTGTCTCTTATAGTATTTATCAATCCACATGGAACTGTTGTTGGTGTTTGTACTTGCTCATATCCTGACAGGATAACCCCCATTATTTTTTTAGAGGATTTAGATGCAGACTGTCCGACCTACTACGGGTTTGGCATAGATGGAGCCTACGACCAGGACCAGCCTGTGGACCCGGTGCTCGTAGAGGACGTACCGCCTGTAGTGACTTAGTTTATCTAGATTTTGTCTGGACTATATTTCAGCTTGATACTTTGAGACTTGTAGTATTTATTTGGGATCTTGTGATGTCTTTAAATTCTAAACTTGTGATTGTGGCTCAGTCCTATTTCAGACTATTTACTTCATCTTTATCCTTATCTATATCATCGTGCTTATCTTCCTTAGATTTATGTGTTGAGTAGTGATTATATTCCTCCGTGCGGAGATGACAGGTTATATTATTGTGTCTTAGATACTGTATGTTCTAGATGACCTTTACAGCGTTCTATCGCCGATGCTGCGGCGTAGGCTGGGCGTACCCACGTGCTCGTGCCCCTAAACAGGGTGTGGGTCGTGACACATTTTTATGGTGGCCCATGCAGGTCAGAGTCGCAACTAGTGCGATTAGAGTACTAAGTATGAGCCTGCTCTTAGGATATAGGTTTTAGGTTATGATAGGAGTTACTCAATCACATATTAGGAAAATTCCAATCTTTTGATTACCATGACAAACTCTTCTTGTATTTCGAAATAAATTGTCCTTCCTTGATGATATCATTTCATGTGCCATATTAATTTCTTTGCTTGAATCTGTCTCCAGGATGACAATGACTCGAGCTCAGGCAGCTGGATCCAGTACAGCACCAGAGAGGTCCGATCCGTCGCGACCTATTTTTCTGACTGAGAGAGTTGCGGATCAGGAGATTGACCTTACTGTCCCTGTCGTTCCAGAGGTGGCGGCAATAGTACCGCGGGGTCTTCCTCCACCGGCCCCGAGGACTGTACCCGTTCTGCCGGAGACTTTTCTACCTCCACATGCGTTGCCGATTGACACTACTCAGATGTTCGCGCTCCTCCAGCAGATGATGGAGGCACAGCAAGCGCAGGCTGAGCCTTCACAGCGGCAGACGGAGATTTTGAGACAGAGCATGGAGAATGCGCACCAGTTAGCACTCGCCGCTGTAGAGAAGGTGACTGCAGTTCAGACTCAGGGCGCTCCTGCCCAACAGCCACAGTAGCAGCAGGCGAAACCTGGCTCCATGATAGATTTTAAGAAGATGTTTCCTCGAGAATTCAAGGGAACAGAAGGGATCCTGTATGTCGATGATTGGCTAGAGGATGTTGAGCGGAGCCTGAGGTTAGCACAACTTCTGGAGGGACTATGGGTGTCAGCAGCATCGAGTCAGTTCTTTGATATCGCTCTGACTTGGTACCTTACAGACCCTCGCATGACAGTGACAGGCTTGATGTGGAAGAACTTCAAGAAGCTATTCAAGGAGAAATTCTTTCCTAATGTGGCTCTTAGTGCAGTAGAGGGCCAGTTTGCGGGACTTGTGCAAGGGAACATATCTGTGGACGAGTACACAGCGAAGTTTTTTCGTCTAAGCCGGTTCGCCAAGGGCATGGTTCAGGATGCTGGAGAGAAGGCCCGCAAGTTCAGGAGGGGCCTGAACTACGGCGTCAGATCTCGCACGTCTGGGCGTCGTACTGCGACCTTTGAGGACATTCTGATGGATGCTCAGATTGCAGAGGAGGACTTGGGTCTCAGGCCCAAGAGGAGTAGCGATGCTATGGGTGCTGGTTCCAATGCAGGACCGGCCACGCGACCTCAGACTCAGCAGAGGCCATTACACCACCACCACCAGCAGCAGCACCAGGCATCAGCACGTACACAACATCAGCAGGGGCAGAGGCAGATTCTACAGTGTGCTTTTTATGGGAAGTCGGGGCACACCCTAGAGGTCTGCAGGAAGAGGTTGGGCGTTTGTCTATTCTGTGGAGCGCCCGACCACCAGTTGAGAGATTGTCCTACTCGTCCAGCTGGGGGAGGTCAGGACAGAGCACCTCCTACTAGAGCTCCAGTAGGACCAGCTGTTCAGCAGAGGGGTCCGCCACTTTCGACCCAGCATCAGCGTTTGAGCAGCTCAGGGTAGGGCGTTTGCACTGACGGTCGAGGAGGCCGAGCCCATAGCACACGTAGTGGCAGGTTCTGTTCTACTCGATTCATTTCTTGCATTAGCTTTGTTTGACTCTGGTGCTACACATAGTTTTGTATCTGTCTCTTTTGCACTTAGACACAATATTATTGCTGAACCACTGAGTAGGACTTACAAGATTATGACCGAGAGAGGCATTATCCTGGTCAATAATATTTGCAAGGGACAAAGAGTTACACTAGGAGGCCGGAATTTGAGTGCGTCCTTGCTCGTAATGCCCCTTCCAAGCTACGATATGGTACTTGATATGGATTGGTTGAGCAGGCACCATACTAGTATAGACTGTAGAGGAGGCAGAGTTTTGTTTAGACCGTCGGGAGAGCCAGAGTTTGAGTTCGCCATAGGAGCAGCTAAGCCAGGAGATGGTTTCTGTGGAGCTATGTTGACGGGGCAGGAATTGCCAAATCCATTGATAGCAGGATTCTTGGATGTTTTCCCTGATGAGTTGCCAGAATGCCGCCAGATAGGGATGTTGAGTTCTCTATAGACTTGGTGTCGGGTGCTGAGCCTATCTCGCAGCATGTCTATAGGATCAACAACAGCGAGTTGGCAAAGCTGAAGAAGCAAGTCGACGAGCTGCAGGACAAGGGATTCATTCGATCCAGTTCTTCACCTTGGGGCGCACCTGTTCTGTTTGTACCGAAGAAGGATGGGACGGTACGTATGTGTGTCGACTATAGAGTGCTCAACAACCTCACTATCAAGAATAAGTACCCGTTGCCGAGGATTGACGACTTGTTCGATCAGTTGAGCGGCGCATAGGTATTCTCGAAGATAGACTTGAGGTCCGGTTACCATCAGCTGAAGGTGAAGAAGGAGGACATTCTGAAGACGACATTTCGGACTCGGTATGGCCAGTATGAGTTCATTGTTATGCTATTTGGGTTGACCAATGCCCCAGCGGTATTCATGAATTTGATGAACAAGGTATTCCATCAGTACCTTGACAAGTTCGTGGTGGTCTTTATAGATGACATATTGATCTACTCGAAGACACCGGAGGAGCACGATGAGCATCTGCAGATTGTGTTAGAGACTCTCAGGAAGGAGCAGCTGTATAGAAAGCTGTCGAAGTACGAGTTTTTCTTAGAGAAGGTAGAGTTATTGGGTAATGTTATGACCGAGCATGGGATCTCAGTGGACCCAAAGAAGATTTCAGCAGTTGAGTCTTGGTCCACGCCGAACTCAGTTGCAGAGATTCGAAGCTTTTTGGGTCTGGCAGGCTATTATCGGAAGTTCGTTCAGGACTTCTCTCGGATTGCAGAGTCGATGACTAGACTCACCAGGAAAGACGTGGAGTTCGTCTGGATCGAGGAGTGTCAGACTGCTTTTGATGAGCTGAAGAAGAGGTTGACTACAGCTCCTATCTTGACGTTGCCATCTGGGACTGGTGGTTTCACGATCTACAGTGACGCTTCTGGGAAGGGCTTGGGTTGTATTCTTGTCACGCCCCGCTCCCATAGGAGCGATCGTCCTCGCTAAGGCGTGATGCCGCATGAGCCTAGATTGCACTCATGCAAGGCGGTTTTCATAACGGCCGGTTACAGCGACTGCGATAGGGTCATCGCACAGAAGTCCCAAGCAGAATATTGAAACATACAGCAAAAATTTAAACATAAAACATAAGTTACTCAAAAGTACTCTTTATTGATATTGAACAATCAGATTACAATGGGCGCAAGGCCATGATTACAAGTCTCTCGTGCTCACTTTTTTTTTCATTTTACAAGACACTCTGCTCTCTCTCATCTCTCGATATAATGCTTGAGCCAGCGAAAGCTTTGGAAGGCAATATCCATATATTATGTCCTGTATAAGTCTTGACTTCACGCGGCCGCACGCTTCGAATCGCAAAGGAACTCCATGCCTCGACGCATCCAAGCGAGCTCCGTGCCATAAGCTTCTACCTATGCCTGCACATGAAAACTGTATGGGTGTCAGTACTCAACTGTACTGGTGGAGTGAGCTTCTCGCACACCCATACAAAACCGACACGTTCATTTACTTTATGCAATACAAGTCCCTTTCGATTGTCTTTCTAGTCTTGCCTTAGGATCAGTTTTAAGACGTAGACGTCTGACCAAACCGATGTGCCACGACATGGCCGTGCTATAATGCCAACGTGTATTTCGATCGAGACAGTGCCTCATCGCTTATGTACTTGACCGAACTTCAACTCGGGACGGCAGGGTCGTGCCATGACATCTACTTGTCTATTCTAATTTCCTATGACGTCAAGGAGACAACTTGTGCAGGTCGTGCCTCTAGACCTTGCTTAGACTTGTTCGTACTTCAAGATTGAGATCGTTCCTCGCAACTTATCAAGGCTTATCCATGCTACCGCCTTGCGGCCTTCCTGTTTGACTCATAAACCAACTTAGACAAGACTTGTGAAATATAGCGTCGATTTCATGAACATTCCAATGCCAAGTATCGTGCCAAGCACGGTGCCTATGCTGCAGCCCAATCTTAGGCCCAGATATTGTGTTACCGACTGGACATGCATTCAAGTTCTAGACTCAATCCAAAGGCATACATGCGGTTTGTCGCTGTTCTGCCGACCCATCTATATGAGTGGTCACTAGCAATGTCAAGCTATCTTGGACTGGCTCGGGGATATCGGCCCGTCCCTCCGCGGGTAGCTAGCCCCGGAAGTGCCGAATCTCCCATGCGGTTATCCAGCATCCTACCTTGAGTCGTAATGCGCTTCCTCTGGGCCGACATGATCTCGACGCCCCGACGATCATTCGAGAAGACTACACCTTATCGACAAGTTGTCAAATGACCATGCAGACTCAACTCGATCTCCCAAGTAGCGGGACCGATCTCGCGTGATTCCTTATCGAGACTCCCAAGTAGCGGGACCGATCTCGTGAACGAGACTTATCAAGACTTAGCGAGACTCCCAATTAGCGGGACCGATCTCGTGAACATGACTTAGCGAGACTCCCAAGTAGCAGGACCGATCTCGTATGATTCCTTATCAAGACTTAGCGAGACTCCCAAGTAGCGGAGCCGATCTCATGAACGAGGCTTATCGAGACTCCCAAGTAGCGGAACCGATCTCGTGTGCTTCATTATCAAGACTTAGCGAGACTCCCAAGTAGCGGGACCGCTCTTGGCGACAACCAGTCGCGTGGACTTCCTTTGTTCGTGGTATACTTTTTACTAAATCGATCGTGGCTCGTGCCTTAGACAGACCTTGTTCTCTAGGTGACGCTATCGCTCAAGTCGTACACTTTATACGACGAGCCTTGTTCTTATGGGACTAAGTGACTTGCCAACCACAGGAAACATGGGACAGTGCTTGCTATGACTTCGATAGCCCAGCACAACTCTTTTCTAACTTATTCGGGCTACGACTCGACGAGCAAAGGCTACGCCGAGTTTTACATCGAGGAAACGTGTCGTACACGCGTTCGACTTGAACAACCAAGTTCTCAGGTGCCTAGACTTAAGCCATAAGCCGTGCAATACGACTTAGCCCTCGGGACATGCGGAGGCTATGCCAAGCCTTAGACGACGGGACCGTGCATGCTTTATCAAGCATTCATGCGGGCGACGCCTATAACTTAGGCTAATTCGAGTGTTGAGGCAACTTAGCAACTTAGGCCAACTTCCTTCTCCCAAGCCACGGGACGAAGGACCGAGTGTCATTTTAAAAGCACACTGAGCCGACTTCTAAACAAACCGTGGAACCATTTTCCATGTTCTAACACATTCCGACCCGTCGAGATTATTCCCTTAGCTATGTGGATGTGTCTCTTTTATTATCAAGCCTAACTTGTGCAAGTTGAAAAACGTGCGAGTTATTATATGAAGGCTAAGACGAGGCAAGTTTATCGAAACTACCCCACCTGAGCGAGGAGTCGTATCGACCAAGCTGGTCCTCGAGCAGCCGTTGCAAGGCTAAGTCCGAACGTCGTCAGTGTTTTGATTCCTCCGATTGACTTTGCGGGACGGGACACTACAGTTCTTCAGCAGCACGGGAAGGTGATTGTCTATGCATCCAGGCAGTTACGTTCTCATGAGAAGAACTACCCTACCTATGATCTAGAGTTGGCAGCTATTATTTTTTGCTTTGAAGCTGTAGAAGCACTACCTGTATAGAGAGCAAGTTGAGATCTTCACGGATCACAAGAGATTGAAGTACGTATTCACCCAGAAGGAATTGAATATGAGACAGAGGCACTGGCTTGAGTTGATGAAGGACTTCGATATCTCCTTGCAGTACCATCCAGGAAAGGCCAACGTAGTTGAAGATACCTTGAGCAGGTATCCATTCGCTATGTATTTGATGACAGATTGTCATCTATTGGCCGATCTGGATAGTTTGGGTATCGAGGATCGTTCCAGGCATGGAGGTTCAGATGTGGGATTTACAGATTCAGTCTGCATTGATGGACAGAGTCAGATCAGTACAGTTTGATGATGTGGCCCTGAGGAGCATCAGGAAGCAGGTGCAGGCAGGATTGCTAGACGATTTTTCGATAGCCGAAGATGGGTCGCTGAGGCACGGTTCTAGATTGTGCATTCCGAGTGGAGAGCTTCGGAAGAAGATTCTGCAGGAAGCACATCGTTCTCAGTACTCTATGCATCATGGAGCCAATAAGATGTACAGAGACCTGAGGGAGCACGTATGTTGGTATGACATGAAGCGATAGGTAGCTCAGTTTGTATCTCGATGCTTAGTGTGCCAGCAGGTGAAAGCCGAGTGACAGAGGCCAGGTGATCTGCTTCAGCTACTACCCATTCCAGAGTGGAAGTGGGAGCACATCACTATGGACTTTGTATCTGGACTTCCACGATCTTCAGGAGGGAAAGACGTGATTTAGGTCATCGTTGATAGATTGACCAAATCGGCCCACTTTTTGCCTTTCAAGGTAGGACTATCTACGGAGAAGCTAGCAGAGATGTATGTGCGACAGATAGTCAGATTGCACGAAGTTCCGGTGAGCATAGTCTCGGATCGGGATAGTCGTTTCACTTCTCACTTCTTGAGGAGTTTGCATACTAGCTTGGGCACCCAGCTCAAGTTCAGTACCGCGTATCACCCCCAAACGGACGGACAATCAGAGAGGACCATCCAGACACTTGAGGATATGCTTCGTACTTGTGTGTTAGACTTCAGGGGATCTTGGGAGGACCATTTTCACCTGGTAGAGTTTGCTTACAACAACAACTATCAGGCCAGTATAGAGATGTCGCCATTTGAGGCTCTATACGGACGGTGATGTCGTACTCCTTTGTCATGGGACGATGTCGGTAAGAGAGTTTTGCTTGGCTCGGATATGGTGGTGGATGCATCAGAGAAGGTTAAGTTGATCAGGGATAGACTTCGGGTGGCTCAGGATAGACAGCGGCATTGGGCCGATAGCCATCGGAGACCATTAGAGTTCGAGGTTAGTATCGATTTTTCTGTTTGTGCTTGCTTGTGATTGTTTACTTTAGGGTCTTGTATTGAGTCTTGTCTTGTGTCTAGGTTGGCGATATGGTGTTCTTGAGGATTTCTCTGACACGGGGCACGATTTGTTTTGGCCGAGATAGGAAGCTTAGTCCGCGCTTCATCGGACCTTTCACTATTCTTGAAAAGGTCGGTACAGTGTGTCACGCCCCGACTCGCCGAATCGGTCGCCATCGCCTTGACTCGATATAAATCGATCCCCACGGGTCGGGACGTGATGTCGTGCAAGTCTTTAATGGACTTGCACAAGGCAAGGATGTGCAATTGGAAATTCCTTTTGGCTCGACGCATTGAAATTAAACAGTACAGAGAGTTGAAGACATAGCATAGGAAGAAATTTAGCTTTTCATTCATAAGCTTGCAAAGTATGTGCAAGGTTATTTTTACATTACATATGCCATTGCGGCTACATCTTGAAACACAAAAGAAAAACTCTCGACAAGCTTGCCCTGAAATAATCCTTGTCGTTCCATACATTCACGCCCCTTTATACATTTGAACAAAGCCTTCGATCTGAGTTGGGCTTCAAAATACTTCAAAATAGGAGTGCTTCGTGCTGCCTCCCGTTCTTCAGCTTCAGGTCTAGTCTCGAGCTCCCGCAGCGCGCTCGTTACCTGGGGAGTTGGGGGTTAGCACACTTGCTAGTTGATGGGACAAACCCACTCGTCTAAACCGATACTGCTTATTAAGGATTCTAGCATACGAAGTGATCTTTCTATTTAGAACAATATGAATTACAGTTCATATCGAAGGCACATTTTAAACGATAACACATAACCAATTTAAAGGCATTCTTACCACGGCCGTGCTCCTTTCCTGTTATAAAATATACATGATACTTACCACCTGCACAAGACAATAGGTGAGCATGCAATCTATCCTATATGCGGTCATTGGTGATATCGACACCATGAAGGACGATTACGTAGCCTTGCGACGCGCCCTCCAGTCCAGGTAGCGAGCCTAACTGGAGGTCTCGTAATGCCTCGTGCCGAAGCACGATTTCCATAATTTCCTCATAGGCCGATTCGGTCCCAGGGCCCCGGGTACCGTCTCGAGGAAAGCTCATCTTGTGCACAAGTCGTCCTTGACCATACGAATGTATGAACAGTTTAATATGTATGAAGTAAATTGCATAGCGTAACCATTATCAAATCACATAATCATTCCTACTCGTACAAGGGTCCTTTTTCCCCGAAACCGTACGTTCTGATTTAGCATCCCGTAGGCACCAAATTCTCCGAGGCATGATGTACCGCAACCAAGATTTTTATCGTTGTATTTTGCATGGCATGAAATATATTGTATCTCTTTCTTAGAACTTTATCTTTACTCTACTTAGTGTGAACATATCGATTCAGAGTTAACTTCTCTAGGTTGATATATTATCCCGAGCTCTTGATCTTAGTGGCAAGCATACATCCCGTTAGCATCATCGATTTGAACATTGAACTTTAAGAATTTAGTTAACGGGAAGGAGTAGAAAAGAAGGGGCCGAAGAACCACCCACATAAGGAGATTGCGCCAAGAGTAGGAGAACGCTTCACGACGGTCAAGCGTCAGTTACACGAACTCCTGTAATGGTACGAGTATCGAATTAGAACCCTTTCTTCAATCCTTCCTTCAAAATTTCCAACGACGCATTCAGAAATCGACGCGAAAGCACACTATCAAATCCACGTAACAATTCGTTCAGAAAGTCAAGAAAACCAATAAAACCAACGGCAGACGGGTTGCGTCGCTCTCTTTAGAGTTCCTTCGCCAAGACGCCGTCTACCGCATCTAGGACTTATTCCAACAGTAGTCGATCCATTAGTTGGAACGGTACTCATATCACTCGTCCAAATCGATTTTATTGATGCCATGGTTTTTGTATACCAAACTCGTCGCCGAGTTAGACTAGCCATCTATGTTCCCGACCATGTCTGACTTGGCACGAGCCTATTATATAGTGCTTCACCCCAACGGGAGCGGGGTACTACACAGTGGCCTATCGACTAGACTTGCCGCCTACGCTCGAGGGAGTTCACAACGTGTTCCATGTGTCGCAGTTGAGGCGGTACGTGGCAGCCCCTAGTCACGTATTGGATCACTCTGAGTTAGAGGTGGGGCCTACTCTCAGTTATCCAGAGCAGCCTGTGGAGATTCTGGATCGGCGGGAGAAGGTGCTCCAGAACCAAGTTATTCCTTTGGTTCGTGTCGCATGGAGGTATAACTCTCCAGGTGAGTCTACCTGGGAGAGAGAGGACGAGATGCGGGAGCGTTACCCTTATCTTTTCGAGCCTTGAGGTTTTATTCTCCTTGTTATTGCTTGCGTGATTTGTGCTAGTTTGTTCTAATTTCGAGGACGAAATTTTTTTTAGGAGGGTAGATTTTGTAAAACCTCTATTTTTATTATTATTTTTATTATTTTATTAGACTTAAAAATGAATTTATACAATTTATGGTTTTATTTATTTATTTATTTTTTTAGAAGGACCTTAGGTACTGTTGAAATTTTGTAACACAAGACTACCATGAATTTTGGCACGAAAAATGTAGCAGTGTGCCTTGACTAGTACATTAGCCATGTCGGGGGAAGCCTAGCCATGGTGATGACCAAAATAGAAAAACCAGACATAGTTGTGAATGGACTTATTTAAAGTATTTTAATTAAATATTATTTTATATATTAATTTTTGATGACCCGGTTTGTCCAATTCACTCCGAACTGGGCCCGAACCAATTTTAGCCCATGTAAGCAGGTAGCGACCAAATGTGGCCATGTGGACATATTTTATGTACTTAGAAATATCTCCTAAATTATTTTAGAATTTTATGTACAATTTCTAATTATTTAAATATTTGTACAATTATTGGTATTTTATTTTTAAGTAATATTTTACAAGATTGTACATGTTCTTGGACCCGAATAAGGGTGTGTGGTACAGTTCACCCATTGGAGCATTTTTTATTAATTTATTATTATTAAAGTTATTTTATGGAGATTTAATAAATATGTTTTCCTATTTAAATATTATTATTATTTTGAGTTGATTTATTAAGGATTGAATTTATATATATATGTAGATATGCTCAAATATATTAAATAATTGGATAGTTGACTTTTAAATGGTATTTGAATTTTAAATAAATTTTTGGTGTATTTATGGATATATATATATAAAGATATAGATATTTATATTTGAAAGATAAGAGAAAAAAAAGAAAAAAAAACAAACTTAATGGGTGGTCGGCCCCACCCGACCACCCACACATGCAATGCAAGCAAAAAGTAGCAGTAGCTACTTTGTGCGCCCACCACAAAGTAGCAGCAGCAAAATTTTAATGGTCGACCCCCCTTTTTGTATATATATATATGTATACATACATATATACATATATATATATATATATATATATATATATATATATATATATATATATATATATATATATATATTATTAAAACCCTGAACTCCAAATCCCATCTAATCTCCTCCTCCTTCCTCCTCTTTCCTCCATCCTCCCCCCTCTTCTCGGCGTGCGTGCCCAACCTCGTCGGAGCGACATCAGTCCCGCCTCCCGGTCGTCACAACAACAACAGATTTCCACTTTAAGGTACCCAACTTTCCCGTTTGATTTCTCTCTCGATTCTAGTCCATTTTTAGATCCGTAAATTCGTGGAGAAAGCCCACATGACCCACTTCGAGATCCCCCAGGTGGATTTCGATATGGCCATCCAACTTGCTCGAAAAATCGAGACAAAGTTGGAGAAAAACCACTTTTCTGAAATACTAAAAACTGTTTTGAAACACCAACTTGTCGGCCAATTTTCTCGCTGTCCATTAAACTTTCGTAAAAACTAATTAAAGACAGTCAAAGACAACATAACCGAGATTGTAACGCACCTTCTGAATTCACTTTTCATCTAGTGTGTGAGACCCGTCTCACTGTATCGATATTTTATACGGATACGTATTTTAATTTGAGCCGTATTTTGTATTTATCGATTTACGTGATATTTTAAAATTTTCCTAAGTGTAGGATTTTATGACTTGGTTTAACTGGATTTGGTTTTATTTGGTTCGGTTCCACTTTGACTTGGTTTGGTTTAGTTTGGTTCTTTATGAGAGAGGTGTATGGTTTAGATTGAGTGGAGAGGAATGAATGGTGGAGATTGCTTGAGCTTGTTATATAAAGCCACTCTTTCTCTCTCCCTCCTCATTCACCCTCATTCATTTCTTTTCTACCAAACCCTAGCCATTAGAGAGAAAGGCAAGTACACCTTGCCGAATGTTGGACGATCTTAATTTCGTGTGTTCCATTCTCTTCCTTGTTATATTCTAAGCTTGTTTAGAACTTGGAGTTTTCCATTTTGATGGTTCGATTTTGTAGATCTAGCTTTGAAGTAATTTTAGTTTTTATGGGTTTTGATCTATTTAATCTTGTTATTTCCGAGTTTTGATGGTTCTATGTTGTAGAGCATTTCATTCTGCCCCGTTTTGACCCAAGGAAGTTCGGATTTGGACTCTGGATGATGGAGTTATGAAGCTTGAGAAGTTGGCTCTCATGGTGTTCTTCTTCTCGAAATTTTGGAGAAGATGAACTGTGCTTGACTTGACCGCATGAATATTTCATGCGGCAAGTGTTCTATTCAGCCGCATGACTGGAAGTACTTGAGCCGCATGAGGGCCGAACTCATCTAGCCGCATAAGTCTACTTCCTCTCTTAGCCGCATAGGCTGAGTCTCATTCGAGCCGCATGAATGATCTAGCTCAGTCTTATGCGCCCCCTCTTCCCGCTGGCCGCATAAAACTTTACTTGACCCAGCCGCATGGAACTCGCTCGACCCAGCCGCATGAGAACTTCTTTTCCGAGCCGCATGTGACTTCTGGTCCCGCTAGCCGCATAGACCTGCTTCCTACTTGACCGCATGAGACTCAGCCATCTAGCCGCATGCGCCCTCTTACCTATGCAGCCGCATATGTGCCCGCCATACTTAAACCGCATGACCCGGATTTGTTCGAGCCGCATAGGCTCCACTGCTCCTTCAGCCGCATATGTATTCATTGCTCCTGGCCGCATATGTACAGCACCCTCTCGGCCGCATGGGTACCCTTCCCCCGTGAGCCGCATGGCGTTGTATCCCTTGTAACCACATAGCGTCTATCTTCCTGGCCGCATGGAATCCAGCAATCTCGAGCCGCATGAGTTTCTTCTTTCAGCCGCATACACCCTGACCTGTCCTGAGCCGCATGAATTCATCCCCTGAGCCGCATGGACTTCCCTTGCCTTGTTATATTATTATTATTATTACTTTATTATTATTAGTATGATAACTAGGCACGTGATTTATTGTGTATTTTTACGTCCATTTTATATCCTTACGCCTTTTGTCCTGAACTTGATAATCCTGATTTGATTGACATAATTGAAATGACAATTGTACATGACATGGTGTGACAAGGAACTAGCATGACTTGATAGTGACCCTGAGCCGCAGGGCTCCTTCCTGTGCCTTGTCCAGCTATTTAATTATTGTTATTATTATTATTTCTCTATTGTTATTTGATCTTTACTGATGACTTATGTCTTGTAACCTCAGCATAACTTGAGTCTCCTGATTGAATGCTTGCACTATACTGTCCGGCACATGTACCCTAAACACGACAGTGACCCGTAGTGGTGCACACCTGATTAATGACCTGACATGACCTGATAGTGGCCCGTCGTGGTGCACTCTTGACCAGTAAATTGACATGATAACTTGACATAATAATGACATGATAGTGGCCCGCCGTGGCGCACTCTTGACATGATAAACCTGACATGATATATTTCTAGAAATGCTGTTGCGACGGCTAACCTGACATGACCAGTATGAATGGCTTGGACACCGTGGGTGATTGTGTTTGTACAAATGAACCCGTCATGTCTTGCATCATGTCTAGGACATGAATCCCTGGTTTCCCACGGTCAGGGATTCATACTAAATCTGGCTAGATTAATGACTAGATTGATCAAATAGTTCATGGAGAATTTCTCAGTTACCTGTTGTCCCTTTGGTCCCGGCCTTATATATATACATGGGATTTGTTGCTATCCGTCGAGATGAGCGCACTTCCAGTCCGCCGTCGAGTGTGGTACCTTAGGACACATGTATCTTACTACAGTGTGTCTGCTATATCATGCTATCTTTTCCTTTTCTTGCTGGGATCACTCAGGTAGTAACAAACAAGTAACCGGACTTGGAATTCTTATTGCATCTTGCTAGTAACTAGGCCTGTGATAACCCTAGTTAGTTAAAGTATCAAGCCGTACTTATTGCTTGGCCGTGAATGTTGGATGGAGTTCAGTCTGTCTAGTCTTATCTTGATCTTGTATATGATTGTTACATGTCCTGATTTCTTGTTTTACCTTGCCGATATATGGTGGGAGAAACCAAGTTCTGTTCAGACGAAGGGTTACAACCCCGGTCCTTGTTTGGTTTACGGATTGTAACCTGGTTATCCAAATAGTCCCATGGTTATCTCATCGTATATCACCTGTCATGCTTGATACGTTTTACCTTATCAATCGTAATTGAGGCGAAGTTCTGCTCAGGCGAAGGGTTACAACCCCAGTCCTTGTTTGGTTTAAGGGTTGTAATCTGGCTTCCGGAACAGTGCCTTCGTCCTCTCTTCGTATATTGCCTGGCTCTATTTATTTAACATGTTCTCCAGTTTACTTTATGTCAAATGATGATTTACTTACTGTCTTCCTATGTTCGGGATAAGTGCATTGGTACTGCACGAATCTCGATCCTTCTTTACTTATTGCTTCTCTCCCTGTTGATTGCCTATGATTGCTGGTTTTAAGTTCATAGTTCGGCCTCCTTTGTGGTACTTGCTATTTGGGGTCTGACCCCACTGGTTTTGCATGGCCAGGTTCTAATAGAAGAGCCCGAAGGATCTACCGCACCATCTACTCGACGGTGACCAGCCGGAGCACCAGAGTGCCTCAGTGGGTTTCTTCTTCATCCTCCCACTGATATGTAAATTCTCCTCTTGTAACGTTTAGCCCCGAGCACGTGTTTAGCTCGTGTTTTGGTATTTTCCTTGATATTGTAGCCTACGGGCATAAACATGATATGTGTATTCTAGACTATAGCTAGTCCTTATCATGTACGACTAATACTCTAGCTAGTCCTCAGTTCTGTGGTACTGGCTTCATGATCAGTCATGTATATATGGTTCGGGATGCCTTACTATTGTATGTATGATGATCATACTCCTTGCTCTTGTATAATTGCCTGTGATTGAGATACCTAGGATTGTTAAACCATAGGATTGACTGATGGCTTGTAGAGTAACCCCCATGTCTTGACATCTTATACGTGATTTCAGAGTATTAACGTACTTTGGGATTGCGTAGCTGGCTATGTCTGCCCCCGCTCTCCGGTATTCTGGTTCTGGGGCGTGACATAGTGTGTAAAAAGTTACACGTTGTTAAAGTTTCACGAAAAATTATAAATTCTGTTTTCAAAAAGTGGAAAAAACATCCGATACGGCGTGCGCCCTGACAAACCGGGCGACGTGGTCGCACACTATACGTATCGAAAGGCGCGTATGGATGTTGTCAACGTGTGAGAACTGACGGAACCCGATTTCGTTGCATGTGCGCGACGAAATCAGTACGTATCCGTCGAGATACCCCGTATCGATCCTTTGCAAATTAAGTCACAACTTTGTGCACACTCATCATATCACGATGAAACTTGCGCCATTGGACTCGAAATATTTTTCTGGTCCTGTGAGCCAAGTTTGGTCTGATTATGAGACCGTTGATCGGGACGCTATTTTGGCGGGCCCACAATCCCACTCAACGGGCGAATTTGTGCACAGCCCACCGGAATCCAAAATTGGACATATCGTTGTGTTCGTCTCATCAAAATAAATTCGTAGACATGTAGTTTGACGACTTTAGAGACCGTAGGTTCTGGCGTGTATTTCGGTGCAAAGCGGGTCCAACGGCGGACATCGTTTTTGACCCGAAATTACGATTTTGCCCCTGTTCCAGAATTTAACTTTTGGACAGGCGTTTCCTAGGCATATCTTATATTCCAAACACGTTCGTGATGTTTGTTGCAGCATCCGGAGTCATCTGCGGCATTTGTCTTTTCTTGCTTCATCTATTGGTCTGTTCGAGCTACTGGATTTTTCTCTTTTGCACATAACCTCAGGCAAGACACCTTGCCTTTACTGTTTAATTTCTTGCTCAATATCATGCATGTTTTTTCTTTATGTTGTTCTTTTAAAATTATATATATATGCAAATTATTATATTTTATGCAATTGGCATAGAGTTAAGGGACCACCGAATGTTTAGTGCATCTCATAAACTGTCACGATGTGCCACGGATTGTGTGTGAGTTGTGAGTCGCATATAGATGCAGACTTACATGCTGACTAATCATTGGTGCGTACAGGCCGTACGTTAGGATATAACTGCCAATAGATTTTTTTAGAAGATTTGGCAGTTATTAAGGATTAAAACAGTGTCATGGAGTCGACACATGTATAGTATCATGGGGAGGAGGGGAGACAGTTATTAGCGTAGGGGCTACATGTTCAGTACACACATAGATTTGGGCCGATAGTGTCTCGTATGAGCGCTACTTACTTCCCCGGGGACGATAGTTCTCGTATGAGAGCTACTTTCTGCCCATGGTCGATAGTGTCTCTTATGAGCGCTACCTACTACCACTCTCTCTCCATCTATGCTGAACACCTAAGCTCCTGCGTAGAACGTTGTCTTCTCATAGTGTATATCACATAGAATGGTTAGGAACCTTTAAGCATGTATATTTTCTATTGAGCTCTTACTATTCAGTTATGGCATGATATTATGTGTCTTGTTACGTCCCTCTGAGGACCTCGTTTTTCCCCAGGTGTGTGTTCATGTTTTCTGCAGGTGTTCTAGCCAAGGCCGTGATCTTTCCCATTTCTCGAAAATGATTTCTCTTGGTTCGTTTTATCATTTTGTTGATCGCCTTCTTGTACATTTATTTCATTGAGATAGTTGGTAGTGGACTTTGTCTCCGCCCAACGATTGTACCATAACTATTCAAGTTGATTCTATCTTTATTTTATTGTATATTTGTGGATGAGATTTAGCATGTCTTGGTTCTCTACATTTTACAGCTTATGTATTTATACGACGATTCCATACATTGGAGTATTTTTCGTATATCTACAGCTGGCATGTCTATGTACTTAGTCCTACGTATTTTGGGACTGGAGCATTACATGTTTTTGTGGTGGCCCATGCAGGTCAAGTTCGCCGTTTTGGTTACATGACTGTACCGAACGGGCCTGCAATATAGGATTAGAGTCTAGAATCTCATCCACCTACTTGACACCCTTTCTTGACTTCAATTTTCGAACTCTCGTCCGACTTCCTTGAATTGCATCTTGCTTGATTCCTTTCTACCGTTGATTCTTATTTTCGTGCTTACTGTCAACTAGGAAGATGACTACACTAGTATATGCTCATAGATCAAACACATATGGCTAGAATGGTTATATTGGCAATTGGAATACATTCAAGATCTAATTGAGTTAAAAAGGCTTTTTAGTGTGATTTAATGATTAGTAATTGGTAAAATAGGATATTACCACGAAAAGTTTTAACCCTGAGATTTCTAAATAGTAAACACCGGAGGATTTATAGAATTTCATACTTGGTTTAAGAAATTGATTGATTTTCAAGTTTTGATATTTATGATTTATTGGATTATAGTTATACATCCTTGCACAAGTATAAAATTGATTTGCTTTTCGAGTTGTGATATTTATGAGTTTTGGGTGATAGATATACATCTTTGAACAAATATAAAATTTATTTGATTTTCGAGTTTTGATGTTTATGATTTATTGTATTATAGTTATACACCTTTGAACAGTTATAAATTTGGTTTGAAAATGATCTTAGCTTTTAAAAAAAATGGCCATAGGAATTGTTTAAATTTGAGTTGTACAACTTGCGATTTTCGTGTTTAGTAAATTTTGAATTTTAAGTGGAAGTAACGACGGTGAATTTTGGATTAAAATATTTGAAAGTTATGAAAACGATTTTTTTTTGAGAAATTTTTATTTTAAATAGTGCCCTATGATTGAGGATTTACAAATCTATTTAGATTTTTGGTAAAAAAAAAAGATTTTGACTGATAAGATTATTTAAAAATTTAGTTTAATGTCGGATTACTAATATCACAAATTTTTGAAATAGAATAAAAATATATTAATGATGTGATAAGGTTATTTTGATTGATCAAGTAAAGTTATCATCTAAAAGTTGTGATTTTGTTGGAATAACTTAGCATGAATAGAAGTTAAAATTGATGAAAGCATTGAGCTTAATTTTTGAGATTGCTTTTAATATGCTAAGAGTTTTAATATGAGTTATTTGAAAATTTTAGAGTGTTAAATTTTGATTGATTGTGAAATTTTTATGGATTCGTAAATTATGAACTCTTGAGTTAAATAGTTGAATTTAAACGTTAAATTTTGGAAAAGGTTAGTAGTAACTTGATAACTTTGCTTTGAGATTTATGAAAGTGATTTAAATTTTGGTCATGATAAATTTGAACGGCTTGGAGTGAATACAAATTTTTGGTGGTTTATTTTTGAAAGTTTATTTTTGAGACTTTTTGGAGGAAACTTGAGTTAAAATTTTAATTGTAGGCCATCAAGATAGCTCTAATAAGATAGATGTACTCCACACTAATTGCCATGTCACTCATGACCATGATAGTAGTATATGCACAAGTGTCGTTAGTCATCTACCCAGCTATGTGACTGTATTTCCACCTCGACTTACTCGACCTTCCTTCAATTCTAGATCTTTTAATTACGACCTTCTAACCCATTTGCAATTTGAATAATGAGTTAATGGTTCCTTAACTGTATTCGTTTAGGAGACTATCTTCTCTCCGGAGTCGTGTTCCTAAATTATTTTTACTGATTTCTTTAATTAATTTTATTTCA
Organism: Iris pallida; assembly: GCA_029216955.1. NCBI lineage: Eukaryota > Viridiplantae > Streptophyta > Magnoliopsida > Asparagales > Iridaceae > Iris > Iris pallida. Next base: position 13,189,070 of record JANAVB010018998.1, read on the forward strand.
AGCTTTAACTTAATCTCATTTATTTTTTGTGCATTAATTATCACCTCGTGAACTCCCAGTTTCTATTTTTGATCTTTTGGTGTCCCCTACTGTGACTTGAATATTTGGAGTACAATACTAGACTTTTTTCTCCAACAAATTCCATATGTAAGGCCTAGACAAGCCCACCTTCTTGTAGACATATCATGTTCCACCAAAACCCATCTCCTTGTACTCTAATTCTTGATATGACCTTATGGTCAAAATGGCCAAACTATAACCTTTACCATGATACCGATATATTTTTGACCACGGATATAGATTCCATCTCGACTCAATTCTTTCGACCGATATATGATTTTGTCCTACTTAATTCCTTAAATGCTTAAAATTGTACTTTATCTTGATTGCTTGACCCATTGCCCCATTGTCACGCCCCAGAACCAGAATACTGGAGAGCGGGGGCAGACATAGCCAGCTACGTATAACGGAATGGAATCCACACCGCTATACGGTCACGGCTATCTAAATATGTGAGGGTTTCACTACAATCCATCAGTCTCTTAAGGTCATAAAATAGCCTATTGCCTCAATCTCAACCAACTAACAATAGCTACAAGATGTCAGACTACCAAATACACAATAGTAAGGCGTCCCATACAATATATATTCGGAATGATCATGAAGCTAGTCGTTACAAAATGTGAGGACTAGCAAGAGTTCAGTCATACATGATCAACCCCCGGGGCTTGTCAATCATGTTACAGCCCGTAGGCAGACAATAGGTAAAAGCTGCAATCGAGCTAACACTTGCTCGTCGGCTAAACGCCTCAAAAGAATAATTTACAATATTACAGTGGGTGAACAAAAAGAAACCCATTCGATGCCCTGGTTACGCCTGGTGACCACCATCGGGCTGGAAGACAGGGAGATCCTTTGGTGCTGCTCCGGTATCTGGCCATACAAAACCAGCTGGGTCAGACCCCAGAAAGAGCAAGTGCCACAAAGGAGGCTTCACTTAGGAACTAAAACTAGCAAATCATTAGCATTCAACATGTAAGAAAACAATAATAAGTAACACAAATTTAGGTTTGTGCACTACCAATGCACTTGCCCCAATCAGAGAAAATAATTAAGTGAAGCATCATTGACATAAGATAACTAGAGAATCATGCTAAATAAAATATAGCAGGGCAATATATGAAGAGAAGACGAAGGTATTATTCCGGAAGCCAGGTTACAATCCTTAAACCAAACAAGGACCGAGATTGTAACCCTTCGCCTGAACAGAACTTAGTCTCTGATCATTTATTGCTAAAGGTGACAATCATTAAGGTGAAAAGGAGAGAGTATAATGATAAAAGTGACAATAAAAATTACAATACGCTAGAGTGACAATAGAGTACAATCATTATAGTAACAATCTGGAGTGACAATCATTCAATCATTCTGGTACAATCTTGCAATCAATCACTTCTAGACAATATTATACTGGACTAGACTCCATCCAATCAATCACGGCCAATCATTGCCTACGGCTTTCTACATTAACTAACTAGGGTTATCACAATCCTAGTTACTAGCAAGATGCAATGAGATGCTCCAAGTAGTCACAGGCCCTGCAGCTATCCAGGTTATCCAGGCAATTATTATAGTGACAATTTAGAGAGTTCAATCATTAAAGTGACAATAGAGGGTGCCCCACATAACAGTGGGTTGGAAATGTGCCCTACTCGTCGGCAGGCTACAAGTCCAAACATTTGCGGCCGGGATAACGGGATCGCCTGTAACTGGGGAACATCTCTTCATGACTAATGAATTAATCTAGTCATTAATCTTAGTCCATTTCAGTAGGTACTCCTGACCGTGGTACTCAGGAGTCCCCTCCTAGACATGATGCAAGACGGGACTGGATTATTTGTACAAGCACAATCGCCCACGGTGTCCAGGTTACTTATACAGGTCAGGTCATGTCAGGTAGCCGTCGCAACAGCTTATCAAGATATATCATGTCAGGCTATCATGTCAAGTTTACTGGTCAAGAGTGCACCACGACGGGCCACTATCAGGTCATGTCATGTTCAATTATCACTTCCAAACATATAAATAAATTCGTGATTATCTAGTTCAGGGAAAAAAGCGTAAGTATATAAAATGGGCGTAAAAATACACAATAAATCACGTGCCTAGTTATCATACTAATAATAATAGAGTAATAATAATAATATAACAAGGCAAGGGAAGTCCATGCGGCTCATGGGGTGAATTCATGCGGCTCAGGACAGGCCAGGGTGTATGCGGCTAAAAGGAGAAACTCATGCGACTCGAGATTGCTGGATTCCATGCGGCCAGGAAGATAGGCGCTGTGCGGTTACAATGGATACAATGCCATGCGGCTCACGGGGGAAGGGTTCTCATGCGGCTGGAACGGACCTGGGTTCATGCGGCTCGCGGAGCAAGGGCTATGCGGCAGAACCGAGTCGAGTCCCATGCGGCCAGGGAATAAAGGGGTCTTATGCGGCTGCACTCAGTGAGTCTTATGCGGCTGGAAAGAAGTTCTCAAACGGCTGGGTCAAGTAAAGTCTTATGCGGCCAGCGGAAAGAGGGGGCGCATGAGACTGAGCTAGATCATTCATGCGGCTGGAATGAGACTCAGCCTATGCGGCTAAGAGAGGAAGTAGACTTATGCGGCTAGATGAGTTCGGCCCTCATGCGGCTCAAGTACTTCCAGTCATGCGGCTGAATAGAACACTTGCCGCATGAAATATTCATGCGGTCAAGTCAAGCACAGTTCATCTTCTCCAAAATTTCGAGAAGAAGAACACCATGAGAGCTAAATTCTCAAGCTCCATAACTCCATCATCCAGAGCCCAAATCTGAACTTCCATAGGTCAAAACGGGGCAGAATGAAATTCTCTACAACATGGAACCATCAAAACTTGGAAATAACAATGCTAAATAGATCAAAACTCCGAAAATACTATAAGCTTAGATCTACACAAATTTAACCATGGAAATTAAAAATGCCAAGTACTAAAGCGAGTTAAAATGTTATAAGGAAGAGAATAAAGCAATAAAATTTGAGTTCCTCCATGAAGCAAGTTGCACTTGCCTAGGCCTCTCTTCCTCTGGTAGGTGAAGAATTAATGGAGGAAAGAAAAAGAGTAATGAAGAGAGAGAAGAAAGTGGGGTTAATAAATGGTAGTGGTGGTGGTAGGTAGGTGGTTCTCCAAAGCAAAACCAAGCCAAACCGAACCAATCCGGGAATAAACCAAGCCAAGATAGACCAAGGTGAACCAAGTCAAGGCCAATAAACTCTCTCTCTAGCAATGAATCATGAAATAAACCAAGCCTCACTAATCCAAAATAAACCAATGAACCATTAAAACTAATTGAACTATCAATGCCAATAAAACCAAGCCAATGCAAAATAAACCAAGATAACTAATCATTACTAAATAAAATATGGGTCCAAAACACGTATACGTACACTAAATACGTATCACGAATCTGGGATATTACATCCTACCCACCTTAAAAGAATTCCGTTCTCAAAATTTAATCAAGAGACTAGAGATATAAGGGAAAGCTATTCTATCATAGGCAATCTACCACTACCAATCAATCATACAATCATTCATACAAGCAAGAATTTGAAGCGTAAGGAATATATTACACCTTACGAGTCAAACCAGCCGGGATGACCTGATCAGATATCATCCTCATGCTCCCAAGTTTGACTCTCCCAAAGAGGGATGACTCTAAGCTACACGGACTGAACTGATAGTCTTGCGCTTGAGGTCTCTCTCTTTGGTCAAACATGGACACGGACCTCTCCTCATACGAAAAGGTTGGTACCAATAACCGTTTTTGAATGATCTAGGACATGGCTCGGGTCCGGAATATTCTGTCGCAATTAAGATACATGAAATACGTCATGCACCCCACATAATGACGGTAGAAAAGCAAGATGAGGGGACACATATACCTCTCGGCCAATTCTGAACCTGAGCCTGTGCTAAGGCAAACTGCCGCGGGTTCTGTTGTTGGAAAGTCTGGGCCTGAGTCGGCAATGGCCTAGGAAACGGGAACTGCTGTTGCTGGTGAACTGGAGCTGGTGCTGGTCCCCTAACCGAGGGACTAGATACTATCGATGCTGAATCAACTCTGAATGGGCAGGACCCCACCCTATGGTCCGGTGCTCCACACAATAAACATAATCCCAACGCTTTGCGACACTCTGCTTCCACGTGTCCAGGCTTCCCACAATAAGAATAGCCCACGACGGAAGACTGCACTTGCTTCTGTTTCTGCTGAGAGTACGTCGGGGTTGAGTGCTGAACCGACGTCACTGAGGCCGCTCGCCTCGGAGCTCCAATAGTCAAAGCCCTGGCTGCCGGGGCTGGGGCTGAAGACTGATTCATTTGACTATAGGACCGCTTTCGACCTCCGGTCCTGTCCACTATTCTCTGGGAGGTATACTCGTGCCTCCTTGCTGCTCGCAATACCGCATCATAGGTCTGATGCTCGAACTGTTCTACTGCCAATATAATCTCCAGGTGAAGTCCCTGCTGGAACCTCTATGCTCTGTCAAACTCGGTTGCCACCAAGGTAGGAGCAAACCGACTGAGTCTGGAAAACTCGGCCGCATAACCGTCGACCGTCCTCCCCATCTGCTTAAGATTATAGAACCTGGTCTGCAAGTCATACCGAGCCACTGCATCAAAATACTTGGTCTGGAACTTCTCGCTGAACACTGCCCAGGAGACAGGTGTTGCCAATTGTCACGACCCGTACCCTGTATAGGGGCACGAGAAGTGGGTACGTCCAGCCTACGCCGCAGTGTCGGCGGTAGTAAGCTGTCCTAGGTTGCTAACTAATCTCATGCAGTGAATAAAATATACTTGTCCAGATATCAGCTCCGAATGGAGGACAAGTAAAGGATATGATATACTCAATCACAGTCTAAAATACGAAAAGATAACACAGAAGTTATACCTAAGGAATTAAGGACAACAACAACTAACTACTAAAATAATACAACAATGTCTCAAACCAACTTAATACAAACTCAATAACTTAACTTTAATACAACAAGTCAAAACATGAAAACTAAAGTAGTCTACTAGCTAATCTCCTGAATCACTCCTGGGAGTCGGAACCAAAGGTAGCTAATCCCTCGCCAGGTCCATGGTAAGTAGGGCATGTGTCCTCAGGATTATCATCTGTAATATTTTCAATAGGTCCAATCAGGACGGAAACGAGTACAACTCATCTAGAAAATCCAAGTAAATGACAAAGAACTATAAAGCAGTTATAGACAATTTTATTGATGAGCATGGCAGTTTTATACAGGTAATGATGGCATAGAGAGACAGTAAGATACAAAAAAAGAAAGGTAACTAAAACAAGAGAAGAATCATGGCAATGAAGACTGTAATAAAAGCTAACTGAACTAGAATAACATGTATGAGTCCAGACAATACGATATAAGTCTAATGTAATCCCAGTGTGAGTCCAGTCCATATAATCCGATACCAGATGATTTCCAGTATAAGATGAGTCCAACAGTGATCAATGAATCCAGGGTGAGTCCAACTATGATCTAACAGTGTGTTTTAAAATACCGAGGTCGACATGTAAATGGCTGTAGGTATCAGGCACATCTCTCACTGATCAGGCAAGAGATGGCTATGCTTCCGGTAGATTCCAGTAGGAGATTCCGGATTTGGGGTATGTCTACATGTCTTACTCAATATTTCCCCGTCCAGCAAGTGAATCCAAAATCGACAAAAGAATCGAGATGAGTCCGGCCAATACATGATGATTCCAGAAATGATTCCGGAATGATACCAATGACTCCAGTAATAGAGGCCATCAAGTAAGGTATGTGTCGATACATGAATTCAGAAATATCCATACGTGTTGATACAGAGAATCACATAGAACTAACTAGAACTGAAATACAGTAATCGACAAATAAATGAGAGAACTATCAGAGAATGTACTCGTCTGATACTCTGAAAAGAGTAGTGTAATATCAGATGTCTGTACCAGGGTCACGATGTCCTAAAATAGAGCAATATAGTTATGACATGTCTAAAATGAAGGTAAATGTAAGATACAATACAATTTACATAAATTCTAAGCCAATCTAGGTCAAAGTCAAGCTTGGTCAACACTACAGTCAAACTAAGTCAAATCAAGTCATATTAGGTCACAAGAAGTTAAACTAAGTCATACAAGATCAAACAAGGTTAAACAAGTCTAATCTAGGTTAAAGTCAACTCTTGGTCAAACATTCTAGCCAAACTAGTCAAGTTATCTAGGGTTTAGTCAATAATGGTCAGATTAGTCAATACTAGTCAATATGGTCAAGCTAGGTCAAAGTCTAGGTCAAAGTCTAGGTCAATCTTAGACTAAATAAGATTTTGGTTAATCATAGACTAGTCAATAAAGTAATTAGGCCAAGGGTCAACTCTATAAGGCTATCTCAAACCAATCATAGGTTAACATGTCTTAGGATACCTAAGATACTATACCACAATGTTAAGGTATAACCAATTATCTATATAAGTATATCACACAAAATAGATATAGTACAATACCAACCTTAATCCTGTAATCAAGCTAATCCCATTCTCCAACTCAAGTTATGACTCAACTCTAAGTATCTCACTTAACCCCATACATATCTTAATTGACATGTAACTATCCATATAACCCAAGTCACACAAATACCCTTATATACTTAGGGCACTCACATATAGGTCAAACTCAAATAGCTAGCTAATAGTCTAGGGTTTACTCAATCTTAGTCAAGTAGTCCTTTTAAGTCTATACAAGTCAATTCTAGGTCAATTTGGTCAAGGTTTGACCTATAGTTGACTTTAGTCAACCATGGTCAACAAGGCTACCTAGGTTAACCATTCAAGAGCAAATTAGGCCAAGTATAGGGCAACCCCCTATTAGCCATAGGCTAGTATATCTAGGACACTACCACATATATATAGGTATCTTAGATATATACTCATATCTATACAATATATATATATACATAGGCTATCTCATATATATATACATATATACAATGTATACACCATATACCCAACTTATATAATACCATATATATACTCATAACATACATATATATTATCAATATATATAGCCAATTATATATAATATACCATATCTATATATATAACCCTCAAATATATATATGAACTATATATACATATCTAATATATATTCCATATATACATATACATATATAATCATATATATAATATTACATATAGACTTATATAGAGAGAGAATAATAGAGAGAGAGATGTGAGAGTGTCACTGTGACAGTGGGGGGGGGGGGGGGGGGGGGGGGTTATCTCAAAAATCTGAGAAATGGGACACACACACACATATATATATACCTATTTATATACACACACATATCTACATATATACATATCCATATACTCTAAGACACACACCTACACACTCATATACATATACACTCACATATATTATGTATATACACATAAACATACATACATATATACATAAAAATCGATTTAAAACTCAAAATAAATACTGAATTATACCCAGAAATCACTGTTCACTCCTGAACAGTGGGTTAAACCCAAAATTCGACACAAAACCTAGCTAAGACGCCAAAGTGGTGGTTGGTAATTGTGCCCCTACATATGTACGTGTCGTGTGTGTCCATGGGAGTCTACCACGATACGACACGGCGTGTCCAGTTATTAAAATACCAAATCGGGTAAACAGTTCAGTCACCGCGTCGTGCACAAGTTCATGTGTCTCGTGGACACGACACAATGGTCTAGAAGTCTCGTGATCACGTGGGTAGATTCGCCTAGGGTTACTCTAAGTGTCCAGCACCCTGAATTGAGTCGGGGTCGTGTCATGTCCGAGTAAGAGAGGCGTATCAGAGCCTCGAGTTCGTGTTTACAGTGTCAGTGAGTGACCAGTGCAGAGGCAATTTCGTGTCCGATACGACACGTGGTCACATAAAACATCGTGGGTAGGTTGTCAGAGGGTGCCCCTACCCTCGTGCCAAGTGGCACGTGTCCACGTGTCCAATTCGTGGAGAAAATACTGTCGGGTAGCAGGACAGCGTGCACAGTCTCGTGCACGCGTGTCGAAGGGTCGTGTGCCCCACACGTGGCACGTAGAGCCTTGTGCTCGTGTCAAGGTATAGCCTAGGTCTAGGGCTAGGGTTTAGGCCTGACACTTTGTGTCCACGTCGTGTCTAGACACGACACGAAGGCCGTGTCAGTGTGTGTTTTAACACTGTACGCAGTGTAAACTAAACCAGTGTGCGTGTGATTACGTGTCCGATACGACACGAGATGACATGGCACTTGGGGGCTGACATGTCAGTCATGGCCCCTTCGTGTCCACCAAAATTGGTGTGTCGAAGTGTCTTGTACAGTGAGAAATGGGGCTCGAGCAACAGGACACAGTGTATGTGTGTGTACAGAGTATTTGTGTCCGTTTTGGATACGGACACGACTCAGATTCGTGCTCAGTCCTAGTGTTTCGTGATCAGCATGCTAAGGGCTACCCAAAAATGTATTTTGTTTTACAGAAACACAACATTAAATCCTAAGTGGCATTTCACCAAACACTGCAATTTAAACACAGATACGTGTCCGATACGGACACCAAACCAAACCTATTTTCTACCAAACTTGACCCACAGTTAGGGTTTACCTATATGCATGCAATTATGAAGAGAAAACACAATATTAACAAGGTTTAGGGATATTTACCTATGAGTGCAAAATCCTCAGTAATAGGCCTATTTGAATGAAATCCTCCTTCGACTCCCAACGTCCAAAGCTCCACAATTCCTTGCTAGCAAGCCATAACTGGTATCCTCTAGTGTAGGGGAGTCTAATGCAAGAAACTAGGCTCAATTTGGATCTAAATTGGTTAAGTGGTGAGGGTGTAAAGTTGTAGGAAAAAAACTAGTTTTTAGGTGTAATGAAAATGAGGTGTGAATGAAGGGGGGTGTGTTTATATGGAAGGGTTGGGCTGCCATGGGGGGGGGGTAGGGGTAGATATTTAGGGTTCATCCATCTTGCAAACTTAGCTCCTAAGTCTTTGACTAAGGGGATAGATATTTCTAGGTTTCTAAAATATCTAAAAGTAAAATATCTAGATATTATCAAACCTAGATATTTCTACATAAAGCTAACATCCTCTACTTAGTCTTCTAGGTTATTTGCTAACCTCTAGATTAGTGCTAAACTAGGTTAGGAGCTAACATGACACTAATTAACTAATTAAATAATAATAATTTACATAAATCCAAATAAATTCTAATAAATTACCAAAATACCCTTTTGACTAAAAAGTGGGAATTTGATATCCTAATCATATGGTTAGGCTTACATGGTCATGGTTAGTCTCTAGGTTATGAAATCTTTAGGGTTTACACTAGGGTTATACTAGTAAAATCACAAAGTCATAAGCCATGACTTAGAAAATAGTTTTAATCTAACTAAAAATCACCAAAATTCATAACATGACTAAATCACCATTATTTAATAATAAAAATAATAAATTTTCAAAATATCCCAATTTCAGAAAATTGGGTGTTACAAGTCTACCCTCCTTAGAAAAATTTCGTCCTCGAAATTAAGATAGTCGTACTCCTTCTAGGTCAAACCCCCAGTCAATCAGAGTCAAAAGATAACATGCAATCATAGTCCTACTGGTCGTGATTTCACAGTCTTGAACAGGATAACTATACTATCTAGCATATCACAAGCATATCCTGACAGGTACTAATGGAATCATACAACAAGATGGGAAAGGAAGGACAGGAAAGACAAACCTGCTAACCCGTCACCTGCAGCGTTGGTCTCCTCGACCGTCATCGCAAAAGCTCCACCCCTCTGGTGCTGAGCTACAGGTGGCCTAGCACCCTCAACAAGAGGTGCAAAGGGACAGTCTACCATCCTATATGAAACTGGTAAAGACAACTAGGAATTAATTATGAAGGATTACTATTCCAAAGATGATCAAATCGAAGGTTTAAGGCACGAGTGTCAATTGCATAGAAATCCAATAACACAATATATAAAGAAGATTTAGTCCCGACACGATCTAAATTGATCAATTTCAGGATATATCGAAGTTTAGGCAAGATGGAGAACGATGCCATTGAAGTCTGAGCACGAGTATCCAAGATTTGATATCCATATCACAATTGAATTAATTCAATTGAATAAGACCCCAAACACTGGATGATAAGGAGGATGACCCGGTCAACTGGTCGCGATCAAAGAATTAGAATTTAAAGGATGATGCAAGGATATAGAAATAAGGCAATTTCTTCCTTTAGATAGGGAAACTAAATATGATACCTTGGGTTGATCTATCAAGTACAGTGCCTTTTCCATCTGAAATATGTGAAAGGCAAAACAATAATGAGTTCAAAGGCAATGTTATTAAGCACAATACGTGGTTCATAGGCGATGGAAATAATTCAAAAGAGAATTGCCAAAACTGTCGTGGATGAGACTCTAGGGCAAATTTAACTATGTCTCCCTCCATGTCGAATAATATATGAAAAGCGAACCAAAGTACAATAAGTTGATCAGACCATCATGCACCGGTTCTGATTAGACGATATGTTAGTGGGTGCCGGCCCCCAATAAAATATGTCATGATCAAGCTCGAAAAGATCAGCTTGCAAAACTGGTGCTAAATTAGCAACATAAGATAGACAAAATATAAGTAAGGATAATGATGAAGGAAGTTAATAGTACAAGATTCCTTAAACATCAAGGAGTGAGGGTGAATCAAAACAAGAGGAAAAAGGATTTTCAATTTGAAGTTCATAATGAGATTCTCAAGGGTCGTCCAGGAATCTCTCAAGTAGTCCTAACTGTGATTGAGTAACCTCTCCATTAAAGCCTATCTCTCAATCCTATCGCAGGCTCGCAGCAGTACAACTAAGTCGCCGTACTACCACGATATCGCACTAATGCGACTCTCGACCTGCATGGGCCACCACTAAAAACGTGTCACGACCCACACCCTGTATAGGGGCACGAGAAGTGGGTACGTCCAGCCTACGCCGCAGTGTCGGCGGTAGTAAGCTGTCCTAGGTTGCTAACTAATCTCATGCAGTGAATAAAATGTACTTGTCCAGATATCAGCTCCGAATGGAGGACAAGTAAAGGATAGGATATTCTCAATCACAGTCTAAAACACGAAAAGATAACACAGAAGTTATACCTAAGGAATTAAAGACAACAACAACTAACTACTAAAATAATACAACAATGTCTCAAACCAACTTAATACAAACTCAATAACTTAACTTTAATACAACAAGTCAAAACATGAAAGCTAAAGTAGTCTACTAGCTAATCTCCTGAATCACTCCTGAGAGTCGGAACCAAAGGTAGCTAATCCCTCGCCAGGTCCATGGTAAGTAGGGCATGTGTCCTCAGGATTATCATCTATAATATTTTCAACAGGTCCAATCAGGACAGGAACGAGTACAACTCATCTAGAAAATCCAAGTAAATGACAAAGAACTATAAAGCAGTTATAGACAGTTTTATTGATGAGCATGGCAGTTTTATACAGGTAATGATGGCATAGAGAGACAGTAAGATACAAGAAAAGAAAGGTAACTAAAACAAGAGAAGAATCATGGCAATGAAGATTGTAATAAAAGCTAACTGAACTAGAATAACATGTATGAGTCCAGACAGTACGATATAAGTCTAATGTAATCCCAGTGTGAGTCCAGTCCATATAATCCGATACCAGATGATTTCCAGTACAAGATGAGTCCAACAGTGATCAATGAATCCAGGGTGAGTCCAACTATGATCTAACAGTGTGTTTTAAAATACCGAGGTCGACATGTAAACGACTGTAGGTATCAGACACATCTCTCACTGATCAGGCAAGAGATGGCTATGCTTCCGGTAGATTCCAGTAGGAGATTCCAAATTTGGGGTATGTCTACATGTCTTACTCAATATTTCCCCGCCCAGCAAGTGAATCCAAAATCGACAAAAGAATCGAGATGAGTCCGGCCAATACATGATGATTCCAGAAATGATTCCGAAATGATACCAATGACTCCAGTAATAGAGGCCAGCAAGTAAGGTATGTGTCGATACATGAATCCAGAAATATCCATACGTGTTGATACAGAGAATCACATAGAACTAACTAGAACTGAAATACAGTAATCGACAAATAAATAAGAGAACTATCAGAGAATGTACTCGCCTGATACTCTGAAAAGAGTAGTGTAATATCAGATGTCTGTACCAGGGTCACAATGTCCTAAAATAGAGCAATATAGTTATGACATGTCTAAAATGAAGGTAAATGTAAGATACAATGCAATCTACATGAATTCTAAGCCAATCTAGGTCAAAGTCAAACTTGGTCAACACTACAGTCAAACTAAGTCAAATCAAGTCATATTAGGTCACAAGAAGTTAAACTAAGTCATACAAGATCAAACAAGGTTAAATAAGTCTAATCTAGGTTAAAGTCAACTCTTGGTCAAACATTCTAGCCAAACTAGTCAAGTTATCTAGGGTTTAGTCAATAATGGTCAGATTAGTCAATACTAGTCAACATGGTCAAGCTAGGTCAAAGTCTAGGTCAAAGTCTAGGTCAATCTTAGACTAACTAAGATTTTGGTTAATCATAGACTAGTCAATAAAGTAATTAGGCCAAGGGTCAACTCTATAAGGCTATCTCAAACCAATCATAGGTTAACATGTCTTAGGATACCTAAGATACTGTACCACAATGTTAAGGTATAACCAATTATCTATATAAGTATATCACACAAAATATATATAGTACAATACCAACCTTAATCCTGTAATCAAGCTAATCCCATTCTCCAACTCAAGTCATAACTCAACTCTAAGTATCTCACTTAATCCCATACATATCTTAATTGACATGTAACTATCCATATAACCCAAGTCACACAAATACCCTTATATACTTAGGGCACTCACATATAGGTCAAACTCAAATAGCTAGCTAACAGTCTAGGGTTTACTCAATCTTAGTCAAGTAGTCCTTTTAAGTCTATACAAGTCAATTCTAGGTCAATTTGGTCAAGGTTTGACCTATAGTTGACTTTAGTCAACCATGGTCAACAAGGCTACCTAGGTCAACCATTCAAGAGCAAATTAGGCCAAGTATAGGGCAACCCCCTATTAGCCATAGGCTAGTATATCTAGGACACTACCACATATATATAGGTATCTTAGATATATACTCATATCTATACAATATATATACATAGGCTATCTCATATATATATACATATCTACAATGTATACACCATATACCCAACTTATATAATACCATATATATACTCATAACATACATATATATTATCAATATATATAGCCAATTATATATAATATACCATATCTATATATATAACCCTCAAATATATATATGAACTATATATACATATCTAATATATATTCCATATATATACATATACATATATAATCATATATATATAATATTACATATAGACTTATATAGAGAGAAGAGAGATGTGAGAGTGTCACTGTGACAGTGGGGGGGGGGGGGGGGGGGGGGTTATCTCAGAAATCTGAGAAATGGGACACACACACACATATATATACCTATTTATATACACACACATATCTATATATATACATATCCATATACTCTAAGACACACACCTACACACTTATATACATATACACTCACATATATTATGTATATACACACAAACATACATACATATATACATAAAAATCGATTTAAAACTCAAAATAAATACTGAATTATACCCAGGAATCACTGTTCACTCCTGAACAGTGGGTTAAACCCAAAATTCGACACAAAACCTAGCTAAGACGCCAAAGTGGTGGTTGGTAATTGTGCCCCTACACATGTACGTGTCGTGTGTGTCTATGGGAGTCTACCACGATACGACACGGCGTGTCCAGTTATTAAAATACCAAATTGGGTAAACAGTTCAGTCACCGCGTCGTGCACAAGTTCATGTGTCTCGTGGACACGACACAATGGTCTAGAAGTCTCGTGATCACGTGGGTAGATTCGCCTAGGGTTACTCTAAGGGTCCAGCACCCTGAATCAAGTCGGGGTTGTGTCGTGTCCGAGTAAGAGAGGCGTATCAGAGCCTCGAGTTCTTGTTTACAGTGTCAGTGAGTGACCAGTGCAGAGGCGATTTCGTATCCGATACGACACGTGGTCGCATGAAACTTCGTGGGTAGGTTGTCAGAGGGTGCCCCTACCATCGTGCCAAGTGGCACGTGTCCACGTGCCCAATTCGTGGAGAAAACACTGTCGGGTAGCAGGACAGCATACACAGTCTCGTGTACGCGTGTTGAAGGGTCGTGTGCCCCACACGTGGCACGTAGAGCCTTGTGCTCGTGTCAGGGTGTAGCCTAGGTCTAGGGCTAGGGTTTAGGCCTGACACTTTGTGTCCACGTCGTGTCTAGACACGACACGAAGGCCGTGTCAGTGTGTGTTTTAACACTGTATGCAGTGTAAACTAAACCAGTGCGCGTATGATTACGTGTCCGATACGACACGAGATGACATGGCACTTGGGGGCTGACATGTCAGTCATGGCCCCTTCGTGTCCACCAAAATTGGTGTGTCGAAGTGTCGTGTACAGTGAGAAATGGGGCTCGAGCAACAGGACACAGTGTATGTATGTGTACAGAGTATTCGTGTCCGTTTTGGACACGGACACGACTCAGATTCATGCTCAGTCCTAGTGTTTCGTGATCAGCATGCTAAATGCTACCCAAAAATGTATTTTGTTTTACAAAAACACAACATTAAATCCTAAGTGGCATTTCACCAAACACTGCAATTTAAACACAGATACGTGTCCGATACGGACACCAAACCAAACCTATTTTCTACCAAACTTGACCCACAGTTAGGGTTTACCTATATGCATGCAATTACAAAGAGAAAACACAATATTAACAAGGTTTAGGGATATTTACCTATGAGTGCAAAATCCTCAATAATAGGCCTATTTGAATGAAATCCTCCTTCGACTCCCAACGTCCAAAGCTCCACAATTCCTTGCTAGCAAGCCATAACTGGTATCCTCTAGTATAGGGGAGTCCAATGCAAGAAACTAGGCTCAATTTGGAGCTAAATTGGTTAAGTGGTGAGGGTGTAAAGTTGTAGGAAAAAAAACTAGTTTTTAGGTGTAATGAAAATGAGGTGTGAATGAAGGGGGGTGTGTTTATATGGAAGGGTTGGGATGCCATGGGGGGGTAGGGGTAGATATTTAGGGTTCATCCACCTTGCTAACTTAGCTCCTAAGTCTTTGACTAAGGGGATAGATATTTCTAGGTTTCTAAAATATCTAAAAGTAAAATATCTAGATATTATCAAACCTAGATATTTCTACATAAAGCTAACATCCTCTACTTAGTCTTCTAGGTTAGTTTCTAACCTCTAGATTAGTGCTAAACTAGGTTAGGAGCTAACATGACACTAATCAACTAATTAAATAATAATAATTTACATAAATCCAAATAAATTCTAATAAATTACCAAAATACCCTTTTGACTAAAAAGTGGTAATTTGATATCCTAATCACATGGTTAGGCTTACATGGTCATGGTTAGTCTCTAGGTTATGAAATCTTTAGGGTTTACACTAGGGTTATACTAGTAAAATCACAAAGTCATAAGCCATGACTTAGAAAATAGTTTTAATCTAACTAAAAATCACCAAAATTCATAACATGACTAAATCACCATTATTTAATAATAAAAATAATAAATTTTCAAAATATCCCAATTTTAGAAAACTGGGTGTTACACCAATCCCACTGCTTGTGCGGCCCACCAACTGCGGGCTAGATCCAATAACTGTAGACGCACCACAGCCACCTTCTCGTCTTCTGGAATCTTTGCGGCTTCGAGAATCACCTCTGTATCCTGTAGCCAAGCATCGACAGCAATGGCATCCTCGCTGCCATCGAAGAATGGAGGGTTCAGGCGCTTGAAACTATTGACCGCACTGTTTCCTCGAGGACCACTTCTATTCAGAGCATCTTGTACTACTTGGTGCAGGGCATCTCCCTGACGATCTTGGGACGCAAGCAACTCACGGATGAGTCCTACCAATCCTCCATCCTCTGACCCAGCTGGCTGGACGGGCTGAACTGGCGGTACTGGTTCTCCAGGAGGCACGGCTCGGGAGGCTGCTGCTGAGGACTGATCTTGATCTTCTTGCTGTTGCTGGGCTGCCGGCCGAACTTCTTCTGGCTGATCAACAGGAACGATGCCACTGAAGCAATGACATCAGGAATATTAAGGAAATACCAAGATAGATCAATAATACAAGCATGTTATCAAGTCAGGAATTCAAGGAGATATGAAGATACGAGTGGACATCAAGGGAGAGTACAGATTGAGACATCTATTCGGTAAACCCTCACATTTCTTGATTAATAAGACCTGCATGGGCCACCACTTAAACCATGTCACACCCCAGAACCAGAATACTGGAGAGCGGGGGCAGACATAGCCAGCTACGTATAACGGAATGGAATCCACACCGCTATACGGTCACAGCTGTCTAGATATGTGAGGGTTTCACTACAATCTATCAGTCTCTTAAGGTCATAAAATAGCCTATTGCCTCAATCTCAACCAACTAACAATAGTTACAAGATGTCAGACCACCAAATACACAATAGTAAGACGTCCCATACATTATATATTCGGAATGATCATGAAGCTAGTCGTTACAAAATGTGAGGACTAGCAAGAGTTCAGTCATACATGATCAACCCCCGGGGCTTGTCAATCATGTTACAGCCCGTAGGCAGACAATAGGTAAAAGCTGCAATCGAGCTAACACTTGCTCGTCGGCTAAACGCCTCAAAAGAATAATTTACAATATTACAGTGGGTGAACAAAAAGAAACCCACTCGATGCCCTGGTTACGCCTGGTGACCACCATCGGGCTGGAAGACAGGGAGATCCTTTGGTGCTGCTCCGGTATCTGGCCATACAAAACCAGCTGGGTCAGACCTCAGAAAGAGCAAGTGCCACAAAGGAGGCTTCACTTAGGAACTAAAACTAGCAAATCATTAGCATTCAATATGTAAGAAAACAACAATAGGTAACACAGATTTAGGTTTGTGCACTACCAATGCACTTGTCCCAATCAGAGAAAATAATTAAGTGAAGCATCATTGACATAAGATAACTGGAGAATCATGCTAAATAAAATATAGCTGGGCAATATATGAAGAGAAGACGAAGGTACTATTCCGGAAGCCAGGTTACAATCCTTAAACCAAACAAGGACCGAGATTGTAACCCTTCGCCTGAACAGAACTTAGTCTCTGATCATTTATTGCTAAAGGTGACAATCATTAAGGTAAAAAAGAGAGAGTATAATGATAAAAGTGACAATGAAGAGTACAATACGCTAGAGTGACAATAGAGTACAATCATTATAGTAACAATCTGGAGTGACAATCATTCAATCATTCTGGTACAATCTTACAATCAATCACTTCTAGACAATATTATACTGGACTAGACTCCATCCAATCAATCACGGCCAATCACTGCCTACGGCTTTCTACATTAACTAACTAGGGTTATCACAATCCTAGTTACTAGCAAGATGCAATGAGATGCTCCAAGTAGTCACAGGCCCTGCAGCTATCCAGATTATCCAGGCAATTATTATAGTGACAATTTAGAGAGTTCAATCATTAAAGTGACAATAGAGGGTGCCCCACATAACAGTGGACTAGAAATGTGCCCTACTCGTCGGCAGGCTACAAGTCCAAACATTTGCGGCCGGAATAACGGGATCGCCTGTAACTGGGGAACATCTCTTCAAGACTAATGAATTAATCTAGTCATTAACCTTAGTCCATTTCAGTAGGTACTCCTGACCGTGGTACTCAGGAGTCCCCTCCTAGACATGATGCAAGACAGGACTGGATTATTTGTACAAGCATAATCGTCCACGATGTCCAGGTTACTTATACAGGTCAGGTCATGTCAGGTAGCCGTCGTAACAGCTTATCAAGATATATCATGTCAGGCTATCATGTCAAGTTTACTGGTCAAGAGTGCACCACGATGGGCCACTATCAGGTCATGTCATGTCATGTTCAATTATCACTTCCAAACATATAAATAAATTCGTGATTATCTAGTTCAGGGAAAAAGGCGTAAGGATATAAAATGGGCGTAAAAATACACAATAAATCAAGTGCCTAGTTATCATACTAATAATAATAGAGTAATAATAATAATATAACAAGGCAAGGGAAGTCCATGCGGCTCAGGGGGTGAATTCATGCGGCTCAGGACAGGTCAGGGTGTATGCGGCTGAAAGGAGAAACTCATGCGGCTCGAGATTGCTGGATTCCATGCGGCCATGAAGATAGGCGCTGTGCGATTACAATGGATACAACGCCATACGGCTCACGGAGGAAGGGTTCTCATACGGCTGGAACGGACTTGGGTTCATGCGGCTCGCAGAGCAAGGGCTATGCGGCAGAACCGAGTCGAGTCCCATGCGACCAGGGAATAAAGGGGTCTTATGCGGCTGCGCTCAGTGAGTCTTATGCGGCTGGAAAGAAGTTCTCATGCGGCTAGGTCAAGTAAAGTCTTATGCGGCCAGCGAAAAGAGGAGGCGCATGAGACTGAGCTAGATCATTCATGCGGCTGGAATGAGACTCAGCCTATGCGGCTAAGAGAGGAAGTAGACTTATGCGGCTAGATGAGTTCGGCCCTCATGCGGCTCAAGTACTTCCAGTCATGCGACTGAATAGAACACTTGCCGCATGAAATATTCATGCGGTCAAGTCAAGCACAGTTTATCTTCTCCAAAATTTCGAGAAGAAGAACACCATGAGAGCCAAATTCTCAAGCTCCATAACTCCATCATCCAGAGCCCAAATCTGAACTTCCATAGGTCAAAACGGGGCAGAATGAAATTCTCTACAACATGGAACCATCAAAACTTGGAAATAACAATGCTAAATAGATCAAAATCCAAGAAATTCGAAAATACTATAAGCTTAGATCTACACAAATTTAACCATGGAAATTAAAAATGCCAAGTACTAAAGTGAGTTAAAATGCTGTAAGAAAGAGAATGAAGCAATAAAATTTGAGTTCCTCCATGAAGCAAGTTGTACTTGCCTAGGCCTCTCTTCCTCTGGTAGGTGAAAAATTAATGGAGGAAAGAAAAAGAGTAATGAAGAGAGAGAAGGAAGTGGGGTTAATAAATGGTAGTGGTGGTGGTAGGTAGGTGGTTCTCCAAAGCAAAACCAAGCCAAGCCGAACCAACCCGAGAATAAACCAAGCCAAGATAGACCATGGTGAACCAAGTCAAGGCCAATAAACTCTCTCTCTAGCAATGAATCATGAAATAAACCAAGCCTCACTAATCCAAAATAAACCAATGAACCATTAAAACCAATTGAACTATCAATGCCAATAAAACCAAGCCAATACAAAATAAACCAAGATAACTAATCATGACTAAATAAAATATGGGTCCAAAACACGTATACATACACTAAATACGTATCACGAATCTGGGACATTACACCCATCACACTACTAGTTTAACTTTTGTAAGTTGGGTAGAATACCTCACCACCTAACGATTCCTTTGTCCTTATAAATCGTGTTGATGAGCTCACTTAGACTAGAAATTCAGAGGACCTTAACTTATCCAGACAACCAAACCGTAAGTGAGGAAAACTAGGACAACTGTAAAGGCCCACACTTCGGGCAAGACTTGATTTTAAAAGATCCGGGACTATTTAAATTTCCTTCATCAGTACCTCCCTTACTCATATTTTAACTATTTCATGCTGCTAATGTAGCTTCAGTTTTGCAAGCTTATTTTTTTACCAAGCTTGATCATGACATATTTTATTGGGTGCACCCACTAACATATTGTCTAATCAGAACCGGTACATGATGGTCTGATCAACCTATTGCACTTTGGTTCGCTTGCCACATATTATTCTACGTGGATGAAGACATAGTAAACTTGCCTTAGAGTCTCATCTGCGACAGTCTTGGCAATTCTTTTTTGAATTATTTTTGCCGCCTATGAACCCCGCAATTCGTACTCAATATACAACACCGTCTTTGAAACCTTTGTTGTTCTTGTCTTTTACTTATTTTGGAAAGACAAGGCACTGTACTTGCTAAGATAGACTCAAGGTAACATCTTTGGTTGCCCAATCGGTTAATTATACACAAATGTAGATAGCCACCGACCGACTCATGTGGCTATATCCTCGCCTTTAACTACTCCTCATTTTCTTAGCCCTAGAATTGTTATCGTGCCCTCCCAATTATTCTTAAGCACTCGAGAATGATTCTAATCATTCACTTAATCAAACCCTCGACCACGACGATTAGTATCCAGTTCTCCCTTAAGGGATGACATTTCCTAAATGTCTAATTTATTCTCTTTGGTCTACTCAATTCCTTACTATTCTCTAAAATTGGATATTCAAATTTTGTTACCTTCCCTAGCAATCCTTATTTGAATTCCATAACCATGATATATTTTTGTATATATCGACTCCACAATTTTCTATTGCATGGTGGTGTTGAACGCCGTTTTATCGCCTCCTCAAAATTTTAATTGCATTTTGGTATTGACGAACTCTTCCTATCCCTCAACCCTATCTACCCTATTAATCCTAAATTTCGAGGACGAAATTCTTGTAAGTTGGGTAGGATATAAAAACCCTATTTTTTATTATTATTTTTATTATTTTATTAGACTTAAAAATGAATTTATACAATTTATGGTTTTATTTATTTATTTATTTTTTTAGAAGGACCTTAGGAACTGTTGAAATTTTGTAACACAAGACTACCATAAATTTTGGCACAAAAAATGTAGCAGTGTGCCTTGACTAGTACATTAGCCATACTGGGGGAAGCCTAGCCATGGTGATGACCAAACTAAGAAAACCAGACAGAGTTGTGAATGGACTTATTTAAAGTATTTTAATTAAATATTATTTTATATATTGATTTTTGATGACCCGGTTTGTCCAATTCAGTCCGAACTGGGCCCGAACCAATTTTAGCCCATGTAAGCAGGTAGCGACCAAATGTGGCCATGTGGACATATTTTATGTACTTAGAAATATCTCCTAAATTATTTTAGAATTTTATGTACAATTTCTAATTATTTAAATATTTGTATAATTATTGGTATTTTATTTTTAAATAATATTTTACAAGATTATACATGTTCTTGGACCCGGATAAGGGTGTGTGGTACAGTTCACCCATTGGAGCATTTTTATTAATTTATTATTATTAAAGTTATTTTGTGGAGATTAATAAATATGTTTTCCTATTTAAATATTATTATTATTTTGAGTTGATTTATTAAGGATTGAATTTATATATATATATGTAATATGCTCAAATATATTAAATAATTGGATAGTTGACTTTTAAATGGTATTTGAATTTTAAATAAATTTTTGGTGTATTTATGGATATATACATATAAAGATATAAATATTTATATTTGAAAGATAAGAGAAGAAAAAGAAAAAGAAAAAAAAACAAACTTAATGGGTGGTCGGCCCCACCCGACCACCCACACATGCAATGCAAGCAAAAAGTAGCAGTAGCTACTTTGTGCGCCCACCACAAAGTAGCAGCAGCAAAATTTTAATGGCCGACCCCCTCCCCCTTTTTGCATATATATATATATATATATATATATATATATATATATATATATATATATATATATATAAAATATATATATATATATATATATATATATATATATATATATATATATATATATATATATGTGTGTTATTAAAACCCTAAACTCCAAATCCCGTCTAATCTCCTCCTCCTTCCTCATCTCTCCTCCATCCTCCCCCCTCTTCTCGGTGTGCATGCCCAACCTCGTCGGAGCGACATCAGTCCCGCCTCCCGGTCGTCACAACAACAACAACAGATTCCCACTTTAAGGTACCCAACTTTCCCGTTTGATTTCTCTCTCGATTCTAGTCCGTTTTTAGATCCGTAAATTCGTGTAGAAAGCCCACATGACCCTCTTCGAGATCCTCCAGGTGGATTTCGATATGGCCATCTAACTTGCTCGAAAAATCGAGACAAAGTTGGAGAAAACCCACTTTTCTGAAATACTAAAAACTGTTTTAAAACACTAACTTGTCGGCCAATTTTCTCGCTGTCCATTAAACTTTCGTAAAAACTAATTAAAGACAGTCAAAGACAACATAACCAAGATTGTAATGCACCTTCTGGATTCACTTTTCATCTAGTGTGTAAAAAGTTACACGTTGTTAAAGTTTTACGAAAAATTATAAATTCTGTTTTCAAAAAGTAGAAAAAATACCCGATACGGCAAGCGCCCCGACAAACCGGGCGACGTGGTCGCGCACTATACGCATCGAAAGGCGCATATGGATGTTGTCAACGTGTGGGAACTGACGGAATCCGATTTTGTTGTATGTGCACGACGAAATCAGTGCGTATCCGTCGAGATACCCCGTATCGACCTTTGCAAATTAAGTCACAACTTTGTGCACACTCATCATATCACGATGAAACTTACGCCATTGGACTCGAAATATTTTTTTGGTCCTGTGAGCCAAGTTTGGTCCGATTCTGAGACCGTTGATCGGGACGCTATTTTGGCGGGCCCACAATCCTACTCAACGGGCGAATTTGTGCACAGCCCACCGGAATCCAAAATTGGATATATCGTTGGGTTCGTCCTATCAAAACAAATTCGTAGACATGTAGTTTGACGACTTTAGAGACCGTAGGTTCTGGCGCGCATTTCGGTGCAAAGCGGGTCCAACGGCGGACTTCGTTTTGACTCGAAATTATGATTTTGCTCCTGTTCCAGAATTTAACTTTTGGACAGGCATTTTCTAGGCATATCTTATATTCCAAACTCGTTCGTGATGTTTGTTGCAGCATCCGGAGTCATCTGCGGTATTTGTCTTTTCTTGCTTCATATATTGGTCTGTTCGAGCTACTGTATTTTTCTCTTTTGTACATAACCTCAGGCAAGACACCTTGCCTTTACTGTTTAATTTCTTGCTCAATATCATGCATACTTTTTCTTTATGTTGTTCTTTTAAAATTATATATATACAAATTATTATATTTTATGCAATTGGCTTAGAGTTAAGGGACCACCGAATGTTTAGTGCATCTCATAAACTGTCACGATGTGCTACGGATTGTGGGTGAGTTATGAGTCACATATAGATGCGGACTTACGTGCTGACTGATCATTGGTGCGTACAGGCCGTGCGTTAGGATATAACTGCCAATAGATTTTTTTAGAAGATTTGACAGTTATTAAGGATTAAAACAGTATCGTGGAGTCGACACATGTATAGTATCATGGGGAGGAGGGGAGACAGTTATTAGCGTAGGGACTACATGTTCAGTACACACATAGATTTGGGCCGATAGTGTCTCGTATGAGCGCTACTTACTGCCCCGGGGACGATAGTTCTCGTATGAGAGCTACTTTCTGCCCATGGTCGATAGTGTCTCTTATGAGCGCTACCTACTACCACTCTCTCTCCATCTATGCTGAACACCTAAGCTCCTGTGTAGAACGTTGTCTTCTCATAGTGTATATCACATAGAATGGTTAGAAACCTTTACGCATGTATATTTTCTATTGAGCTCTTACTATTCAGTTATGGCATGATATTATGTATCTTGTTACGTCCCTCTGAGGACCTGGTTTTTCCCCAGGTGTGTGTTCATGTTTTCTGCAGGTGTTCTAGCCAAGGCCGTGATCTTCCCTATTTCTCGAAGATGATTGCTCTTGGTTCGTTTTATCATTTTGTCGATCGCCTCCTTGTACATTTATTTCATTGAGATAGTTGGTAGTGGACTTTGTCTCCACCCAACGATTGTACCATAACTATTCAAGTTGATTCTATCTTTATTTTATTATATATTTGTGGATGAGATTTAGCATGTCTTGGTTCTCTATATTTTACAGCTTATGTATTTATAGGAGGATTCCATACATTGGAGTATTTTTCGTATATCTATAGCTGGCATGTCTATGTACTTAGTCCTACGTATTTTGGGACTGGGGCGTTACAGATTTGTCACCCCCACTATCCTGGATAGGACTAATATGGTCATTTATATTATTTTATTATTTTAATATTATTTAAGTTATTATTGTTAGTATTTTTATGTTATTAGTTAAATAGGTATTTTATTGATATATACATATATATATATATATATATATATATATATATATATAGGAGTGGGCATACGGTTCTAGGACCCGCGGTTCCGACCCGGCCCGAACCGTAAAATGTCTAAAAGCCGGTTCCTAAATTTTAAAATTTAAACGTGGCGGGCCGGGGCGGGTCGTGTGACATTAACGGGTCGGGGTGGGTCCTATTTTCAAAATAAACGGGGCCCCGGCCCGACCCGTTTCTAGGAGTATATATTTTTTATATCAATTTTTAGCAATTTTTTTTATTATAGCCTATACATAATAGAATATCTTATTGTTTACTAAACAAATTCTAGAAGTTTGGGAAGACATTAGACTTATTTTGTTCTTATAGACAATATAACATAGGTAAATGTTTACTATTATAGAATTTTTTAAACTTTTTTGGACTCGTTTGGACCCGCGGGTCGACCCGTTTTGGACCCGTTTCAAACGGGTCGGGTCCGGTCCGGGTCCAATATTTTTTGGACCCGTCCCGCCCCGCCCCGCCAAGTAACGGGTCCGGTCCGGGTCCAACAAATTTGGGCCCGGCCCGACCCGTGCCCACCCCTACATATAATGTAAGCCCCCTGAATTTCAGGGTTTATTTTAAATTTTTCTGAATAAATTATTTTCGATAAATATTTTATTATTTAATTGTTTCGATCATTAATGTACCTTTTCGTGACTTTGACCTCTGGAGCGTCAGGGATGCCAATCTCTGTAAACTCTCTTCACGAGTTTTGTTGTAGACAAGATTATCTTCGTTTTGATATATCATGTCCCACTTGAGCTCGTTCTCTTGTGCTCTTTTTGTATCGTGCAACTTCGGGTCAACTTAGACCAATTAATCGTTAAATAATTATTTCCACTTTTATCTTTGATCATCGTTTGCACGTTACCGTGACTTTTTATTTAGGAGCACCAGACCAGTCGTTTTCTCAGAACCAACTTCTCATAAATGATCTACTCGAGACGCTCTTCACCCATGACCTTCGTGTCCCACTCAGACACTCCATTTTGTGCTTTATTTTCTTCGCACGATTTTCGGGTCAATTTAGGCCGATTTATTTTCTACCGTGAAACCTGATTTATTTTCTAATTTAATTTCGGGACCCGACATCGATCCAACCTAGTCGACCTGAAGTATGGACGTGGCCCACATGAAGCCTACTACCCACATGAAACTTGTGTCCCATTTCTTGGAGTTCCCGCATAATATTTATTTACCCGTGATTATAAATACCCATTTTTAATTCAATTATTGCACCCTGTTCGATTTTGACCCGACCCGGCTCGACCGAACCCGAACCCAAGCTCCATGTTGTTCTCCTATGACTGCTCAAATACCCCACTTAATTTTTCTATTTTTCCTATTTTGAAAATATCTCTTCATCTCTCTACTTTACAAATATCTTAAATATCTTATATATTTTTTTTAAATATCTTATATATATATATATATATATATATATATATATATATATATATATATATATATATATATATATATATAACGCTCTCTCTTTACACCTACACTCCCCTTCCCCTCTCTCTCAGCCAGCACACCCCCCTTGGCCGACTACTCTCTTTCCTTCTCTCTCTCAAATAATATCTCTCTTTCTCTCTCTATTCTCACTCTCTTTCTATTATACCACACTCTCTCTCTCTTTATATTACATACACACACACAAAAGCATGCATCTCTCTCTCACCCTCTCTCATGCTCGACAGCCACCCCACCCCCTCACAGCCGAGCACCCCTCCACAAGCAACACCACCACCTCCTCCTTCTTACCCTCCTCCTCCTCCTCCTCCATTTTTTATCACCATCATCAACTTCATCATCTTCATTATCATCATCACCATCATACTCACCACCATCACCATTACAACCACCTTCACCATGCACCCCCACCACCGTACACCCTCCGCCACCACCTCCCGCACAGCAACCCTGCCGTAGCTGCCGCACCGTGCCGCCGCAGCCGTGCGCGTACGCTGCAGCACGCGGCAGCAGCAACAGTGCGCATGCGCGCGCGCGCAAACGCGCGCTGCCGCGTGGCCGTGCGCAACTACGTGGCCGGCCTGCCGCCCCCGCGAGCTCCCTACACCCCGGCGACCTCCGACGAACACCCCCTGGCCACCGCCATCCTCCCCGGCGTGACGCATAGCCTATTCGTGCGTTTACGTCGAAATCCCGCCGTGACGCGCGATTTCAACTTCAGAATTCGCGTCTCGGGACAGCGACTTCACACGGATTTTTTGGTCAATCCGACCGTTGGATCGGTGAACTCCTTGCTCCGTCTCAATCTCGGTATATAGCACTTCACTTTCCTCAATTTTTGTCCATTAATTTTGTCGTTTGATACCTCAAAACTGGCCACCAAGTTGACGTTTTAAATTGAACTATTTTTGGACAGTTTCGTGGAGCCAACTTCGTCAGCTCGTAACTTCGCTGTCACAGCTCCGGTTGGTGCGCTACCAGTTCCTGTGCATAGCTGGTATAACCCTCTTCCTGCCTCCTTTAGGTTTCGTTTCATTTTAAGCACGTTCGGTTGGTCGAATTCGACGCCAAAGTTGGCCGTCCGAATTCTTTAATTTGCACTTGTTAAATTCTATTTTTAAACCCGGGACTCCGGATTCAATTTCTGACACCACCAGAAAACTCGTGGCGTCGTTCTGGTATGTTTTCATATAAATTTGATTGATTTGGAGAACGTGGGCCCTGGCACGCATTTCGGGACAAAACGGGTCCCACTTTTCGTGTCAACGGGTCACTTTGAGATCGGCTCATCGGAATCCAATTCCGGATATACCGTTGAGTTCGTATCGTCATTTTAGACTCGTTGACATATAATTTGCTGAGTTTTGAAGACATTTGCTCCGGCACGTATTTCGGTGCAAACTGGGTTCCAAGTGTCCGTGTCAACGTATCATTTTGAGATCGGCACATCGGAATTCTATTTCGGACATACCGTTGGGTTCGTATCATCATTATGAATTCATGGACATATAATTTGCTAGATTTTGTAGACTTCTATCCTAACACGTTTTTTGGTACAAAGTGTGTCCAATGGCGGATATCATTTTGGTCCGAAATTATCGTTTTGTCCCTGTGTCCAAATTGGACTTTTGGGTAGGCTATCCTAGCTAATTTGACCGTTCTGGACACGTTGGTGATATTTATTTTATCATCCGACAACATCCGTAGATTTTGCTTATGTATTATCCTTAATTTGTAATTAATTATTTTTCCAGAAATTGTTACTTTCTGTTTTTAAATTTTTATATATATTTTATTTGCTATAAAAATTTGGGAAAAATTGTATTTAAATACTTTGTTAATTTAGATAATTTATTATAATTTTTCCAGTATTTAATAAGTGCTTTTGGTATTTTATAAAAATAGAAAAACAGAACTCATTTTCAGTATATTTATGTTTGCTGATTTTTAATAAATATTTATGAAGATTTATAAATACCAGAAAAATTAGTATAAATTTTTATAATTAACAAGGATCATTTTGGTACTTTATTTTATATATAATTTAGCTTTTTGTCTACCTCAAAAATTGTTGGAAATCAGTGTACAATTTGATTTAATTATTGAGTAGTTATGACTTTTAATGTTTTGTGTTGTTTTGAGTTATTGTAGTATTGGACCACCCCCTACACTAGTGTAAAGGCCCTAGAAAATTAGTTTGGATATAGTGTCACTCCACATTAGACTTTTATGCTAGGTCCCCACTTGGCTAGTATCCAGTTAGGAGTCGTGTCACACCACTAGTGTAATATTGAACATAGCTTAGAACTGAGTTGTATATCATTATTGACAGGACACCAGGCATCTATATCTTCGTACTAGTATTCTTGCTTTGCTCGAGGCAAGTACATCTACAAACTCATTTACTGTCTTTTAATGCTAGAACATGTATTAACCCTGTTAAAATACTGATCCTTGAGGTAGCAAGTTAAATCTTCACATGTTGTATTACTTTCAGTACCTGTCATGCTTAGGACAGTTCTTATATCTTCACATGCTTCTTACTGGTTCTCAGTACATGTTTCACTATGCTTTATACTGCTCTGAGTATTCACATGTTTTATACTGCTCCCAGTACCTGCTATGCTTATACTGCTCCCAGTATCTCCCACATGTTTTTACTGTTCTCGTATCTTTCACATGTTAGAATATGGGTTATGGGAAAACTGATAGTTGAGTACGTGATCATGCCCCCTCTACAGTACCGAGCAAAGTTTTATTTTATATGTTACTGCGCCGTAGGCCTTACTCTCAAAGCTGTATTTGTGCGTATGTACATCTATCGCCTTTACACTTGTACGGAAGTACATTTCATTATGTGCCCCTGCATATTGTACACCTATTGACAATCATGTACCTGCTCCAGTTTTAAACTCTAGATATACATATGTCATCATGACAAATATATTTCTGACATGATAGATTTGTGATATGACATGATTGTGATTCCAGATATGCCATGTTCCCTATGTTACTATGATACTGTGATCCCAATTGTACCATGAGGCCATGTTTCTAAGTATTTCCTATTTTATAGACTTATCACACCATATTTTTTGTTGTACATCTCTTTCATTATATGTACAGTACTTTAGTTATAGAGGTTGTACTTGCTCCCGTCCTGACATGATAGGGTTGTAGGTTCACTTTTCGAGAAGGAAATGCTATGTGATTGATATTATGGTACTGCATTTGAGGACCTGGCCTTAGCTCCAGAAGAGGCCCCAGCGGGGAACCTTGCTTAGTTATCTTTCATGTGTTTTGAGACTTAGATTTTGGTATGTTCTTATATTTGGATACTGGACTTTGTCTCCAGTTAGATACTTTGGAAGTGTATTATCAAGTCTGTGCTTGTTTACCTTCGCTTATAGATGCTGTGTTATGATGTACTTGAAATATGATTTTAGAACTGTTAGCTGCTTAGATCCTTTATTGTCTATTCTTAGAACAGTTTACTACGCTTTAACCAAGCGTAGACTGGACATGGCTCGGCCCGGCCCAAAATTTGGGTAACGGGTCGTGACATATTTTAGTGGTGGCCCATGCAGGTCCAGACTTAAGTTGTTTGGTTACGTTATTGTACCAAGCATGCCTGCAATTAGGATCTAGGACAACTTGATAACACTAGGACAACATTTAGAACACCTAGAGGATTTCTAGGATTGCAACATAGGAGAACTCATCACAGCATAGGACCGTTAGCTGTAATTAGCCTCTTGTTTGTATTTCAGTGGGTCAATTTAGACCAAGTTTGTACCCTTGGAATGACCCCTGAGGATCTTACTCTAATCTTATCTCGAAATCTATTTTCACCTGTTTTATTTGCTCTCCTCTAAATTCGTTGTTGAATTTAATTTCTGATTTTCGTTGTTGACTTTGATCTTGCATCATGATAAATTTTGTGGATTAAATTATGAGATATCCTGATAAGGTAAACGTCTGCTTTAGTTATGGAGTTTAGAATTTATCGCAGCCATATTAGCAGGTATGACAAAAACATAGAGCCTGATTTCGGATATACTTCTCCTAGTTATGGAATTTAGATTTTCTCGCAGCCATACCAGTTGGCGTGGCGAGGATTCTAGATAACATAATTATAGGGTGTATACCTTAGTTATGACTCTATCGTTTATTACATATAAGCTTACTGGTGGGACAAAAATTCTGGCAACATGATTTCAGGAAGACGTGTATGGTTATCAGATCATATCTCAACTTGGTTCACTTTGTTATGACCGATTGAGCAAGAATAAATTCTTATTATCATTCTTCCCCGTCTTGATTAACTCTGTTCTATCTATATCTACAACTAGGATTACAGGTTCTCTAGGACTCCCCAATCGGATTGCTTTCGCGTTATCTTTTTGGACATAATTATTTTTGTGTTCCATCTTT
Organism: Iris pallida; assembly: GCA_029216955.1. NCBI lineage: Eukaryota > Viridiplantae > Streptophyta > Magnoliopsida > Asparagales > Iridaceae > Iris > Iris pallida. Next base: position 13,219,330 of record JANAVB010018998.1, read on the forward strand.
CCTATGACTTGACTAAACTTTTCTTTGCTAACCTCTTGGATAATTCTTTTCGTTATGTATCCCGTTGTTTTCGTACCATTCTTGGAGATATTTCGATAAACTTTCCTGTCTTGCTTGACCCTTTAACTTGTTTGGACACTGTTATGAATTGCTTGACCCAGTCTTAGGCCTTGTTATCTTTTAGTTTGATAGGCGACCGAAATAGCCAAACCTTGTTGACTGATCCTGTAGTATAACTATAAATGTATTGTATGGTTGTGATAAGTACTTTTCCTAGGGATTGGTTAGATTAAGCTTATAGGACAAGTATAAGTGACTGACTGTAGTAGACTTGGAAACCATTAAGAACGATTGTATTGGTAGTATGACTTGATGATAGGATATCTAAGATAGAATAATGAGATATTATATTATTGTGACTATGGATTGATGATTAGGAACTCGTGCTTAGAGTTTGAGGATTGAGTATTCCTAGGACTTTGATGACCAAGTGATTATTGGTTACCTATAGCTAATTACATGTGATTAGAGGGTAGATCGATATGTGGATTGATATAGAATAAGTTAGAATGAGATATGATACTGCGTGCGAGATCGGAAAGATATCAGTTAAAAAGACAAGGAACGAGACAAAGACATATGTACATTGGTAATTAATAAATCGGGAGTTTTGAAATCGAGGATTTATATTCGGAGGACTTTTTGAGTAAAAAGAAGAAGGCTCTACGCCAAGGATAAATATTGAACGTATGATTTCAAGGAGAAACTGTAGGAAAGGATTGACGATAAATGATGCTAAGGAACTGTGGATTGATAGAATATGGATACTTAGGATACGATAAGAAAATCCAGTATTTACAATTGAGGTTAAAAATATGGTTGATGACCAAGCATTGTTTGCTTATGAACATACCCAGAGAATGACCTATTATTTAGGGTATACATAAATGTTTCATGTTAGTATGGAAGATTCTAAAGGATATATATGACGTAGTTTATGATAGAAGTACCTTTGTTGAACCTGAACAAAAAGATTGTAAAGAGAAACGGAAGAGATGATTACAAGGGTAGCAGATTGAGTATCGTAGCCAGAGCAGCTACATGTTATAGTTTGACCTATTGGGTGATTTTTAATTTCGAGGACGAAATTTTGTAAGATGGATAGGATGTAAGCCCCCTGAATTTTAGGGTTTATTTTAAATTTTTCTGAATAAATTATTTTCGATAAATGTTTTATTATTTAATTGTTTCGATCATTAATGTACCTTTCCGTGACTTTGACCTCTGGAGCGTCAGGGATGCCAATCTCTGTAAACTCTCTTCACGAGTTTTGTTGTAGACAAGATTATCTTTGTTTTGATATATCATATCCCACTTGAACTCGTTCCCTTGTGCTCTTTTTGTATCGCGCAACTTCGGGTCAACTTAGACCAATTAATCATTGAATAATTATTTCCACTTTTATCTTTGATCATCGTTTGCACGTTACTGTGACTTTTTATTTAGGAGCACCAGACCAGTCGTTTTCTCAGAACCAACTTCTCATAAATGATCTACTCGAGACGCTCTTCACCCATGACCTTCGTGTCTCACTCAGACACTCCATTTTGTGCTTCATTTTCTTCGCACAATTTTCGGGTCAATTTAGGCCGATTTATTTTCTACCGTGAAACCTGATTTATTTTCCAATTTAATTTCGGGACCCGACATCGATCCAACCTAGTCGACCCGAAGTATGGACGTGGCCCACATGAAGCCTACTACCCACATGAAACTTGTGTCCCATTTATTAGAGTTCCCGCATATTATTTATTTACCCGTGATTATAAATACCTATTTTTAATTCAATTATTGCACCCTGTTCGATTTTGACCCGACCCGGCTCGACCGAACCCGAACCCAAGCTCCATGTTGTTCTCCCATGACTGCTCAAATACCCCACTTAATTTTCCTATTTTTTCTATTTTGAAAATATCTCTCCATCTCTCTACTTTACAAATATCTTAAATATCTTATATATATATATATATATATATATATTATATATATATATATATATATATATATATATATATATATATATATATAACTCTCTCTCTTTACACCTACACTCCCTTTCCCCTCTCTCTCAGCCAGCACACCCCCCCTTGGCCGACTACTCTCTCTCATTCTCTCTCTCAAATAATATCTCTCTCTCTCTCTATTCTCACTCTCTTTCTATTATACCACACTCTCTCTCTCTTTATATTACATACACACACACACAAAAGCATGCATCTCTCTCTCACCCTCTCTCATGCTCGACAGCCACCCCACCCCCTCACAGCCGAGCACCCCTCCACAAGCAACACCACCACCACCTCCTTCTTTCCCTCCTCCTCCTCCATTTTTCATCACCATCATCAACTTCATCATCTTCATTATCATCATCACCATCATACTCACCACCATCACCATTACAACCACCTCCACCATCACCACCATGCACCCCCACCACCACACACCCTCCGTCACCACCACCCGCACAGTAACCCTGCCGCAGCCGCCGTACCGCGCTGCCGCAGCCGTGCGCGTGTGCTGCGGCACGCGGCAGCAGCAACAGTGCGCATGCGTGCGCGCGCAAACGCGCGCAAACGCGTGGCCGTGCGCCACTACGTGCCGGCCCGTCGCCCCCGCGAGCTCCCCACACCCCGACGACCTCCGACGAACACCCCCTGGCCACCGCCATCCTCCCCGGCGTGACGCATAGCCTATTCGTGCGTTTACGTCGAAATCCCGCCGTGATGCGCGATTTCAACTTCAAAATTCGCGTCTCGGGACAGCGACTTCGCACGGATTTTTTGGTTAATCCGACCGTTGGATCGGTGAACTCCTTGCTCCGTCTCAATCTTGGTATATAGCACTTCACTCTCCTCAATTTTCGTCCGTTAATTTCGTCGTTTGATACCTCAAAACTGGCCACCAAGTTGACATTTTAAATTGAACTGTTTTTGGACAGTTTCGTGGAGCCAACTTCGTCATCTCGTAACTTCGCCGTCGCAGCTCCGATTGGTGCGCTACCAGTTCTTGTGCGCAGCTGGTATAACCCTATTCCTGCCTCCTTTAGGTTTCGTTTCATTTTAAGCACGTTCGGTTGGTCGAATTCGACGCCAAGTTGGTCATCCGAATTCTTTAATTTGTACTTGTTAAAATCCATTTTTGAACCCGGGACTCCGGATTCAATTTCTGACACCACCAGTAAACTCGTGGCGTCGTTCTGGCATGTTTTCATGTAAAATTTGATTGATTTGGAGAACGTGGGCCCTGGCACGTATTTCGGTACAAAACGGGTCCCACTTTTCGTGTCAACGGGTCACTTTGAGATCGGCTCATCAGAATCCAATTCCGGATATACCGTTGAGTTCGTATCGTCATTCTGGACTCGTTGACATATAATTTGCTGAGTTTTGAAGACATTTGCTCCGACACGTATTTCGGTGCAAACAGGATTCCAAGTGTCCGTGTCAACGTATCATTTTGAGATCGTCACATCAGAATTCTATTTCGGACATACCGTTGGGTTCGTATCATCATTCTGAATTCATGGACATATAATTTGCTAGGTTTTGTAGAATTCTATCCTAACACGTTTTTCGATACAAAGTGTGTCCAACAGCGGACATCATTTTGGTCCAAAATTACCGTTTTGCCCCTGTGTCCAAATTGGACTTTTGGATAGGCTATCCTAGTTAATTTGACCGTTCTGGACACATTGGTAATATTTATTTTATCATCCGACAACATCTGTAGATTTTGCTTATGTATTATCCTTAATTTGTAATTAATTATTTTTCCAAAAATTGTTACTTTCTGTTTTTAAATTTTTATATATATTTTATTTGCTGTAAAAATCTGGAAAAAATTGTATTTAAATACTATATTAATTTAGCTAATTTATTATAATTTTTCCAGTATTTAATAAGTGCTTTTGGTATTTTATAAAAATAGGAAAACAGAACTCATTTTCAGTATATTTATGTTTGCTGATTTTTAATAATATTTATGAAGGTTTATAAATCCCAGAAAAATTAGTATAAATTTCTATAATTAATAAGGATCATTTTGGTACTTTATTTTATATATTATTTAGCTTTTTGTCTACCTCAAAAATTGTTGGAACTTAGTGTACAGTTTGATTTAATTATGAGTGGTTACGACTTTCAATGTTTTGTGTTGTTTTGAGTTATTGTAGTATTGGACCACCCCCTACACTAGTGTAAAGGCCCTAGAAAATTAGTTTGGATATAGTGTCACTCCACATTAGACTTTTATGCTAGGTCCCCACTTGGGTAGTATCCAGTTAGGAGTCGTGTCACACCACTAGTGTAATATTGAACATAGCTTAGAACTGAGTTGTATATCATTATTGACAGGACACCAGGTATCTATATCTTCGTACTAGTATTCTTGCTTTGCTCGAGACAAGTACATCTACAAACTCATTTACTGTCTTTTAATGCTAGAACATGTATTAACCCTGTTAAAATACTGATCCTTGAGGCAGCAAGTTAAATCTTCACATGTTGTATTACTTTCAGTACCTGCCATGCTTAGGACAGTTCTTATATCTTCACATGCTTCTTACTGGTTCTCAGTACATGTTTCACTATGCTTTATACTGCTCTGAGTATTCACATGTTTTATACTGCTCCCAGTACCTGCTATGCTTATACTGCTCCCAGTGTCTCCCACATGTTTTTACCGTTCTCGTATCTTTCACATGTTAGAATATGGGTTATGGGGAAACTGATAATTGAGTACGTGATCATGCCCCCTCTACAGTACCTAACAAAGTTTTATTTTATATGTTACTGCGCCGTAGGCCTTACTCTCAAAGCTGTATTTGTGCGTATGTACATCTATCGCCTTTACACTTGTACGGAAGTATATTTCATTATGTGCCCCTGCACATTGTACACCTATTGACGATCACGTACCTGCTCCAGTTTTAAACTCTAGATATACATATGTCATCATGACAAATGTATTCCTGACATGATAGATTTGTGATATGACATGATTGTGATTCCAGATATGCCATGTTCCCTATGTTACTATGATACTGTGATCCCAGTTGTACCATGAGGCCATGTTTCTAAGTATTTCCGGTTTTATAGACTTATCACACCATGTTTCTTGTTGTATATCTCTTTCATTATATGTACAGTACTTTAGTTGTAGAGGTTGTACTTGCTCCCGTCCTGACAGGATAACGTTGTAGGTTCACTTTTCGAGAAGGAAATGCTATGTGATTGATATTATGGTACTGCATTTGAGGACCTGGCCTTAGCTCCAGAAGAGGCTCCAGCGGGGAACCTTGCTTAGTTATCTTTCATGTGTTTTGAGACTTAGATTTTGGTCTGTACTTATATTTGGATACTGGACTTTGTCTCCAGTTAGATACTTTGGAAGTGTATTATTAAGTCTGTGCTTGTTTACCTTCGCTTATAGATGCTGTGTTGTGATGTACTTGAAATATGATTTAGAACTGTTAGCTGCTTAGATCCTTTATTGTCTATTCTTAGAAAGCTTACTACGCTTTAACCAGCGTAGGCTGGACATGGCTCGGCCCGGCCCAAAATTTGGGTAACGGTCGTATATATATATATATATAATATATATATATTATATATCTATATATCTATTATATATATATATATATATATATGTTCAATAAGTTTTTATAAACTTTTTAATACATTAAATAAATATAGATACAGAATATTTATTTTATTTTAGAAATAAATTTAGAATTTGTTGGTATTTATTTCATTTTATGATACTATATATATATAGATATATTATATCTATATATTATTATTATATATATTATATAATATATATTATATTATATATTATATATATATATATAAAATAAGAATATATATATTATATATATATATATTATATTATATTATTTATTATATCTATTATTTATTATTATCTATATATATATATATATATATATAATATATATATATAATATATAATATATAAATATATATATATATATATCTATTTCATTTATATATCTCTATATATATATTATTATATATATATATATCATAAAATGAAAATCTATATATTATTAATATATATATTATCTAGATATATATATATATATATATCTATATATTATAATATATATATATATCATAAAATGAAAAATCTATATATATAATATATATATATATCTATATATATCTATATATTATATATATAATCATATATTATCTATATATATATATATTATATTATATTATATATATAAATATATTATGATATATCTATATATATATTATATATATATCTATATATATATATATATATAATAAAAATAAAAATGCTCTTTATGAGCCTCCTTTTTATTCATAAAAAGTTTCTTCTTCTTCAAAAAATATATATATATATATAATATATATATATATATTTATATATATTATATATATATATATATATATTCTATATATAAAGAAGGAAAATAGTTTAAATAGAAATACTATTTATTAATGGGTTTATTTATTAAATAAATACATATGCAAATATATGTATGTATGTATGTATAGATATAATATAAGTATAAAAGTAATAAAGAAAAGTCAAAATCAAATAGAAAGTCAAAATAGAATTCAAAACAACTAACACCAAAGCCCCACACACACGCATATACACAGCAGCATATCAAAACCGAGCCCCCCCTTTCCTTAAAATCGAACGCGAGCCCGACCCTATATATATTCGTTCGAGAGAGAGAGGGATTTTTTACAAAACCCTAACCCAACCTAGTCGCACACCTCCCCCTCGACGTTGACTACTGTGCGCCACCTCGGACACGCGGAGGCCGGCCAGGACGCGTGCAACTGCGACAGGACGCGAAGACAGGACAGCAGCGTACAGCAGCGCGAACCCGACTTCTTGATCTTGCGCGACGCTCGCTCTATCATTTCACGATCCGTTTCTTCTGGTATGTTCACAACATATACGTCTTCGTATTCCTTCAAATAGTTCGTGCCGATTCGCATCATGTGCGACGAAAAAACGAGTTTCAAAATCATGAAAAACTTGATTTATTGGACGTTAGAAACTGTCCCGAAATCCTAAATTTGTGGCCAATTTGCGACCAGCATGTTGCTAGTTTTCAAAATCGATCTGAAGAGACTTATAGCCAACATATAGGAGATCAAAACCCTTCTTGTAGATTTAATTTTTATGCATTATACAGAAAGTTATTGGTTTGTGAAGTTGGAAAAAAACTGGTTTTCAAAACTGAATTTTTAGAAAAATTGTCCCGATACGCCGTCCGTCCCGTCAATCCGAACGACGTGGTCGCGAATCAAAAGTATTGAAAGGTGCGTATCGACTTCGTAGATGTGTGGGCTTTGACGGAATTCAAATTGGTCGCGTGTGCGCGACGAATTTGATGCGTATCCGTCAAAATTACCGTATCGACCTTTTGCAAATTTGTCAATTACTTTGTGCACGCTCGTCATATCAAGACGAAACTTGTGCCAACAGGACCATATCATTTTTTGGTCCTGTATGCCAAGTTTGGTCCGAATCTGAGAAGGTCGACCGGAACGCTATTTTGGCGGGCCCGTGACCCGATCCAACGGACAAATTTGTACACGGTCCACCGGAATTCAACTTTGGACATACGATTGGGTTCGTCTCGTCAAACCGGACCTGTAAATATATAGTTTGATGACTTTAGAGACCGTAGGTTCTGATACATTTTTCGTTGCAAAGTGGGTCCAACGGCGGACTCCATTTTGATCCAAAATTACCGTTTCGCCCTGTGTCCAAAATTGGACTTATGGATAGGTGTTTCTAGATATTTTGACTATTCTGAGAACGTCAGTAATATATGTTTCAGAATTAAGAGACTGTTGTGCGAGTTGACCGTTCGTGGCTCTTTGAGTGGTTTGTAGTTCGATTTTCTCAGCTCAGGACCTCAAGCAAGTACATTCTATGATAGTTTTTATTGCTTTGATATCTACTATATCTGATTCAGTTGTAGTAATATACTTGATTCTCGACACGAGGATACACGGACTAGCATACGTGAATCTCGTCATGAGATGTCATTCCTGGTTTACCTGGTATATGAGTACATTGTTCGATATTGTTTACTGTACTTGTATAGACACCGATTTGGGAGTGGGTTGGCCCCCTGCTCTTCGTTTGTCATGATGTGTCATGTCTAGATCTACTATACTACTCGGGGATGGGGAGTTATTAGAGGTTATGTGATCATTACCCCTACTTGTTTATTACTTGTGCATAGCTCCACCCTCACCACACGTAGGGTGTAGCCTAACCTTATACTACTTATGCATAGCTTTCCATTTTGGCCGGCCTGATCCCTATACTATTATACTACCTGTGTATAGCCGATCAAATGGAACAGCATGATCTTGACCCAAGTCGATCACATAACGCTCTAATATCTCATGGCACTTACTTTATAGGTTTATATCGTACATCATATTACATTTACTGCTTATCCCAGCTTTACCTTACATCTCACCCATGATATGCTATTCAGTTCTTTTATACAATCTTACTTCCAGTTTTTGATATTCATCATTTATTTTATTATGATGTCTCTTATAGTATTTATCAATTCACATGGAACTGATGTTGGTGTTTGTACTTGCTCATATCCTGACAGGATAACTCCCGTTGTTTTCAGAGGATTTAGATGCAGACTGTCCGACCTACTACGGGTTCGGCATAGATGGAGCCTACGACCAGGACCAGCCTGTGGACCCGGTGCTCGTAGAGGACGCACCGCCTGTAGTGACGTAGTTTAGCTAGATTTTGTCTGGACTATATTCCAGCTTGATACTTTGAGACTTGTAGTATTTATTTGGGATCTTGTGATGTCTTTAAATTCTGAACTTGTGATTGTGGCTCAATACTATTTCAGACTATTTACTTCATCTTTATCCTTATCTCTATCATCGTGCTTATCTTCCTTAGATTTATGTGATTGAGTGGTGATTATATTCCTCCGTGCGGAGATGACAGGTTATATTATTGTGTCTTAGATATTGTATGTTTTAGATGACCTTTACAGCGTTCTACCGCTGATGCTGCGGCGTAGGCTGGGCGTACCCACGTGCTCGTGCCCCTAAACAGGGTGCGGGTCGTGACATTTGGCGATTGACTAGTTAGAGGAGCTGGAAGACCATTTCGAACTTCTAGGCGTTGATGAGTCCAAGAAAGTCGTATGTGCTCAACTTCAACTCCGACTGAACGCGCACGACTGGTGGGCCTTGCAAAAGCAAGCACTCCGACGCGATGACGAGACGGCAACAATCACTTGGGCCACCTTTCGAAAGGCGTTTGAAATTGAATACCTTCCCGCAGCCGTTCGACGGAAAAAAAAAGAATGAATTTATGCAGTTAAGGTAAGGGAATATGACGGTGCGGCAGTACGCAGCAGAGTTCAATAAATTAGCCAAATTTGCTGGAACATTTGTACCTACCACAGAGAGTCACGCTCGACGGTTTGAAGTAGGTCTGTGTCCCGCTATTTCTGCCTACGTGTCTGTTCTAAAATACAGAATGATGGGGAGTCTCATAATCACGCCCTCCGCCTTGAACGCCAATACCCTCCAGTCGCTGTCACACCCCAACCCGAAATCATCCGAATCATCGTCCTCGCAGGGGGCGTGATGCCGTACGAGCCTGGAATTGCACTCGTGTAAGACAAGATGACAAGTTCTCAAAATAGTTATCTTTGATTTGATATTAGCAACCGGAAGAAAATAGCATATACGAAATAATTCTCTTTATTGATAATAAACTGAGATTACAAAGGCTTTCAATAGCACAACTGAATTTGTCAAATTGGATACAATACTCAAGTTCTCTCTTGTCCACATCATGCCTTCTATATCTTGGTCGCATCAATCCTGTTGCAAGTCCGAGCGTCAAAGCGATCGCACGCTTCAAACGCTACGACATTCCATGCCTCTGCACGATCAAACAAAGTTTCGTCGCGAGTAATCCATTTCCTGTACCTTGCATGAAAGCTGGTGGGGGATCAGTACGTTCGTCCTCGCATGTACTGATGAAAAGACCAACTTTCTAACCCGACATTTTAGTATTTATGTTCAATCATGCAACTTAGCTTATGATCTTGCTATATTCTTCTTAGGGTCGATTTCATGGCATATTCGAAAGTGGTAAAGCATGTTATCAAGGCAAGCATGTTATTCGAATTGAGTAGGCAAGCAGGCAAGCAATCTCGTGTTTGTTTCGGGGCGCGACTTCTTACCAACATAGACGAACTCGCCCTTGCACCGACGTAAGGTGAATACGCCTCGTTCCTTTCCTATCATGTTATAAGTGCTCTCTATGCAGGATCTATGTGTGCGGGATATATACGTGCCTGTACTTTCAATCCATCGTTCTTTAACTATATGAAGGTCGTTGGCGTATCCGCGCCAGAATGGACTAAAGGTGTTTTCTCTTTTTCTTTCATTTTTTTATTTTCTTTCTTTCTTTTCTTTCTTTCTTTCTTTCATTTCTCTCTTTTCTTTTCTCAAAATGGGTAGCCCGGCGCCTCTCGTAGTGGGTTTCTATCCTAATTACGGAGACCTTCCGTTGCATACTATCATTTATGGCTTTTCATATCTTGCTAAGCGGTCACTAATCGTCTTACGGATGTGCGTCCCTCAAAGATTATATCCCTCCTAGGCTGAACGGTCCCGGTGTCCCGGCGCACCCGTTCGAAGGAAACATTCCCGAGCACAGGAGATTACTCATCATTTACTCAAGTCCATTCGACCATGCAACACACTATTATTCAAACAACCAAACATAGTCTTGAGTCCGAGACTCAGACTTTATCATCTCGTATTTCTCCCATTAATTTTCTATGTTCTCATATTTCATACTTCGTTTCAATATTCAATGGCGTCTTGCCTAAACTCAATGTTCGTTAACCGAACGATCCGAAGGTCCCGAACACTTTTCGAGGCATTATGCCACATCTGACAGTTCCGTCACCTACATACCACAACTGTTCTCTTCACAACAAAGCCATCTTTTATGATTTTCGTGCACGTAGGCATGCTTTGACACGATTGTTCTCATTTCTTTGAGTCGTGCAGCGATGCATGACTCGATACCATAATTTTATGTTCTTAGCCTTAATGTTAAATGTTCGTAGCTTGCACGCTAGGGCGCTTGCCTTCATAATCTTTCAATGTGCTAGCCTTTCTAACTCGTGCGCGAAGGCACAGAATGGCTCGTGCACGAAGGCACTCGCCGAATACAGTTATCCCATATTCTTGTGGCTTGCGCACAGAGGCGCTCGCCTTTGCAATATCTAATGTTCCACAGCGACTCGTGCATTTGATGCACGTTTCATTTCAATTGTTCTAACTAGTGTTCGACACACACTATGATTTATCTTCCGATCGGACCATGCCCGTGGTATCGATAGGTTAACTTAGCATACAATGATACATTCTTACTTAGGCATGAAGGAGTAAAAAGAAGAGTCGGTCCTTCCACCTTAAACCGATATGCCTTGTTGTTTGTCGAGCCGATGCAGCTCGATTTTATATCTTTGTTGCACGGCCAAATCTTCTGACTTAGACATTCGAGCACTTCTTGTTTTATTGAACTACTTGATCGATTTCGGCCTACCATGTCCAAGTCCCAACCCGTTGCAAGGCGCTGGTTTGGGTTTTGCGGACCCGTTGCGAATGAGGCAAAATGTCGACCTCTAACATTTCAGCGTAAACGGATAGCCTGCACATAAAACCAACTAAAATCAATACTTGCATCGATTCGGACTTGCGCCTTGGGCCGATTCGATTTCTTAGAATCTTCGAGCCGACTCAACGCATTTATCCTTCGGGGCAATGCAGCGCTTCGCATCGATTCAACTCGATGCATTCTTTGGGACAATACAACTCTTCACATCGACTTAGTTCGATGCATTGCTCGAGACAACATAACTCTCGTATCGAATCAATTCGATATATTTTATTCGGTCAACGCGACTCTTTGAGTCAACGTCTCAGCGTAATGCGCCGTGCGGAGCGGGGCATTACAGAATATACCACTCAAAACAAGGTTCGTCCTCGAACCAAAACCAACACTCTGATTAAGTATTTTATAGATCGCTTTATGATCTTTTCCCCACCAATATTGTTCAGTTTCACACTGTCTTGCAAGCTTTCATTAACTTTCAACCTTTCCTACAGCTCAATTTGAATTTTGTATACAACTTGATTTAGATCGTACACCTATTCAAGGCTTCCTAAAAATATGTGTATTTCAGCCAAGCCCAGTGGTAGAGAATTGGAACAAAGCTGACAAGTAATCTCAATCCTATGCTTGCCATCTTGTACTCCCTATCGGACTTACCTTAGCAATTGCTCTCAAAATTTTATCGCATATGTATATTCGATACATACGTGATTCATTCAATAAAGTCACAGCATGCGTAGCAATTCAAAATCGCATTTCTTATTTCGTATGTTTCTTATGGACCATCAATTTTATGCGTCGCGTCGAGCCGTCGCGCATCCGATCACAACGATCTTCTGCAACTCCTTGCGTTCGAAGTCGCCACCCAACTATTTCTGAAGTCTGGCTATGCAACTTATCTCGATACGATTTTCTTTGTTGACTTGCAAACGCATCAACATTCAGGACTACGCCTGTCACGCCCCGATTCCGTAGAATCGATAGTCGTCCCCCGGGCGTGATGCCGTGCGAACCTAAGTTGCAATCGCACAAGGCGTAGTCATAAGGTCATCCGAAACACAACATCAAGTTAGAATACGCAGAGAAATTGATTGACACATGAAATAGAAGTAGACTTTTCATTGATAATAAAACTTCATTTACATTGACTTTATTACATTCATTACCGCGCGGCTACAACATGACTTCGAATTACAAAACGAACGCCGATGAGATAGTCGTTCCATACATTACATCTCTTTTTACAAGCAAAAAAACATAACACTTTCCACCTGCTATCGAGGCGAGTCGAGTCGTCATCTTCTTTTGGACTGAGTGCGGGGTCTTCAAAAGGAATTTCAGAACACAAGCCTTCACACGTGGACGAGGCTTCAAAACGGTTCACTTCGCCTTAAGTTTCAAGTGGCATGCCCTTCGTGGTTCGGGGTACCTGCGTGGAGAGCGAGGATCAGTACATTACACTTGTTCTGGTGCGTGGCAAATTAAGTTCCAAGCTCTCATTTTGTTGAAGATTTTATATGACTTAGTTCATGAATGTTTCTAACCATCCTAATGAATTTCAAGCGAGCAATGACAAGCAAAAAGTAAATTACGTTGGAACTTACCCACGGCGGACCGCGTCGCACCTTATGAAACTTACCATGTTCTTCTCTGTCAATTGTTATCATTTACATTCCAAGTGCAACATTATATGTGTTTGGTCACTGACATCACAAGCTATCCTGGACTATAGCTTTGTTAGCCGGGACCCTTGCAGCGCAAGTAGCGAGCCCCGCTGCAAGTCCCTGCTTAACACGTGCTATCATCCAGTACAGCTATACCGTATTTCCTCCTAGGACGAGTCGGTCCCGTGGCCCCGGGTAGTCGCTCGAGGAAACTCTCTCCTTGTCGACAAGTTGTCCAATGACCGAATTAAGACATTATTCAGTTATTAAGGTATAGCCTTCGTTCTCTTTGAAACTTAATTATTTTACCGTGCCCGTGCCCTTGCATTCATTCTTTCTTTCGCAACAACACTATCGATTTACCTAAGAAGGGGGTCGAGAAGAGAAGGGTCAGCCACTCACCTTAAGTTTACTTCAGGCGAGAGAACTTGTTGGTCGCGCTAGACGTCGCCTACACGATTACCTGAAATCGCACAAGCAACCGATTAGAACACTGTATTATTCAAGAAGTTTGATAGGAAACGCGAGTTCGAAATGCAAGCCATGAAAACTATCAAAAACATTCACGAAAATGCATTCAGAAAACAAAGCCAAAACCAACGCAAGCGGCGTGAAAAGCAGAGCAACGGGAGGTCTCTCCCGACTCAGCCGCAGAGTCAATCCTTGAGACGCAACCCGCTGAATATGGGACTTGGTTTCGAAGAAGCCATTCCATAACGGGGAATGGATCTTAATTCAACCGTTCCTGTTCGATCGACTCGATCGATCCCGACCTATCGGTCCCGACCGAATCGATAGCGACAGTGTTCCTTTCTCGCGTACCCCGTAGACGGAGTACGGGGCACGATGTAGGGACGGGGCACTACACCATAACCAACTAAGAAAAATTTTCGTCCTCGAAACTTAAGAATAGAACCAACCTCTACGAGAACAATGAAGGGAACTTCTCCTTCATTTCTGACTCAAGCTCCCACGTCAACTCCTCGACCGAATGGTTTCTCCAGAGGACGCGAACAAGAGGGATCGCTCGATTCCGCAGCAGCTTATCCTTGCGTTCTAAGATTTAAACTGGTTCTTCAACGTAGGATACGTCAGACTTCAGCTCCAGCTGGCCAAAATCTACCACGTGGCTAGGGTCGTGCACGTACTTCTGCAATTGAGAGACGTAGAAGACATTGTGCACACCTTCAAGCGCCGGTGGTAGGGCAATTTTATAGACCACTGGGCGACCCGCTCGAGTATTTCGAACTGCCCAACGAATCTCGAACTCAGCTTTCCCTTCGTACCGAACCGAGTAACTCCTCGCATGGGCGACACCTTCAAGAACACGTGATCGCCCACCTGGAACTCAAGCGGTCTTTGATGGATGTCGGCGTAGCTCTTTTGCCGACTCTGTGCAATCTTCATTCTTTCACGAATTAGCTTCACCTTTTCCACAGTCTGTTCCACCAGCTCCGGGCCGAGTATCTGCCGTTCCCCGACTTCATCCCAGCAAATGGGCGATCTGCACTTTCGGCCGTACAAAGCTTCATACGATGCCATTTGGATGCTGGACTGGTAGCTATTGTTGTATGCAAATTCCGGCAGCGGTAGGTGGACGTCCCAGCTTGATTTGAAGTCCATTGCGCAGAGTCGTAGCATGTCTTCGAGAATCAGATTAACGCGCTCCGTTTGACCGTCGGTCTGAGGATGGTAAGCTGAGCTGAACTACAACTTGGTACCCAGCGCCGACTGAAGGCTACTCCAGAATCATGACATGAACCGTGAATCCCGATCAGAGACGATTGATACTGGAACTCCATGCAGACGTACTATCTCGTCAAGATAAATCTGCGTCAGGCGATCAACGCTCCAAGTAACTTTAATGGCAAGAAAGTGCGCTGACTTGGTTAATCGATCGACGATGACCCAGATGGCGTCGCTCTCCCGTGGTGTCTTCGGTAGGCCGACAATAAAGTCCATAGTGACGTGATCCCATTTCTACTCGGGAATAGCGAGGTTCTGCATCTCCCCGCCCGGTCGCTGATGCTTAGCTTTCACCTGCTGACAGGCCATGCATTGTGACACAAAGAGCGCCACATCTCTCTTCATCCCGTGCCACCAGAAGGTCGTGCGGAGGTCCTTATACATCTTGTTACTGTCTGGATGCAAGGTATATTTCGCATAATGTGCCTCCGCCAATATCTCCTTTCGTAGTTTTGAATCATCCGGAACACATAGTCGGCCATTCAATCTCAGCACGCCGGTCTTATCTTCCGCAAAGTCGATCGCACTACTTGTTGAAATTCGCTCACGCATCTTCTTCAGGTACAGATCATCTTTCTGAGCGGTCATGATCTTTTCCAGCAAACCCGGCTCTAACTGCAGCTGTGCCAACCGTACATCCCTGAATCGAACCCGGAGATCGATGCCTATTTCTTCTAGATCTTGTAGTAGTCTGCGGTTGATGGATAGCGAGGCAAGATATTTTCGACTCAAAGCGTCCGCCACCATATTTCCCTTGCCCGGAGTGTAGTCGATCGTTACGTCATAGTCTTTGATCAGTTCGAGCCAGCGTCTCTGTCGCAAGTTCAATTCCTTCTGGGTGAAGAGATACTTGAGGCTCTTGTGGTCGGTATAGATCACGCACGCCATGCCATATAGATAGTGATGCCATAATTTCAATGCGAACACAATCGCCGCTAACTCCAAGTCGTGCGTAGGATAGTTCTTCTCGTACGGCTTTAACTATCTGGAGGCGAAGGATATCACCTTGTTTCGCTACATGAGCACACATCCCAAGCCCTGGCCTGAAGCATCGCTGAATATCTGAAAACCCTCTGGCCCATCCTGAAGTTCGAGTATAGGGGCCAAAATTAGTCGCTGTTTTAGCTCCTGGAAGGAAGCTTCACAGTCATCCGACCACTCATACACGACTCCCTTTTGAGTGAGGCGAGTCAATGGCGATACAATCTTCGCGAAGACTTTCACGAAGCGTCGATAGTATCCCGCCAAACCAAGAAAGCTTCGAAACTCACTAGCAGACGCAGGCCGCTTCTAATCAGCAACAGCTTCCACTTTCTTCGGATCGACTACAATGCCTTCGGACGAAATGATGTGACCAAAAAAGGATACGCTGCTTAGCCAAAATTTGCACTTACTTCGCTTTGCATACAACTCATTCTCTCGAAGTGTCTGGAGCACGGCCCGTAGATGTTCTGCATGCTACGCCCTGTCCTTCGAGTAAACGAGAATATCGTCAATAAAGACTACCACAAATTTATCAAGGAAAGGTCAAAATACCCGATTCATTAGATCCCTGAAGGCGGCGGAGGCATTCGTCAGGCCGAATGGCATCACCAGGAACTCGTAATGGCCGTACCGAGTACGAAAGGCTGACTTTTGCACGTCGTCTGACTTGATCTTGAGTTGATGATAGCCCGAGTGGAGATCAATCTTCGAAAATACCGAGGCGCCTTGCAGTTGATCGAATAAGTCGTCTATGCGGGGCAATGGGTACTTGTTTCGGATGGTGGCCTTGTTCAGCTCTCGGTAATCGACGCATTGACCCATCTTTCTTCTTCACGAACAACACGAGCACTCCCTACGGTGAAACACTAGGCCGAATAAATCCCCTGTCGAGTAACTCTTGTAACTGGACCTTGAGTTCCTTCAGCTCGGCGGGGGCCATTCTGTACGGGGCCTTAGAAATCGGTCGAGTATCGGAGAATATATCGATGCTGAACTCGACTTCTCGATCGAGGGGCATGCCGGGTAGCTCGTCTGGGAATACATCGGGGAATTCTGCCACAACGTCGGTCTGACCCACGTTTGCACCATCCTGTCGCATGTCTCGGACGGACGCCAAAAAGCCTTCGCACCCAGAATACAGCATCCTCCGAGCAAAAATTGTCGAGATCAGCATGTAGGTCGACGATGTCTCACCACACGAAAAGCAGAATTCAGGCACTCCTGGTATGCGGAAGGTGACCGTCTTTCTGACGAGTCTATGGTTGCGTTGTACGGTCCGAGCCAATCCATTCCCAAAATGATGTCAAAGTCCTTCATGTGTAGAACTATAACGTCAAGACCGATCTTTTGACCGCCGATACAGATAATCCCGCCGGCGCAGGCTAAGTTTGTGAGTATTGGTGTGCCCGAAGGTGTACTTACGCTAAGGTCGAGATCTAATGATATTACAGGGAATTCGTGCTCGACGGCAAAGTCCGCCGATATAAAACTATGCGAAGCGCCTGAATCAAATAACACACGAGCAGGCACATTATTGAATTTTAGTATACCTGACACTACTGTATCTGATGCCAGTGCTTCGTCTCGAGTCATGGCGTAGACGCGACCCTGAGTGTTGGGGCAACGATCTTGGCCATGTTGCGGTACGGGTTGAGTGGGCGGAGGGGGTCGGGATGCCTGTCCTCGATTCTCTTGACGGTGTTGTTGTGGCGTGGCATTACGATTCTATTTCCGGGGGCAATCTCGTGCTTGGTGGTTCCTTGCTCCGCAGTTGAAGCATCCTCCGTCGAGAACGTGACAGTCGTTGGCATGGTGATCGAAGTTTTGACATTTGACACAAGGAAATGGTGGGGTTCGTCCCTTGTTGCCGCCATAGTTTGGATGCTTTGATGTGTAGTTGTTGCCTCCCGTATAGCTAGGACGTTTGTGATTGGAGTGGCGCACAACGTCGGCAGCACCGGAAGGGTATTCGCTCTCAAGGCGAAGAGCATGATTCAGAGCCTCGCCCACAGTCTTGTACTCCGGGACCCCGATATGTGCACCTGTCATGACCCGCACCCGGATATACGGGTACGAATACGTGGGCCACGCCCAGCCTACGCCGCAGTATCGGCGGTAGAGCGCTGTCAAGTATACTATACTAACTACAATATCTAAGGATCCATAACTAGAATGTACTCATGTCACATCACGAAAACTAAGGAAGATAAGACAAGAATTAATAACAATATACTAGAACAACTAGAATCTACAAGGATCATAAGACAGAAAAATAAAGAAGGAACAACAAGACTAACTAAGGATAACTACCAGGCAACTCATATAGAAGAATAGTGAGATCCACCTCAGCTAGCAACATCATGAAGTCCAATACTGAGGGCACAACTACTCCTAAAATTTTATCAACATATCCAGTCAGGATGGAACGAGTACATAAATCTCATAACAGATCTCAAGATAGGATAAAAGCCATAAGACTGTAAATAGAGCATATACAATAAAATCATGGAGTGTACATATATGTATCATGGCATGGTAAGCTGTAGAGCTAGAGCTAGAACAGGAAAGTAGAACTGATCATGGTATGTACACAAATCAGGGTAAGCCATCTATCCAATGTGTGTGAGTAGTAGTTTCAACTTGTGATCGGCTTGGGCACCTACGAATTCTTATGTATTTCATCCTCAAAAATATCAATTTTAATTATGAAATTAAATACCATATAATATATAATTTCTATTCCTAACATGGGTTTAGGCATCACAATGATTAGAACACAAATTATTTACGTTATTCTAGTGTTTACACATGATCAACACTATTACCCTTATGAATCACAATTTATATCCTAAATCAAATATTTTATAATCTAAAAAATTATGTAATTTCAAGTCTAAACAGAATTAAATAATTTATTTTAGAGTTATTTAACATATATATATATATATATATATATATATTAAGATTTACAAGTTAGTGTTCACTATGGGTAAAAACTAGGTTGGTATTGAGGTTTCCTAGTGTAACATAAATATATATATATATATATATATATATATATATATATATATATATATATATATATATAATAAGTTGGTGAGCTCTTTATATAACATAAAGAGTGTTGTTTAGGACATCTAAGGGGTTTTAAGGGGAAGTGTTTTGATCACTAACCTCTTTGGAAACTGTGTTAAAAATGGCTCGAATCGCATCTTCTTTGAAAAATTCTAGATTTGACTTCTCATTCTTGTAGCTCCTTATGATGCTTGTGTAAATTGTTCTAGGGGCTGTGGTGGCTATGGAAGATGGTAGGGTGGTAGGGAAGAGTGTTAGGGTGGTTATAGAAGAGGTTTAAGGGCTATGGAGATGGTGGAAGAGTTGGTGAAGTGATGGAGAGAAAGTTTTGACAGATTTGTGTTGGTGGAGGTGATTTTCTGCCAAGGGAAAAAGTATGGACTGATTTAAGTAACCAAATTAATAAGGGGAAGGTTAAAAAGAAGAGAAAGAGCTAGGGTTTGGTTTACTTACTTTGGTTTAAGGGGGGGTGAAGAGAAAGGGGGTTTCGTCCATGAGAGGGAGGTAAAGGGGCTGTGGTTATAAATTTATTATATGGTGGATTTAATCTTCTAAAAATAAGTTTTGGTGTATGGACCATTGTGTTTGGTGTTTTGTGAGATTAGATAGGGTGTTTGGTGTTTTACTTGACTACTTAATTAGGTTTCAGGGTTGGCTCTAGGTTGAGTAAAAATTGGGCTCATTGGGTTCAATAAGTATTATATAAACTACTATTGTTTTTAATGGTTGCTTCTATGTTTTCTATAACCTTAATTAATCCACAAAACAATTCATAATGTTATACTAATTAAATATAACTAAATCGGGTAAGGGGTTTTACAGCACCGCCATGGCCACGAGTTTGGTGAAGATCGACAAGAAAAGAAATGATGTCCGTCCACTACAACAAAATAGGTTAATAACGACACTTTTTGACGATACTTTCATAATAAGTGTCGTTAATATTTTGTATTGATGACACTCTACTAAAAAGTGTTGTTGTAAATAAGTATTTATCATAATCTACGACACCTTTTAAACATGTCGTAAACATAAATTCAACAACACATATAAGAGCACTTAAAAATGTCGTATACTAAATATAACACTTAAAAAATGTCGTATAATATAATATACTATATACAGCACTTAGAAAGTGTTGTCTCCAAATTTATTTCCCATAAATTTTTTTCACCCCCAAACAATTGGCGCTTAAAGCAGCCGATGTTGCCAAAAAATTGGGCGCTCAAAGCAGCTCCTCCTATAAAAAAAAAATTGGCACTCCATTTTGTCTCTCTTTCATTTTATTTCTCTTTTTCTCTCTCCATTCTTTTTGTTTCAAAGTAGGCCCTGGTATTCTCCCATTTTCTTCTGTCTTTTTGCTCTCTCCCTCTCTCTCTCTCAGAGGGACGCCAAAGAGGACTAATTTGTGATCGACGACGTCGCCGTCACCACCGGCAGAGATCATCTTTCTTACTCCTATATCCACCTTTCCTTTTTTTGAGTTTTTCTTTCTTAATTTATTATCTAGGATTAATAATTAGGAATTTTGTAAGCATCACCACTGGGAAAGGGGACTGATTTGTTTCTTAAATAGGATTTAGAGGAAGAAATCGACATCTAGGGTATTACTCAATTTTGTGATCTAAGGATCTCTTTGGTGCTTTGCAGTCATGGAATGATTTTGATGATTCCACCGAAAGCATTCCGCAAGCTTCCTTTGAGACGCTACCTCAAAAAAATCACAAATTTTCTTTCTTGCCTTCTTGGTTAGATTATTCTTTTGCTTGTGCAATCATACAGTCGTGAGTTATCCACCGGGTGAAATCTGTTTCTATGGCTATGGCTAAGTTTACTACGCAGGAAGTAGAGGCTCTTCAAAGGGGTGGTAATCAGGTATAATACATGTCTTCTTGCTTTTCATATTGTAAAAGAGTTTTGCTTCTTGCCTCATGAGATAGTCCATTGCAGCATGCCAGAGAACAATTTTTGAAGGACTAGGACACAGAACGATTGAGGTTAACTGATAACAGGTGAAATGTGGCCACGTTTATAGATATTTTGAGCTGCTGGTATCTAATGAAACAAGGCAATTGGTGTAACTTTATTTTACTATTACAGCAATCCTGACAAGATTAGGGAGTTTATTAAAAGTGTCTTCATTGACAAGAAGTATGCAGGGGGATGTCCTCTGACAAGCCACCAAGAGACACATATGTAACCCCCTAATTTTATTTTTATTATAAATTGGGGATTTTTCAGTACAAATGACAATTTTAGTCTTAAAATAATTTATTATAATTATTGGGAATTTTCTAGAATTTTTAAATAACTTTTAAATGATTTTTAAAGCTTAAAATCTGATTATGCAATTTTCTAAAAGTTGTTTTGTAATTAATAATTTAGATATGCAATTGTTTAAGGCAAATTATAAGGGCACATAACATTTTGATCGGGGCTAGCCAGGATTAGGGCTAGCCAGGATTTGAGGAGATTTTACTCGGGCTATCAAAATATTCTACTCAGGGGGCTGTCCAAACCCCACACCCCCCCAAACCCCAAAAATTACTCTCATTTCTAAATTTCACTCTCTCTCTTCCAAAATCCTTTTTCTTCTTCTTCTTATTCTTCTTCTTCTTCTATCCATCTTCTTCTTCTCCACCATTTCCATTCTCACATCTCCATCAAAACCCTAGTTTTCTTCTCATCTTCTTCTCCACTATTTCCATCATCACCATCTCCATCAAAATCCTAGTTTTCTTCTCATTCCCAATTTCGATAGCACCCAAAAAATTAAATAAACCCTAAAATGCATGGAAATAAAGCTTAAATACTTATTTTCTCACAAAGAATACATAAAAATAAACCCTAAAATGCATATTTCACTCTATTATCGAGATTGAAATAAACCCTAATATATATTTTTTATTCGAAAATTTTGACTTTAGGACTGCCAGAAATTGTGGCAGTCCTGAAAGGAACTTGTTGTACAGCAAGTCCCGTTCAGGACTGCCTCAACTTCTGGCAGTCCTCAATATGTTTAGGACTGCCAGAAATTGTGGCAGTCCTGCTGTAGAGCATGTCCCTTTCAGGACTGCCATAATTTCTGACGGTCCTCATTACTTCTAGGATTGTCAACAATTGTGGCAGTCCTGTACGTCGAGTCTATTTCAAGGCTGTCACAATTTCTGGCAGTCCTCAATACTTCTAAGACTGTCAGAAATTGTGGTAGTCCCTGATATGAACCCAATTCTTCTACAAATAGGGTTTCTTCCATAGTTTTCTTCTACAACTAGGATTTCATGCATAATACTTCTATTAATAAAGAAAAATTGGTTAACAGACTAATAGATTAATAGATTTGATAGATTTGATAACCCAATTTCTTCTACAACTAGGGTTTCATCCATAATGCCCAAACAAGAAGAAGACAAATAAATTAGGGTTTGGAGAAAGAGATCTGAGAAATTAGAAGAGAGCAAAAAATCAAAATAAACTAGGTTTGAAAAAATTGATGTTCTTGTTGTTTTTGTTCTTGTTCTTGTTCTTCTTCTTTTTTTTTCTTCTTTTTCTTCTTCTTCTTCTTGTGAGGAAAGAGAGGAGAGGAAAAAAAAAGTTGACTTATATACTCACATGTTGGCTAGCCCTGAGTAATTTTTTCAATGGCAAACTTGTAAATAAATCAAAATTTACTTTTGGCTAGCCCTGATCAACTTTGTATATGCCCTTATAATTTGCCTTGTTTAAATTGTTTTACTATCAGTTTTCTATATCCAGAATGTTTGTACAAATTATATTTGCACAGTTGTGTGCGGGGGATATATTTGCAAATTTGTATTGGCAATAGTTCGGGGCAGAGGGTAAGTTGTAATTCCTGTTTTGTTGGAGGACTGCAGTGCAACCGACCCCCCCCCCCCCGTACTGTCCTTTCTTCTCCGACAAATCACCGGCCGAGCACAGTAAACCCTAACCCTAATTAAATCCCTAAATTAAAACCCCAATCAATTCTATAAAGCCCCACGAATCGAAGCCCTAACCCTATTCTCCCTATTTCGAAACCCTAGCGTCGCAATAACTGTTCTTTCCCACTCCATTGTCAAAACCCTAGATCTGCGCTAGCCGCCGCCACCGTCCACTCCCGGACGAGCCACCACCACCATCGTGTTCGCCACCCTTCGGCGAACTCAGGGCAATTTTTTTCGGCCGTCCCATCGCTTCCTCCGTCGTGTAGCTGCCACTCCAAGCCGAACACGTACGTGTCTCTCACCCCCCTTTCGTTTGTGTGTCTCGTTTTTCACATATTAGTGTCGTCTCAAGTCGTAGATCACTGTGGTGTGCTTGGACACGAGAGATTCATGTCAGACGCGTTATTCTAGCCTTGGACACGAGACACTGTGTCGAGTGTTTGAACTCGTGTCCCTTTCGGGCAGGACACGAGCTGACTGATATTTTTGAGTTTTGTTAATGGGTTGTAACCCATTAACATTTTGGGTTTAGGGTTTTCTTTTGATGAATGGGTTTCTGGCCCATTAAGATATTGGGTTTGGATTTTGATTCGTGATAATGGGTTTGTGATCCATTAACTTATGGGTCAGGGTTGGGTTATGGGCTAAGCCCCATTAGCTTTGGGCTTGGGCTTGGGCTGGATATTTGAATTTATGTATATATGTATGTATATATATTTTCTGTATACATATATGTATAGTATATAGTATTTGTGTATACATACTGTTATATATATATATATATATATATATATATATATATATATATATATATATATATATATATATATATATATATATGTATATTGCATTATGTATATATGTATGTATAAATATAAATACTATGTAATTACTGTATAATATATATGTTATATTTAATATTATTACTGTTTATTAGTTTACAGTATTATTGTATTATTATATTTAATATGTTATTTTACTTACGTATATAACTTCGTATTTTTACGTATTTTGTTAAATACGACCATCTGAGCCCAAACCTAGCATAGGTTGTGTGGACTCAAATGTGCCTAAATACATTCAAGACCTGTACGAGTCATATTGGACTTGATTAATGGCCTTGGGTCCCATATTTGGACTTCGGTTCAATTTTGTATACGTGGACAAATACATTAAATAATTAATTATTTATTTTCAGAAACTGTACTTTGCTATTTTGTAAATTTTAGATAGTTTTTAATTACTGTAAAAATCTATTAAAAATTTTAATTTAATAATATATTAATTTATCTAATTTAATATAATTTTTTAGGAATTAATTTACATATTTACCACTGTATAAAAATAGGTAAACAGAACTTACTTTTAAGGTACATATGTATACTGATTTTTAATAAATATCTACAGTAACTTATAAATTCCAAAAAATTATAATAAATTACTATAACTAACAAGGATTAATTTGGCACTTTATTTCATATTTATTGGAGCTTTATAACTACCTTAATAATTGTTGGAACATAGTGAACAGTCTGGATTTTTATTGATCAATTGTGTCTTGTGTGTTAATGTGTGTTTTTGGGGTATTTCAGTATTGTAGTCTTGCCCCACCATAGTGTTGAGTCTCTAAGTGTTGGTTATAGGTTTAGTGTCACCCAACATTGGACTTCTATGCTAGGTCATCACTGTAGTGTCCCGTTCCGCGAAGTCAATCGGAGGAATCGAACGCCGACGGCGTTCGGACTTGGCCTTACAACGGCGACTCAAAGACATCGCTCGGGTGGGGTAGTTTCGGTGAACTTGCCTCATTGCAGACTTCACTTAATAATTCGTCTGTTTTCAACTTGCACAAGTAGGCTAATATAAAAGCTACGAACGCACATAGCTAAGGGAATAATCTCGACCCGTCGGAATGTCTTAGAACATGGAAAATGGTCCCACGGTCTCAATAGAAGTCGGCTCAGCGTGCTTTTAAATGACACTCGGTCCTTCGTCCCGTGGCTTGGGAGAAGGAAAGTTGGTATTCGACACAAACTATGAACTTGCCTACGTCATAGGCGTCGCCCGCGTAAATGCTCGATAAAGCATGCACGTTTCCACTGCGCAAGGCTTGGCATAGCCTTGGCTCGTCCCTCGGGTTAAGTTGTAGGCTTGAGTAAGTTAGACAAAGTTATGCCGATCGACCTAAGTCATTCCAAGTGCCGTCCCGCTCTTTCTGCGGTTGTCAAGTTAAATAGTCCCACGATCTCAAGTGCCGTCATATAACATATGACTTGGGTGATAGCGTCGCGTAGGATGTAAGTCAGTTAAAGGCACGAGCCACGGTTGGCACGATGTAAAGTTAGCCACGGTCCATGGCACTTAAGGAACACGTTTTGTTCAAGTTAAGTTGGAAGGCTACGTAGTAGTCGTTCCCTCGAGCTCAAAGAAGTTCGAGGCGGTCCCTCGGTTAGGAGTCTCGCATTCCTATCCACGTTGAGTATTCGAGGCGGTCCCTCGGTTGGGAGTCTCGCGTTCCTATCCACATTGAGTATTCGAGGCGGTCCCTCGGTTGGGAGTCTCGCGTTCCTATCTATGTTAAGAAGTTTGAGGCGGTCCCTCGGTTGGGAGTCTCGCGGTCCCGAGGCACGTTATGCCATGTGTGATTCAGAGCACGAGTTGCTAAGTATAGTTCCGGTCGTACCAACAAGTAGGCCATACATTTACGTGAGTTTAGATGTCTCGTAGGTGCGTGGTCATTGGATACCTTGTCGACAAGGATTTCTGCCTAGACTGGTTATACGCCGGGGCACCGGGCCCAGTCATCCTAGGGGGTAGACGTTATAGCAGCACATGCTTTTATTGCATGGGTAGTCGGGGGCTTTCAACGGGGCTCGCTACCTGCGCTGAAGGACCCGCCGCCTATCCGAGCTATGTCCGCGATGTCTTGTCATGCCAGTGGCCTTTCATATAGATAATTGGCGTGCTAAGCGGCGAATTCGCATGCACGGTGTCGGTCATAACAGAGAAAGTGTAAGCACGATTTGCGTTGAATAGTGAAATGTGTGCTCGGTTGCACCCAAGGTATTATAAAGCCTACGATTCGGCTATACGTAAAGATACGTGCTTCGGCACGAGATATGGCGTCGTACTTGAGTTCTCAACACCGGTTCCACAAGTTTGGTTAGTCGTTGCGCGTTAAGTCGAGAAGGGCCGTAAGGTGAGTTTGGATAAGTCAGGTTACGCTGCGAGGCACGGCCACGATATTTGAGGCACGGGCAAGTATTGACACGACCTAGTCGTTACGTCCAAGAGTATGGTACGAAAGACAAGTATGAGTTGGTACGTTGACAATGCAAGCACGAGAAAGGTCTAGAGGCAAAGTATGGGTACGTTATCAGTGCAAGGCACGGAGATGGTCTAAAGACACAGAATAGACCAAGGCGTCGGTCCTAAAATCGATCCTAAGGCAAGACTAGAAAGAGAATTGTAAAGGGGCTTGTATTGCACAAAGTAAAATAAACGTGTCGGTTTTGTATGGGTGGGCGAGGAGCTCACTCCACCAGTACAGTTGAGTACTGACACCCATACAGTGTTTATGTGCAGGTACAGGTAGAAGCTCGTGGTGCGGGGCTCGCTTGGATGCGTCGAGGCACGGAGTACCTTGGCGATTCGAAGCGTGCGGTCGTATGGAATCGAAGACTTATACGGGACATAATGTATGGACATCGCCTTCCGAAGCTTCCGCTGGATTCAAGTATTGTATCGAGAGATGAAAGAGAGCAGAGTGACTTGTAAAGTGAGAAGAGTAAGCTTTGAGTGATTGTAAACTTGGCCTTGTGCCCCCAATGTAACCGTTGTTTCAATATCAATAAAGAGCTTCTTTGAATAACTTGTGTTTATTCTAAATTTTTGCTGCGTGTTCAATGTCTCTGCTTGGGACTTCTGTGCGACGACCCCGTCGCAGCCGCTGTAATCGGCCGTTATGGAACCCGCCTTGCACGAGCGCAATCTAGGCTCGTGCGGCATCACGCCTTAGCGAGGACGATCGCTCCTACGGGAGCGGGGCATGACATAATGGTATCAGAGCACGGCTTTACGTCCTTGGACTACCGATTGAATTCAACTCCGTTGTTTTCTGCGAACTCTGAAACGTTGCTTCCGCATATCGATACCGTTGGTGCGCTCTCTCTCAAACGTCCCTCGGCATGTCCATACAATAAGTCTAATATTTTTAAAAGCTCGTACAAAGCGTTCAATCAAACTCATCGATAGACGATGGCCTTTGGGCCAAACGGTGCCGACCTTGAGTTGATAGAAAACACGTGCTAAAGTTAGCAAGTCGCGTGCGTGCCTAACGAGTCCTACGTCGACATTAACAAATGTGCGTGCAAACTCGGAGTATAGTCCATACGGGATGGTTATGCACACGGCCTTTTGGCTAAGTTGTGCCGTGTGTCGCGCACCTAGACTTTATGGTGCAAACGAGTTGCGAGCGATATTAAGTACCGCTCGGTCGGGAACGAAACTATACTTAGAGTGACTATCGATAGAGTGCTATCGAGCGACGATAACGTCTATGCGATATAGATGAGTGTGCTTGAAATTTGAGGAATGGTTCGAACGGGATTCAGGGAAGTCGATTTTGATTCGAATGATAATTTTGAGGATTTGTAGAATGACTTGACCCTGAGTGGTGTATGGACGTTATAGAAATTGTTCAGGCAAAACTAAAGAAATTACGGATAGTACGAGTGCGTCCACAAGCGATGATATCGTAAAGCCTTAGAACGAGTAGCACTTAGTTGGTCATGATTCGAGAGTCGCAAACGAGATACCGTTCAGACGATTTGTAAAACGATAGTGCGAGTTACGAAATAGTTGAATAGAAATTCTAAACGATAGAATAAATGGATGACTTGATTGAAGAAATTGATATAGATAGTATACGAAAAGTTAGCACGACGGAAAGATAGCGTGCACGAAAGGTTTGACTTTGAAGTTACACAAATGACTCTGAGGATTGAAATCGATGTGCTCGATGGTTTGAGTTAGCAAGGAATGATGCGAATTGAGGAAATACGTAGTCGATGACTTAAGATCGACGGATAAACGATACGTGAATTTGGGTTAAAGAAATTGATGATGTAAACGATTCGAGGAGATAATCCAGTCGGACGATAGCATCATTCGCACGACTCGAAATTCGTTACAAAGGAAGATCGTCAGGTTACGCATATCATCGATGGTATTGAGGCGTATCAAAGATTGATATGCGATAACTCGGGGGTACTCTGACACGGTGAATGACGATCGTACAAGTGTTATCGTTCTGATGGATGCAATACTTAGGATCTTGATTTAGGCGAATGTTGGGTGAAAAAAATCATGTTTTGATGGTTGCATTGATAACCACAACGTCGACGGTCTTGTCTTGTGCGAGCGCAACTCTAGCCTCGCACATGCGTTGCGTCGGATTTGGGACGATCATTTTGCGTGAACGTTGACATGGTGATTCATGTCGCGGGAATGATCGAACTCAAAAAATCAGGATGCGACAACTTTGATTGTCCCGACTTGTCGGTTTGATGCGAAGGAATGAAACTTGAGGATTGAGTAGGTCCAATCCGCGCATCGAGAACGAACTAGTCTAGACAAAAAAAAGAGTTACGTCCCGATGAGAATGATTATCTCGCGGGAGCGTGCATGGTGATTCGTGTCCATCGTGAATAATCTGACTCGCGTGAGATCGGGGCGTAACATATTATTAAGTCAGGCGACCTTGTGATCGATTACGTGAATTGGAATAGATGATTTCGAAAACGTGAAATGTGAATTACGGTTTAGAGATGAATTGTGTTATAGCGTGCTTGATTTGAGAATGAATGATAGGCAAACTAATGTCGAACGTGTTCGAAGAGATAGACGATACGAAACGGTTTGATGAATGAACGATATTAATATGACGTGGAATTGGTTGAAACGTGAGTTATCATAGGATGGCTTTACCGAACGACTCGTACCCCGAGCGACGAATATTGGGATGTGCGTAGGAAATCGATGCTCGATGTTTAGAAATCGGAGTGATGCGAGCTTGGGTAGAAAACCCCGTACCATCGATTTGGCTTGACCTTAGGATGGGGTCAGTGTTGATATCGTTGTTTGGGAACTATGATTCCAGTACTGACGAAAAAGACATAGCCTAGCGGTTAGACAGGCATTCCGATGCGAATCGATAGAAAAAAATAGTGGAGGCACCACTCACGAGGCTCGGTTGACATGCACGTATATCAGGGACGCCCGAATATGTACACGATCCGACTCGAGTGGTGATGGCGGATTCTCTATCACGAGGCTTGGCTGAAATATATGTATTTTGGGGACGCCTGGAATATGTGTACGATCCAACTAAGTGATACGTTGAATCAAGTGAGACTTGAGGAACGGGAAAGTGTCGAGGATTTTGAAATCGTAAGTTTTGAAGAAATATTGACGGTAACGCGATCATTGAATTGGGACGAGTTCGAATGTTGGTTGATCGGTTGGTGTGCCTTACGACTAAGTTAGCGATACGCACGAGCGTGGCTCGAAATCGAAGAAACACGTAGGCGGAGTGTGTACGATTAAGTCTTGGCCATAAAAATGGTAGTATGGTTTGCCTTCAGGAAAGTCTCGAGGACGAGACTTGTTCTGAGTGGTGTATGATGTAGTGCCCCGTCCCGTGAAGTCAATCGGAGGAATCGAACGCCGATGACATTCGGACTTGGCCTTACAACGGCGACTCGAAGACATCGCTCAGGTGGGGTAGTTTCGGTGAACTTGCCTCATCGCAGCCTTCACTTAATAATTCGTCTGTTTTCAACTTGCACAAGTAGGCTAATATAAAAGCTACGAACGCACATAGCTAAGGGAATAATCTCGACCCGTCGAAATGTCTTAGAACATGGAAAATGGTCCCACGGTCTCAATAGAAGTCGGCTCAGCGTGCTTTTAAATGACACTCGGTCCTTCGTCCCGTGGCTTGGGAGAAGAAAAGTTGGTATTCGACACAAACTATGAACTTGCCTACGTCATAGGCGTCGCCCGCGTAAATGCTCGATAAAGTATGCACGTTTCCACTGCGCAAGGCTTGGCATAGCCTTGGCTCGTCCCTCGGGTTAAGTTGTAGGCTTGAGTAAGTTAGGCAAAGTTATGCCGATCGACCTAAGTTATTCCAAGTGCCGTCACGCTCTTTCTGCGGTTGTCAAGTTAAATAGTCCCACGATCTCAAGTGCCGTCATATAACATATGACTTGGGTGATAGCGTCGCGTAGGACGTAGGTCAGTTAAAGGCACGAGCCATGGTTGGCACGATGTAAAGTTAGCCACGGTCCATGGCACTTAAGGAACACGTTTTTTTCAAGTTAAGTTGGAAGGCTACGTAGTAGTCGTTCCCTCGAGCTCAAAGAAGTTCGAGGCGGTCCCTCAATTGGGAGTCTCGCGTTCCTATCCACGTTGAGTATTCGAGGCGGTCCCTCGGTTGGGAGTCTCGCGTTCCTATCCACGTTGAGTATTCGAGGCGGTCCCTCGGTTGGGAGTCTCGCGTTCCTATCCACGTTAAGTATTCGAGGCGGTCCCTCGGTTGGGAGTCTCGCGTTCCTATCTACGTTAAGAATTTTGAGGCGGTCCCTCGGTTGGGAGTCTCACGGTCCCGAGGCACGTTATGCCATGTGTGATTCAGAGCACGAGTTGCTAAGTATAGTTCCGGTCGTACCAACAAGTAGGCCATGCATTTACGTGAGTTTAGATGTCTCGTAGGTGCGTGGTCATTGGACACCTTGTCGACAAAGATTTCTGCCTAGACTGGTTATACCCGGGGCACCTGGCCCAGTCATCCTAGGGGGTAGACGTTATAGCAGCGCATGCTTTTATTGCGTGGGTAGTCGGAGGCTTTCAACGGGGCTCGCTACCTGCGTTGAAGGACCCGCCGCCTATCCGAGCTATGTCCGCGATGGCTTGTCATGCCAGTGGACTTTCATATAGATAATTGGCATGCTAAGCGGTGAATCCGCATACACGGTGTCGGTCATAACAGAGAAAGTGTAAGCACGGTTTGCGTTGAATAGTGAAATGTGTGCTCGGTTGCACCCAAGGTATTATAAAGCCTACGATTCGGCTATACGTAAAGATACGTGCTTCGGCACGAGATATGGCATCGTACTTGAGTTCTCAACACCGGTTCCACAAGTTTGGTTAGTCGTTGCGCGTTAAGTCGAGAAGGGCCGTAAGGTGAGTTTGGATAAGTCAGGTTACGCTGCGAGGCACGGCCACGATATTTGAGGCACGGGCAAGTATTGACACGACCTAGTCGTTACGTCCAAGAGTATGGTACGAAAGACAAGTATGAGTCGGTACATTGACAATGCAAGCACGAGAAAGGTCTAGAGGCAAAGTATGGGTACGTTATCAGTGCAAGGCACGGAGATGGTCTAAAGACACAAAATAGACCAAGGCGTCGGTCCTAAATTCGATCCTAAGGCAAGACTAGAAAGACAATTGTAAAGGGGCTTGTATTGCACAAAGTAAAATAAACGTGTCGGTTTTGTATGGGTGGGCGAGGAGCTCACTCCACCAGTACAGTTGAGTACTGACACCCACACAGTGTTTATGTGCAGGCACAGGTAGAAGCTCGTGGTGCGGGGCTCGCTTGGATGCGTCGAGGCACGGAGTACCTTGGCGATTCGAAGCGTACGGTCGTATGGAATCGAAGACTTATACGGGACATAGTGTATGGACATCGCCTTCCGAAGCTTCCGCTGGATTCAAGTATTGTATCGAGAGATGAGAGAGAGCAGAGTGACTTGTAAAGTGAGAAGAATGAGCTTTGAGTGATTGTAAACTTGGCCTTGTGCCCCCAATGTAACCGTTGTTTCAATATCAATAAAGAGCTTCTTTGAATAACTTGTGTTTGTTCTAAATTTCCGCTGCGTGTTCAATATCTCTGCTTGGGACTTCTGTGCGACGACCCCGTCGCAGCCGCTGTAATCGGCCGTTATGGAACCCGCCTTGCACGAGCGCAATCTAGGCTCGTGCGGCATCACGCCTTAGCGAGGACGATCGCTCCTACGGGAGCGGGGCGTGACAATCACTTAGCTAGGTGTCCAGTTACAAGTCGTGTCACACCACTAGTGTTTGAGTCTTGAACATAGTATAGAGACTGAGATTGTATACATTTTTGACATTGACAGGATACCGGACTTTTTATCTGCATTCCCATTTCCTTGTCTTGTTCGAGGCAAGTACAAACTACAAACTTTACTTACTGCATATGATAATGAACTGCATATGAATATGGTTAATTAGCTATTTATAACTGAAATCATATCTCATATGTTTCTATATACCTTCCATATGCTTCACATATTTTTAAACTGCTCTTAGTATCTTTCACATGTTTATAACTTGAGGATGGAAAAACTGCTAGTTGAGTACGTGTTCAGACTCATTACATGTAGCGAGCTCGGTTGCATCTCATGCACCCTTACAGTAGGCCCTTTACCATGTATATATGTACGTACGTACACCTATGCTTGTAGACTTGTACGTATGTACATTTTATTACATATAGACTTGTACACCGGTATATTTTATACCTATTAACCGATCACGTACCTGCTAAAGTTTCAAACATTGTATGTACATATGTCGCAACAACAAATATATTGACCATATGATAGAATATTATATGACATGTTTCTTTTTAGCACATCTCTTTTCATTCCATGCTCAGTATGTTTAGTTTGTAGAACCAGTACTTGCTCCCTTCCTGACAGAAAAATATTGCATGCACACTTTCTGAGGAAGAGATGCTATGCGATCCTTACTATGGGTCCACTGCAGAGGACCAGGTCATTGCTCCCGAGGATGTCCCCGCAGGGAACCTCGCTTAGTAGTTGCTTTAGTTTCCTTTGGCTTAGAGTGTTGAACTGCTAGACTACATCTGTTGTTACTGGACTTTGTCTCCAGTTTAAAACTTTGGAAAGGTAATAACTACAACTTGAACTTGTTTGCTTTCGCTTATAGATGATGTGTTGTGATGAACTCTAAAATGTGACATTAGAACTGTTAGCAATAGAGATCCTTTACTGTCTATTTTTTAGTACAGCTTACTACGCTATAACACAAGCATAGGCTGGGCATGGCTCGGCCCGGCCTAACAATTTAGGTAGCGGGTCGTGACACATAGGTAAGCTCGTATGAATAGTATATTATTGGTTGAATTTCATATATGGAGTATTTTCATGCTTAGTGCTTTAGAAGGTCACCCTTAAGATTTTTTCTAATATGAACTTTTCATACCAGAGCCTTAAGGGTCATGGAGAAGATCATAGTAGAGCCAGTTCTTATCATTCCTTCTCTCAAAGCCCACCATATAACCATCAATATGAAGAACGACGTAATAGGAAACAAGCTGGTATGCTAACTAGAAAACCAGGTTCAGACATGGGACATTATTATCAAGGAAAAGTCTCTAATTTCATGTACAGCCTAGGTCAAGGAGAGCAAATGTATGAGGACAGGTTTGCAAATGAAGGCTCCAATCCTAGAATGTCAGACTTTTCGGTGTTTAGCACGGTTGATCTGTCTAAATCAGGTGTCCAGTCACCAAGTACTAATAATCCTCAATATAGAAGTCCTCCACCACAAGTAAGGGATATCTTTATCTAAGATACATTTACCCAAAAGTTGAATACGTCATCCGATTAGCTTGTCAAAGGAGATATATATAAGATCCCACATACATATGTTAGTTGTTCTTCTGTCATGACCAGCACCCTGATGAGGGGCACGAGCACGTGGTTACGTCCAGCCTACGCCGCAGAATCGACGGTAGAATGCTGTATATAAGGTCTGTAAATACTACGACTAAACAGTATAAAGGTACATGTACAGTATATACACTCCGAATGGAGGTGACATAGCAATACAGTCTCAATCACAAAATAAAACTAAGGTAGATAGCATGGAAAGGAAATATGATAGATGAAAGTAGGAAATAAGTTCAAGATCCACACAAGCCCAGAGATATACACAACATCACAGAGTCACAGGAAACAAATATAAGCTACTAAAGTCTAAAACAAAAGCTGGATCGCAGTCCAGGCAAGCCTAACTAAACTAACTACTCTGGGAGTACAAAGTCTAGTGGCTCTACTATCAAGCCATGGTCCTGGTCTACTCTATCTAACTCGACCCATAATAGGTCGGGCAATCTGCCTCAGAATCATCTGTAATATATCAACGGTATCCTGTCAGGAAAATGAGCAAGTACAAACACTAACAGCAGTTCCATATGAATTGACAAATTCTATAAGAGACAGTATAATGAAATACAAGACAAAGATATGGGATGACTTGGGAACCATTCGAAAGCCGAGCTACAACCCATAAACCAAACAAGGACCGGGGTTGTAACCCTTCTCCCGAATAGAACCTAGTCTCCAGTCAAAGTATAGCATAAGAGCATATAGAATATGTAAAATACGAGACAAAATCAACAGGAAATATATATCAAGATGTGAGTACTGAATAGGACGACAATATATAGGATGACTTAGGAACTATTCGAAAGTCGAGTTACAACCCTTAAACCAAACAAGGACGGGGGTTATAACCCTTCTCCCGAACAGAACTTAGCCTCCTATGATAAATAAATATAAAAATATGACTTGAATTATTAGAACGTTATGTGATCGGCTTGGAAAACATTATCAGGCTATCCACTTGGCCCGACAATCATATGAAAAACCTGAAAGGGTCATGCCGGCCAACCTGGATAACGAGCACATGAATAAGATCTCGCTACACCCTACGTGAGGTGAGAGTGGCGCAAGCACATGAATATAGTGACATGGGACTTTGATCACATAGCCCCTAATAATTCTCCACCCCCGAATAGTATAATGGATCTGGACATGACACATCATGACACGGGATTCAAAAGCAGGGGGCCAGCCCACTCCCAAATCGATGTCTATACAACACATGAAATAAGAATATCGCGTACCAATATACCAAGGAAGTCCAGGAATAACATCTCATGTCATGATCCAACATATACTAGTCCGTGAACTATCGTGACTGGAAATCGAGTAAGACACTACAACTGAATCAGATATAGCAGATATCAAGACAATGAAAACTATCAGTGAATGTACTCGCCTGTGGACCTGAGCTGATAAGGTGAATAGACGCTCAGAGTAATCACAGACCTAAAGATGAGATGTCATGAGTCCAAACAAGGTTTAATAATGAAAGAAAAGTTAATCTAGTCATGATATGCAAGTCTAAGTCAAAACTAGGTCAAACTAAGTTACACCAAGCTAAACTAGGTCAAACTAGGTCACACTAGGACAACCAAGGTCAAACAAGGTCACAGGAAGTCAATCCAAGTCAAACTAGGTCAATCTGGGTCAAGGGTTGACTTACAGTTGGCTTTTGGTAAAAAAGTCAACACTGGTCAACACTGAGTCAACCCTGGGTCAACCCTAGGTTAAACTAGGCTAATGTTGACCAACTGTTGACTTTTAGTCAACTGGTCAACTCTGGTTTGGTTTCGGTCAGTTCTAGTCACTTATAGGCTAAGTTTGACTCTCGGTTGACTTTTGGTCAAAATAGTCAACCGAAGTCAAAACTAGTCTAGGAGCACTATTTGTGACCATTACCAACCAAGGGAACCCAATCCTAACCATATCTTAAACCCTAAACCACTTACCTTAGCTATAGACAATTACCTACATTTACCCTTTACAAGGTATTCCCGATACCTTGTCCATTACAAAGGAAATCCCGCTAATTCTCAAGATACTAGCCTAGGCTCCTTAGGGTAGCTAGATACTATCCTATCTGGGGTTTACCTACCAAGAAATATGGGTTTCCTAGACATCTAGTCCATCTTAGGACACATGTTGGTTATCCCAATATTACCTTACTAACATAGCCTAACAATACCTTATCTTAACCTTCTAACATACTAGCTAACCATAATACACCCACACTACCCCAAAACAACCATATGGGACTGAAATGAAGACTCAAGGTAATGGAATGGATTTATGAATGAATAAATTGAGTGGATGTATGGATTTGGTGAATGGTGGATATGAGTGGATATATGTTTGTGTGTATGATTTCATTTAGTGATCTAATGAATGGAGGAAAGGGTGGATGAATGAATTTGTTAAGTGAATGAATTTGTGAACGATGAAATATGGATGATTGAATGGATGGATGTACACATGAAATGATTTAATGAGTGGGGAAAAATTAAGTGAAGAATGAATGGGTTAATGGCTGAAAAAGGGGCTGTCCTACCCCTAAAACACTGCTGCATAGCAGCAGCACCTAGCTGCTACTGTCACTGAAATAAGGGGTTGTTCCCCCCTTCAAGGCCTGCTGCAAATGCAGCAGGTGCTGCTATAAATCAGTCCCCTTGTGGGGACTGATACCATGTCTACTACTGCTGTTGTAAACAGCAGTGCATTCCCCCTCTTCCTTCACTCACTCTCCTCACACTACACTCCCAATCCACTCTCTCAATCCCATTCTCTCTATTAAACACAAACACACACTTCTAACACCAACCCAACTCCACCACCACTCTAATCTATTCAACACCCGAAATTCCCACACCCCATAAACACCAATAAAGACACAAATTTATATATATATTAGAGAGACACAATATATATATATATATATATATATATATATATATATATATATATATATATATATATATATATATATATACATAAATAGAATATGTATATACATATATACATATATAAATAGAATATATATACATATATATATACATAAATAGAATATGTATATATACATATATACATATATAAATAGAATATGATACTATAAGATACCATGAAGAACACACTCTCTAATAATATAAAATCTGAAATTAAAACACTAATTAATCATTCCTACAATATATATTAAAATACAAGTGTCCAAAATAGGAATTTTGCACTAGGACACAATACCACACAAAGGACACACCTAGAAGTCTCCAAATGGACACGAAACAGACACAAATGGAGACACAACCATGGGAGTCATTCCTATGGGTCCAAAATAATCCTATATGCATGTAGGAAGGAAATAGAGAAGAGATTATACCTTCCGGTAGATCGAATCTAGGAAAACTCCTCCCAATACGACACCGACACGTAGAGATCTCCAAATGGACACGAACGAGTTCCGAAACCTCCCAAACTTGGCTAGCTCCTTCCCTTGCTTGAGTAGAGAAGAAAATGAAGAAGGTTGGGTGGAGAAATGGATTGATTTGGTGGAGAAATCAATAGGAACTCTTCTCTAAAATTTTGGGGAAGAACAAGAGAGAGAAAAATAGAGTGGATAATGACAACGGGCTCATCCCTATCCCCCCCTATGGCCGGCCACCTATAGGCTTAGGTGTCTCCCTAATGCAATGACTAAAAAGCCCCCCCCCCCCTCCACTAATCTATCCAATTAATATTAGGAAAGGGTTAAAGGTTGAGGTCAAATTAGTCATGATTAAGTCTCTAATCAAACTAACCTTATCCATAAATAATTAGTCTAACCCACTAACTAAAAATAATGTCATGTGGGCCATGCCTAACTAATGTGTGGGTCCCACTAGAGTCAAAACTATCCCGGGTCCCCGATACAAGTCGGATTGAGTTAAAATTCGAACCCGACTCAAATAACCCCAAAATAATATCATAAATAATAAAATAAATTTCAAAAAAATATTCTAAAATAAAAATGACCAAAATACCCATGTTCTTGAAAAGTGGGGGTGATAAATCAATCCACCTTAAAAAAATTTTATCCTCGAAATTAAAACAAAGCAATCACAAGAAACACATGCAGAAAATAATCCCACTCAATACTTCCAAAAAAAATTCAGCAGAAAAAAAATTAAAAAAATTAAAAATCTCTTAAGGCACAACAACACTTGCAAATAAAAACTGTTTCGTGTCCGACACGGACACGCAACCAACACAAAATCTCACCTATCAAAAGCCAAATCAACAATCACCAATGCAATAATATCAAAATAAATCAAAGAGGTCCAATGACCAAAATACCCTTGGGCCAGAAATGATACTGAAAACATCCTAATCACATGGTTAGGCTCTAGGTCAAACAGTCCTTAGGGTTTCACTAGCAAAACATCAAAATTACAAGTCATGGCTTAAAAATTTAAAATGGTTAAAATCTCCAAAATCAAAGCATGAATTAAATGACAATAATTAAATGACTAAAATTTAATATTTAAAATTACTCTCAATTAGAAACTGGGTGCTACAAGTCTATCCACCTTAAAATTTTATCCTCTAAAATTAAAACAAAGTAAACACAGAAAAATCATGCAGTTCGATAATCGTATGCATCTGTCCAAAATTATGATACTCAGAATCTCCATCATGCTAGTGAGTAAGGCTACGATAATCACAGAGTCCTCGACTAAGGTACATACCTCTAGAATTATGGTATTTAAAATTTTTGTATTGCCGCATGCTTGGCAGCGAAAACCTTAAATTCCTACACCCGAGAAATACGTCCATAATCCGACTATGTGTCCTCACTATGCCTGCTAGCATGACCCTAGAGGACTCTAAAATCTCATAATCGAGGCGACCTAGCCCATACGACTTATCTCAGAAGAATAT
This sequence comes from Iris pallida, assembly GCA_029216955.1. Taxonomy (NCBI): domain Eukaryota; kingdom Viridiplantae; phylum Streptophyta; class Magnoliopsida; order Asparagales; family Iridaceae; genus Iris; species Iris pallida. Next base: position 13,258,207 of record JANAVB010018998.1, read on the forward strand.
CACATCACAAGAACAAAATTTTATCAAACGACCAAGGAACAGATGGAATCAAATTTCAAGACAGTTTATAAGGAGGCAAATACAGAAATGAGATCGAAAGATTGGAACCTGCAATCTGCCCTGCTGCTGCCTGAGTGCCCTCAACTGTCATGGCGAAAGCACACCCTTGCTGGCCTCCTCTAGCCTGCTGCACTCTGTCCTGGCCACTTCGGATTCCACTAGCGTGGCAATCCCTCAGCTGGTGGTCGGGCGCCCCACAGTATAGACATATGCCCAACCTCTTCCTACAGGTCTCCCGACTGTGTCCCGGCTTCCCGCAGAAGCCGTACTGAGTAGTCTGCCTCTGGTCCTGTCCCTGGTGCTGTTGGACACGCGCTAGTGCCTGCTAAAACTGCAACTGAGGCTGCTGCTGAAACTGCCTCTGCTGGAAATGAGGGCACTTTGTCGGCCCCGCACTAGAGCTCGCACCAAGAACATCGCTGCCCCTCTTCGGCTTGAGGCCGAAGTCCTCCTCTGCTATCTGCACCTCCATCAGAATCTGCTCGAAGGTCGCATCGTATCGCCCCGAGGTACGAGTACGAACTGCATGGATAAGACCCCTCCGAATCTTACGGGCCTTATACCCCTCATTCTGTATTAGATTCGGTACAAACCTACCCAGACGAAAGAACTCCGCTGTATACTCGTCCACCGGCGAGTTCCCCTGCACCAATCTGACAAACTGTCCCTCCAAAGCTGTCAAAGCCACATCTGGGTAGAACTTCTCCTTAAAGTGCCGCCTGAAGTTCTCCCAAGTCAAACCTCTCACCGACGCACGTGGATCCGTACGAAACCAAGTCAGTGCTATATCGAAAAACTGGCTCGCTGCAGACGTCACCCAAAGCCCTTTCGGGACCTCTGCTAACTCCAGACTCCGCTGGACATCCTCCAACCAGTCATCCGCATACAGGATACCCTCGGTACCCTTGAACTCCCTCTGGTTCATCTTTCTGAAATCTAGGCATGTACCAGGCCTCTCCTGATCCTGCTGCTGAACTGGGGCCCCCTGAACTGTACCCGGTGTAACCCTCTCTACTGCTGCCATCGCCAGCTGGTGGGAGTTCTCCATGCTCTGCCATAACACCTCTGTCTGGCGGTGCTGTGCCTCGGCCTGTGCCCTCTGGGTCTGCAATATTTGCTGTAGAAGGGCCATCATCTGCTGAGTATCAGTCGGTAGCGGAGGCGGCGGTGGAAGAGTCTCAGGAATGACTATGGACGGTCCCGCTGCTGGAGGTGGAAGACCTCCTGGAACTGCCGCTGCTACTCCCGTTTGAAGGACAGGAACTGAGGCTGCTGCTCTCTCGACTGCTACTCCCGTAGCCGGTAGTGGAGGTCCTACTGGATCGGATCTCTCTGGAACTGCACTAGGCCCTGCTGCCAGAGAATGAGTCACTGTCATCCTGAAGACGAATTGAACCAAAGAGATCAATATGGCACAATATAAGATATTATGAAAGGAGGTCAATTGAATTCAAATGCAAGAAGAGTTGTCATGGTAATCAAAAGATCAGAATTTTTCCTAAAATGTGATTGAGTAACTCCTATCATATCCTAGATCCCATGTCCTAGTTGCAGGCTCGTAATTAGTACTCTAAGTCGATCACCATTACGAGATCGCACTAATTGCGACACAGACCTGCATGGGCCACCACTAAAATATGTCACGACCCGCACCCTGATGAGGGACACGAGCACGTGGTTACGTCCAGCCTACGCCACAGAATCGACGGTAGAATGTTGTATATAAGGTCTGTAAATACTACGACTAAACAGTATAATAGTACCTGTACAGTATATACACTCCGAATGGAGGTGACATAGCAATACAGTCTCAATCACAAAATAAAACTAAGGTAGATAGCATGGAAAAGAAATATGATAGATAAAAGTAGAAAATAAGTTCAAGATCCACACAAGCCCAGAGATATACACAACATCACAGAGTCACAGGAAACAAATATAAGCTACTACAGTCTAAAACAAAAGCTGGATCGCAGTCCAGGCAAGCCTAACTAAACTAACTACTCTGGGAGTGCAAAGTCTAGTGGCTCTACTATCAAGCCATGGTCCTGGTCTACTCCATCTAACTCGACCCCATAATAGGTCGGGCAATCTGCCTCAGAATTATCTGTAATATATCAACGATATCCTGTCAGGAAAATGAGCAAGTACAAACACTAACAGCAGTTCCATATGAATTGACAAATTCTATAAGAGACAGTATAATGAAATACAAGACAAAGATATGGGATGGCTTGGAAACCATTCGAAAGTCGAGCTACAACCCGTAAATCAAACAAGGACCGGGATTGTAACCCTTCTCCCGAACAGAACCTAGCCTCCAATCAAAGTATAGCATAAGAGCATGTAGAATATGTGAAATACGAGACAAAATCAACAGGAAATATATATCAAGATGTGAGTACTGAATAAGACGACAATATATAGGATGACTTAGGAACTATTCGGAAGTCGAGTTACAACCCTTAAACCAAACAAGGACCGGGATTATAATCCTTCTCCCGAACAGAACTTAGCCTCCTATGATAAATAAATATAAAAATATGACTTGAATTATTAGAGCGTTATGTGATCGGCTTGGGAAACATAATCAGGCTATCCACTTGGCCCGACAATCACATAAAAAACCTGGAAGGGTCATGCCGGCCAACCTGGATAACGAGCACATGAATAAGATCTCGCTATACCCTACGTGAGGTGAGAGTGGCGCAAGCACATGAATATAGTGACATGGGGCTTTGATCACATAGCCCCTAATAATTCCCCAGCCCCAAATAGTATAATGGATCTGGACATGACACGTCATGACACGGGATTCAAAAGCAGGGGGCCAGCCCACTCCCAAATCGATGTCTATACAGCACATGAAATAAGAATATTGCGTACCAATATACTAAGGAAGTCCAGGAATAACATCTCATGTCATGATCCAACATATACTAGTCCGTAAACTATCGTGACTGAAAATCGAGTAAGACACTACAACTGAATCAGATATAGCAGATATCAAGACAATAAAAACTATCAGTGAATGTACTCGCCTTGGTCCTGAGCTGATAAGGTGAACAGACACTCAGAGTAATCACAGACCTAAAGATGAGATGCCATGAGTCCAAACATGTTTTAATAATAAAAGGAAAGCTAATCTAGTCATGATATGCAAGTCTAAGTCAAAACTAGGTTAAACTAAGTCACACCAAGCTAAACCAGGTCATACTAGGTCACACTAGGACAACCAAGGTCAAACAAGGTCATAGGAAGTTAATCCAAGTCAAACTAGGTCAATCTGGGTCAAGGGTTGACTTACAGTTGGCTTTTGGTCAAAAAGTCAACTCTGGTCAACACTGAGTCAACCTTGGGTCAACCCTAGGTCAAACTAGGCTAATGTTGACCAACTGTTGACTTTC